>JBAMAV010001110.1:0-42186 GCA_037043315.1 Amiota communis
ATCTACTAATATTATAAAGAGGAAATGTTTGTATTTTTATTTTTAATGAATAGTCTCAAAAAGTACTTAACCAATTTTAAAAATTCTTTCACCTATAGAAAGCTTCATTTTAAGCGATTCATATAGGCTCTGTTTTATTTTAAAAAAATAAGGGATCCCTATGAAAATTACAAAAAATTGGTGGTTAATAGTTTGCATACAAATCTTAGAGACATATTTTAAAATCAATCAAGTCACATTTGTCAAATATAGCAGGAAATTATCTCAATATTAATATTTGATTCGTCTGATTTTTCAAAAGTTTTTCAATTAATGCGCAATGTACTACATTTAAAAAAAAATAGCATGACGCACTTACATCACGTCGGGAGCGTAGCAAAGCACGCCGGGAAAGCTAGTGTTTTATATTATTGTAATTGTTTGATTTTAAATCTCTTGTTTTTAGTTTTAAGCTGACAGTTTTTTTGTCATTGAATAAATAAATAAATAGCATCTCATAATAAACTGGGGCCAGATACGCATTCTTAAACGACTGTGTGGAGCCATTTTAGATTTTCGCTATTATCACTTTAGGATTCTTTTCCTAATTATCTAAGGAATACCTGGTCTTTTTTCATAATTTTCTATTGGACCGTCTACCTCCCACAAACCAAAATATGTAAATGTCACTATATTTACATATTTTTGTTTGACTCTATATATACGGCTAACCGCTACCCACTGCTTGTGCTCTATCTCAAGAATGGTTAACTGTATAAAAAAATGGCTGAAAACAAATTTGTTGACAATTTTATGCTCTACAACTCAATACATTATACAATACAATACATTAATTGTCATTTGAAGCATAAGAAACAAGATATTTTCAAAAAACTGATTTTTCTGCCCTTTGACCTTGAATTTTTTCAAACATTAATTGTCATTTAAGGCATAGGAAACAAGATATTTACAATAAAACTGATATGTGACCTTTGACAGTGATTATCTTTACTGGCGTGCACCACACAGACCTAGAGTTTTGAGGTCATATAAAAAATGCCAAAACAAACATGTGTACCAATTTTCGGCTTATTTGGTTTCATTCCGCAGAAAAATACTTATTTGCAATCAATGTATTTTATGCAAGAGTTTAAAAGCGAAGAATTAATAGATTTACGAGATATTATGGAGTAAAAATCTTTCAGAATATACATGTTTGGCTTGTTCAAGTCAACTAAACGATATCAAATTTGAAGGCATTTAACCATAAAATCAAATTAAATGTTGTACGGACTTATTAATCCAAAAAAATTTATTTTTTATCACCTAAAATTTGTGTCGATGTGATTGATTTCACATATTCCAATCATAATGTATCTTAAAAGTTACCAGCGTTTTGGTTGATTTTCGACTGTATTCCTCTTTTTTTTGTTGCGCGCATTAGGTAAAGCAAAAGTAAGTGTCACGTAAGAATCTCTTACAATCACCAAATAAGTCTGCAGACACGGCCATCATCAACAAGCTACTTAGCTGTCGATGGTACGATTTTGACGACACATACTTACATACGATAAAACTTAAAAAGGATTCATGTACTATTTTTCCACATCTTGTGTATTTTACTTATCAATGCGCTTATAAAATTTCATCAATCGATGGGACATCGAAAGAATAATCAACATTCTGCAGGCAAATCTTAGTCGCACGTCGCAAGTTTTCTTCGAGACCCTTTACTTTCTAAAAGACTGAATGAAAAACTGCTTTCAAAATGTATATGAATATTATTTTTTTTTAGATTTTATTTAACGTTTTTTTTTTTAATAAATATAAGTACAAATAGTAATTTATTTGAGTTTCAATTTTAATTATAATTAATAATAATAATTATAAAATATAAATACATTTTATTGAACTTACAACATAGATAAATAATCTTATATAAATGGTATAGTATATAGAATCCTACAACATAAAGTTTAACAATGTTATATATTTATGTACTAGTATACAAAAATATGTCTTAATAGGGTTAAATTTCATTTAAATTGATCAATCTACTTTACATACCATACAATATTTACTTAGCTTCAACTACAATTACAACAATCAAAAACATAATATCATGATAAAATGTTCAACGAGAATTTTACCCTTAAATGTCCATACGCTAATCATATTTATATATACATACATGTATGTATTGATAATGTAAATATATTATATGAATATATAATTGTTTCATTGTAAACTTTAAGTAGTACACCAAACATATTGAATAAAACAAAATATCGTTAAAACCGAATATTATATACCCTTCACACAAAATGTCTTCTTAGGCTTATGTAATGTTACATTAATTTAACTGTTTCCTGGTTCTAGAACAATAATTTGTGTCCTATATAGAATATAAACATCTTCACACTTTTGTAAATTTAATTACAAAATGAATGGTGATACAACTGCTAGACTTTCTATGAATACTGAAAAGAATGTACTTCCTTTTTTATTTTTATTTCCTTTTACTGAATTTACTGAATCTACTTTAAACTTAATTCTACCGATACGATCGGCCACTTTTACTGACTAATTTAAGTTGGACGAACATTGCTATTATAGCATGCGCTCCTATTATTCTACTTAAATATTTCTTCCGATATCAAAAAGAATGTTTAGAACGCTTGCTTCATACTTCTTCAATGAACTATTTATGACAATCTATCCTAAAGGCATGGATATCAGGTCTCTTTTCGGGTGTGATCCCCAGGGAATAGGACACATTATGTATGTGGCATCACAACAAGCCTTTAATGACCTAATCCGATGACTGGTCTTGCTACTGGCTACCATCCATAACCTAACTTATAAATGCGACTAGAAGCAGAGCAGAGCATATTATACAAAAATATGGTACACATCATTAAAATATGCCAAAGCAGTAATGTATTCAAATTACCTCAGTCAAAGACGACGTCCTAATCGAAAAACAGTATAGTCTTTAAAGGATTAATGTTAGTTCTGAACCTTGAAATAAAAAAATTGATCCGTATTGTCACAGATAACGCTACGGTGATGACAGATACTAACAGCGGAGATTGGATTTATACAAAAAAGGAAGATGGAGGAGATTTAGTATAGAAATATCCCGATTGGACTATTTTAGAGAAATAGCGATGCTGTTTTACCATTGGAGAAACGAGGATGCTGAACTAATACGGGATCACGTAGAACAATTGTGCAACGCAAATAGGGATGAGATCGAGCAGAACCGAAGAAATTATAATATTTTTGCCGATCAGGAACTACTACAAGTATTGGAAGAGATCCAAAATGCAACCGACGGCGATATTCTAATCGATAAAGCAGAAGCATCACAATTGTTGGACGAGGAATTTAGAGCCCACGCAGTTCCAGAAATACGACCCAACATAAATATTTACGAGGAAAACATTGATACGAATACAAATACCGAAGAAGTTCGCCCAGAAGTTTACCACATTTAATATCATAGACCGGACTTATAGATATGGTTCAATCTATGAAGCAAAAGCAAAGTGAATATTTTGCACATATTCAGCACAACGTAAAAAATAGACTAAAGTTCTATGAGTACGTTGGAGGCAGCGCTTGTGTAGGATTGGTTGGAATCGGAATATACCAATCACTTTGCGAGCAAATAATTTAGGTGGAGTAAAACAGATTCAGTAAAGGTGTTATTGTGCAGAGGAAAAACTGATTATGGTACAGCCAATCAGCCCAATCGAAAATATATGGGGAATGATGAAAAGAAATCTAAGAAATGAGCCTCAAAGAACCCTTCCAGACTTAAAAATAAAGTTGCAAGACATTTGGGACTCAATTTCAACAGTACCATGCCAAAATTTACTAAACTCAATGCCCAAACGCTATAAATGTGTTGTAAAAGCCAGAGGCGATGTTACCCAATATTAATATTAACAATATTATATTTTTAAGTCAAATAGTAAATAATATTTGGAGGCGTACGAATTAATAGTGGTCACCAATTTCTTATCAGTTAAGCGAAGCATTTAAATAAATTAATAATGTTGTTGTTGTTGTTGAAATTACAACATTTTTTTTTTTCTATCGTAAAGACAATAAAATTATCGTGCAGAAACATTATATATGTATGTGTATTAAAAATATCGTATGTTAAACATTGCACACGCGTATAAAAGCATCCCGTACGAATTAATAGTGGTCGGGGCTCGTATTGGAGGCCTTACACTACATTCAATATTTTCATTGCCAGTTAACTAATCGGCCAGTAAATTGCGACCTCTTAGCAACGATAACGTCAATTCGATCCATTTTAAGCTGATGGATCTCCAGCTAATAATCATTGACGAAATTGGACATGGTTCGTGCAAAAATGTTCGCATTTTTGGATGCCCGCCGCAAACAATTATACAGAACGATTGAGTACTTCGGTGGAGTGTCAATAATCGTGTTTGGAGACCTCAAGCATCTGTCGCCAGTGGGAGAAATTTTTTTTTATATATTTGGTATGTATGAGAATAGGTCGAAAGGGATTTTTTATCCTTCAAAAGGAATTTATACGTCTTTTGGGACTGAAAGGTTGGTAATAAAATACTAAAAGACCAAATACATTATCGGCATACCGTTTTTCATCAGCACAAGTACAACAATTTGGTCTATTTGTGTGAACAACAGTTCTACCAGATAACGAAACTGCGTGTAAGTATTGTGATCTCACTCCCTCAGCATAAAGTTCCGTTACTAATGGCAACGCAGAAAAACAAACCACAATGAAATACAATAGAAGCATTAACGCAACGTGGCAAACTTGGTAGAATTGGTAAATTCGCAAACTGGCAAACAAAGTGACCGTTACTCCATACAAAAAAAAAATGAGGGCTGCCAACTTTATGATTAATTATGAGTTGGTATGTCTGCCCAAAAGTGAAATGTTTTACCAATTTAATTTAAATAACAATTGATTTACAATAAATAGACACACGTATAATACATCATTTATTTTAATTTTTGTACTTATTTTAACAAATTTACTTTTTCCACTTTTTTCAGCTTTTTCAATTGTTAGTTTCAGTTCATCGCCACTTTTTTTTCGACAATAACTGATTTGCCAAGTACAAACACAATTGGTCTTTCACGCAATTCAAATCGGCGAATTCGCCAATTTACCATTTTTGCCGACTTGCGACATGACAAGGTGAACTACGTTAGCAAAGTCGAAAAGTGCAGCAGCTTCATGAATGCTGCTAATTATTTCGTGAAAGAGGACATATCCGATTGATCTTCATCAAAGAGAAAATTTTGGCATACGTATATCCTGTTTTTTGAGCTAGGGCATAGAAACGCGCGACGGGAAATCTAGAAATAGATAAACGATCCATTGTATGTGTGTTTACAATGCCAGCAAGACGCAGGGAGATTCAAACCTCTTCCTGAAGTCCATTCGCACATTCAATTCATGCTTCCAAATTACATTGTTAGGAGCAACAGAAATAGTTCATAATACTGCGGCAAATGGTCAACAATTCAATTCAACGTTCAAAATCAGAGGCCAACTGTAACACAAAGTGGGCTCATTGCTGTCAATGCAAAACGAAACACATACATTTTTACGAATATACTTCATGGGCGGTGAGGACGCCAATCGCGTGGATGCGTTGTGGCTCCACTAACCTCATTTCGCCTAACGCCAGGCGCATCATATAACTACGAAATTAATACTGATTTTCTTTGTTTCATTTTACTGATTTTACTATACTTTACGATTAAAAATATTTTACTTTTTTCATGCTACTCATTATTTCGCGATACAGGACATATCCGTTTAATCTTCAGCAAAGAAAAAAATTACATATACCCCGTTTTTTGAGCCAGGGCGTAGCAACGCGCGTCGGGATAATCTAGTGTTTATATAAAAATATAGAGCCATTTTTATTTGAATGTTTCGCTCTGAAACTTTTCTAATTTATTTTCCCATGTTGACATAAATTTATTAGTGCAAAACAAGCGAAACTAACATCATAAATACTTGTGAATTGTTTCATTCCACAAAAATGTAGAGTAACGCTGCATTTAGACGAACGTCACGCACAAATATAAAGTTTTTCCTAATTCATCTTTGTTTGTGTTTTTTTTGCAGCTGACTACTACATGTCGCATGCATGCTCACTCTACGCAAGCCAAAAAATTGTGAGAAAAACGAATGAGGCGAAAGAGAACCAAGAAAAAAGTCAGCAGAGACTTTCATGACAAAAACAAAAACAAAAGTGTTATCAATTCTAAAGAGCTGCACAAATGGTTCTATTCAGTACACTTCACTACTGTAAAGTAGAAAGTTCTATTTAAAGTTTTTACAGCAAAATAAACACTGCACCATTTGAAAAGCTTTCGCTATAGTGCTTGAGTTCTGTTATGAAGAAAAAAATCAAAACATTTCAAGCTTTGAAGCAAAGTAACAGTCAACAACAACAACAGGAAAAATTACGTAACTTTGTAGTTGTTGTTGTAGTAGAAAATGTACATTCGATAAGATTGCAACTAAAATGCTGTTTGTGAAATTGGTCACTCTACCAAATGCAGGGAAATTGTTACCTTTTCTAGGTCATTTTCTATTTTCTTTCTCTTTTTTTTGTTACGCGCCCACATTTTTTAAAAGATTTTAATTAAATAAGAATCAGGAATGAAAAAGCCTTGACGTTTATGGTAAATAAACTATGTCAATAATATATTTTCCCTAAAAAGGTACACGCACACAACGCACATAAGTTAAAATTTATACATTTTTTTGTTATCTGTCACATGAAGATGGATCCAGTAATCCTGAATCTTGAAATTTACATGGTTGGTGAATATAAATCAGGCAAAAAAGAAAAAGTTTTTTGAAGTGAAATTTCTTAAGCGAGATCCCGTTCACTGAACTCATGTTAATTCGTTTTTTAAGTTTCGATGATCTAACTTTAAAATATGCAACGGTAAGGGAAAGAAATCAGTTCAAAAACTGACAATCAATACTCAAAATGCATTGTTCACACGAGATTTATGAGACGGTGCCGAGTCTTGTTGGAACGTCCATGGTGTACGACCGAAATGTTTGCGTACCCACGGCTTTAGAGCAGCTTCCGATAATAAGCCGCATGAACTTTGACACCCCAGGCTCGATGAAAATGATTGGACAGAGTCCATCTGCGGTCACAGCTGTCCATACCATTACTTGAGATGGAAAATTACTTCGAGTAGCCGTTCATAGGCTCAAATTTTCGTAAGTGCGTTCAGTTAAGTAAACACGATTATGTTGTTAGTTTTTGAACTGCTCAATAGAGAAATTTTTTTCATCAAAGAACACAATGTTTGGAAATTCGCCACGTTCGTGCAAGCGTAACAACTCCTTTGCTCTATCAAGTCTAACTTTTTTTCTGCCTGTATCATTATTACGATTTATGGTGCGATACACAAACATTTTATTTACTTTGAGATGCCTGAGCTCACGAACAATAGCTGGTTGTGATTTTCCACTCAAATATAAAGCAATCACAGTATTACGTTTGAATTCCATTTCGAATAACTTTTGTTCCATAAATCTTAGACGCAAATGCTTGTGGTAGCTTGTAAACAATATAAACAGGTGTCATTGGTATGAATTTGACTTAGTTCGCAATATTGCGTTGTCAGATATACCGGTGTGAAGTTGGTAACACTTCAATTGCCTAACTCTGTTTATAAAGATTTGTAATATTAATTCGACCGGTTTATTTATTTATAAAAATTCCCCATATACTCCCAATGTAGATGTGTGTGAAAATTAAGATCTTATTGTGAAGAATAGACGAATACGAACCACATCCGATTGTTTCAATCAGTAACTTTGTTGTGACGCATATGAATGACTTAACTAGGATTAAAGATAACATTAACAAATCTACAAAGTGAAGTGAAACGTTTATACACTGAATAAGAGGAAAAAGAGAAACGTGAACGAGAAAGCGCCTATGGACGTTTTGTCGAAATTACCATAATGCAAAGTCCACGTGAACAACGTGAGCAAATGTTAAGCTCTCAGTCTGAATCCCGGTACCACTCGCATTATCAGTTCCAGTCTCAGTCCGTACGTAGACCTCAGCCTCAGGGAAATCCCTATATGGTGGATCCACTTCGTCATTACACAAATCGTTTTAGTCGTTGGAATAGTTTAATAAGTCTTCGCGACTTGCATGGTTCATTTGGATGGAATTGAAAAGCTTTTCCCAGCAATGACATTTCTTTTTCAAATAGATAAAAATATAATCCAAGTAAAAATTTATTGTTTAAAAAAAATATGGCAGATCTGATTAGTGATGAGCGTTTTTGAGCAAACGGTGATTTTCTCGCTGTGACTCGCTGTGATTGGCAATCACAGTTTAAGCAAAGTTGCTCAGTTAAACTGTGATCACATTTTCTTTGTCATTTGTTTTTTGTATATGTATATGTAAATGAACGCTTTGATAATTTCTTTCATAATTTTTGACAGGTTTGGTGTGTGTTTGAGTATATTATTACTAATAATAATAATAATAATTTATTACAATTTTCAAATTTTGAGTTTTTGTTGAAAAACATTGGATAATGACCATCCCTTGCAGTGTAGAAATATGACGTTAATATTTCTACTCTTTCCCAATAAAATAACCGTTAAGACTTTTGCAGAGCAGACACCCAACTGTGTCTCTCCCTTCAAATGTTACTCCTGTGCTGCCAAATGTAAATTTTCTAAATTTTCTAAATTCATAAATTCCGTTATTTTTAACCAATTTTTTTGCAGAATAATATTATAATAGAAGTAAATGAAGAACAGCCGACAGAAGAGACTTCGCAAACTCTTTCGCATGCAAAACCAGTGAATCAACAATCAAAACAAACGAAAGTGTCTTCGTTTTTGGAGCGACCAATAACTCAGTCGGAAGGAGAATATTGATAAATCGCTTTTATCATTATTTATCGATAGCTACCAACCGCTTGGTAGAAGCGGAATGTTTCAAGACTTTCGTAAAAGTCTTAATCCCAAGCTATTAACTGCCAAGTCGTCATCTTCTATCGCGTTCCTACATAGCAGCACTTTTTAAAAAGTGTAAGTCCTCAGTTCGTGAGTTGATGATGGAGGCAAATAAAATTTGCTGGACCTCCATAATCAATGACAGTTACATTGCAGTAACGGCTCATTTTCTAAATGATGAATTCACTCTGAAGTCGTGTCATCTTGCTTGCCCCAATATCACGAAGCATCATACAGCGGAGAACTTAGCGGAGGAACTCAACAATGTTATAACTGACTGGGACATAAAACAAAAAATTATTTTGGCAGTGTCTGACAATGCAGCCAACATAAAAAGTGCTATAGAAACCAAATTAAATTGGAAGCAGTTAGGGTGTATGGCGCATACAATTAATTTAATTGTAAAAGACGCTTTGAAGATAAGCGACGTTGTGACTACAATTGATAAAGTCAAAAGTAACGTAGCGCATTTCCATAGGAGCAGCATTTCAAATGTAAAGTTTTTGGAGTTTCAAAAAAATTCCGGAAATGCGACACCTTTAAAACTGCTGCAGGATATACCCACGCGATGGAACAGCACCTTCTATATGCTGCACCGGTTTTGTGCTTTGGAAGATGCGGTGAGAGCAACAGTTGTGTTGTTGAATACAGATCTTCCAGTTCTGAATTCTGATGAATGGGAAGTGGTAAAGGAACTGTGCCAAATTTTAAAGCCATTTGAAGCCGCAACCAATTCTTTAAGTGGTGAAAACTACCAAACGGCATCAATTGTTATTCCCATTGTCAGTGGCATCAGGCGGGTCTTGACACTGATATTTTCAAATATTTTGCACAATGGTGTAACAATGGCTATGAAAAACTATATGACGGCATGGATAATCGTCTTGGCAACGTGATGCTTAGCAAAACACTTTGGGCTAAGCACATTCTGTGATCCTCGCTTCAAAAATATACCATAAACAGATGATTACCATATCGATCATATGAAGAAATGGTTAATAAATGAAGTCGCTCAAAAAATAATTGATTGTACACCAAGCCATCAAGTCAACCAACTGATGAAATGTCGCTGTGGTTTGAAATCGAGAGACAATCTGCTACAACACAACCAAAGGGAACACCAAATTCCCGTGCAATTCTCGAAGTCCAAAGATATTTGGAATCGGGAATTATTCCTCGGGACCAAGATCCACTTGCATGGTGGAAAGGTAACAAATACTTTTACCCGTTTTTGTCAATGGTAGCACAAGAAAAATTAAATGTGCTTAGCACAT
Source organism: Amiota communis (assembly GCA_037043315.1). Lineage (NCBI taxonomy): Eukaryota > Metazoa > Arthropoda > Insecta > Diptera > Drosophilidae > Amiota > Amiota communis. The sequence continues at coordinate 10,294 of JBAMAV010001110.1, forward strand.
CAGTGCCATGTGAGCGACCTTTTTTCAAAAGCCGGGATTATAATTTCTGACAGACGTTCTTGCTTGAGTTCACTCAAAACGGAAATGTTACTGTTTTTAAACAGCAATTTAAAGCACACAAATTCATAAATTAAACTCATCTTTTTATCTATCACTAGTTGTCCCGGCTCGCGTTGCTACGCCCTCGGTCAAGGAATATTGTCTTAAGTTAGTAACTGAATTAAATTCAGTTTTTATACTCTAAATTTTATTAATTTTAATTTTCGCACAATAAGATTCATAACACTCACACAAAACAAATGAATTAATCGTTAACCACAACAGAAACCGTTAAAACAACATCCGCAATAGAAAATTGTGAAGCAGCTGAGATACTTAAGAAAAATCAGACGATTCAAATATGAATATTGACATAATTCTCTGATTTGACAATTGACAAAGACTAGTCGATAGATTAAATTAGGCCTCTAGGGTTCAATGCAAAATTTTATTGATAAATGGTGATATGACGTTTTAAAACGACATAATTCCGCCAGAAAAATAGCGACATAGCTGCGCCGGTAAAATGTACTGGGTGGAGATATGTCGTCGGAGATATGTCACTATGCATCAATTCCATATTCAATTATCTTGATTTACGCAGTAAAGTGAATTACGCGCTCGCAAGCAAACAATGTTGTGAACATTTTAAAAGCTGGGCCGCAAGGAGATTCAATCTTAACGGTTTAACAAAGATTGAAATCCAAATGTCTAATGTATTTTGCTAGATAATTTATTGAAAATTTTTAATTATGTTCTACTAAAAATTGTACGAATTAATAGCGTCCTTGTATAGTATCACGTATTTTTAAGTTGCTACACAAAAAACGTTATGAAAAATAAAATACATACAGTGAAATTCCTCATTACGGACAGTCTTTATAACCGGACTGGTCCAATAGCCGGACAAATTTCGCGAATAAATTACTTACATAATATAAAATAATATATTGTATCTGATACATATGCTACGCCAACTGGATTGTGCACTTCTCATTCAAAAAGACACAAACCATAATTCAATTCGAAAGTAGAAAAACATCGATGTTTGGCTCACCACTATCGATTATGGAGCAGAAAAGATGTAAGTAAAATTTATATTGTATTCCTGAACTTGTTCTTAATTAAAAATAACATACTTTTTTTCAGAAATAACTTTTGAAACATCAAAAACCACTGCATATTTATAAAAGTTTACTTTTAAAACACTTGCTGCGTAATATTGACAATGCAAATTAAGAACCAGAGCTGTCAAAATCTATTTATGTGCTTGAAGTTGTTCATTTCATCAAAGGAACATTGTTGGAAGAAACTAGAAACAACAACAATTTAACACTGCTTCCGTAAAGCATGATTTTTTTTAAATTGATGAGATTTTGATCCCGAATTTGACCCCGTAGATTACATTCCGCTGGCAATGTATGCTAGATTTCATCAAGGACTCGATTTAGCAAATGATTTCGACGCTTTTCTTTAAATAGAAAATGACAAATGTCTGCACTGAAGACAAGAATGTAGAAATTCAATTTGAAGAACAAAGCAATATTATAGACATAACTGATTCAGATGAAGAATGTAATGAAAAAATATGTGTGCTCATAACATGATACGATGAGGCTTTAAATCTTGTTGAATTTTGAAATTTTGAAAATGAATACATTTTCGACACGTCCATTCATATGGATATGGAATGTAAATTACAACAAAATAGTGCAATAAAACCTCCCGCAAATGATGTTTACTTGGGATAAAACTCGACATTTTCAATGAGTTAGAAATATTTGTTGTTTATGCTTCCACCGAATGTTATACACTGTGTTTAACAGCTGATAGAAGGCACTATCGAATGCAAGTATTAGTATTTTAGTGTGCAAGTGTAAGCGGCGATACTAGCGAAACTATCGGAAAGGGCGGAATCATATGCATACACCCAATAATATAAAATAATATATTGTATCTGATGCATATGCTACGCCAACTGGATTGGGCACTTCTCATTCAAAACACACAAACCATATTTCAATTCTTCGGCAGTAAATCCGTTCAAAGGAAGTAATCAAATTATTGCCTCTCAATTGTTCTCTCTTACTGGGTATTTGGTATGGATATTAAGAAAATAAATGTAAATTACTTCCATAATATAAAATAATATATTGTATCTGATGCATATTCTACGCCAACTGGATTGTGCACTTCTCATTCAAAAAGACACAAACCATAATTCAATTCGAAAGTAGAAAAACATCGATGTTTGGCTCACCACTATCGATTATGGAGCAGAAAAGATGTAAGTAAAATTTATATTGTATTCCTGAACTTGTTCTTAATTAAAAATAACATACTTTTTTTCAGAAATAACTTTTGAAACATCAAAAACCACTGCATATTTATAAAAGTTTACTTTTAAAACACTTGCTGCGTAATATTGACAATGCAAATTAAGAACAAGAGCTGTCAAAATCTTATTATGTGCTTGAAGCTGTTCATTTCATCAAAGGAACATTGTGGGAAGAAACTAGAAACAACAACAATTTAAAACTGCTTCCGTAAAGCATGATTTTTTCAAATTGATGAGAGTCTTCCCGATATAAATATTGACAATGCAAGTTAAGAACCAGAGCTGTCAAAATCTTTTTATGTGCTTGAAGCTGTTCATTTCATCAAAGGAACATTGTGGGAAGAAACTAGAAACAACAACAATTTAAAACTGCTTCCGTAAAGCATGATTTTTTTAAATTGATGAGATTTTGATCCCGAATTCGACCCCGTAGATTACATTCCGCTGGCAATGTATGCTAGATTTCATCAAGGACTCGATTTAGCAAATGATTTCGACGCTTTTCTTCAAATATAAAATGACAAATGTCTGCACTGAAGACAAGAATGTAGAAATTCAATTTGAAGAACAAAGCAATATTATAGACATAACTGATTCAGATGAAGAATGTAATGAAAAAATATGTGTGCTCATAACATGATACGATGAGGCTTTAAATCTTGTTGAATTTTGAAATTTTGAAAATGAATACATTTTCGACACGTCCATTCATATGGATATGGAATGTAAATTACTTACATAATATAAAATAATATATTGTATCTGATGCATATGCTACGCCAACTGGATTGTGCACTTCTCATTCAAAAAGACACAAACCATAATTCAATTCTTCGGCTGTCATTTGGAGTAAATCCGTTCAAAGGAAGTAATCAAATTATTGCCTCTCAATTGTTCTCTCTTACTGGGTCGCCTCTGTTTACCAGGTGACTAGGAATTCGCTAGTACAAAAGGGACTGGTGAATAACTAACGAAACGGGGACAGTTGCCACTGCGCGTACTGCAGGGTATATATTCTTTATTTCAGCACATTAAGAATATCGAGAGTAATTTTGAAAATGATTATTTTAAATTAAAACAAGCAATATTTAAGCAATCAACCATTACAAATATTTTTTCAACCAAAGTACAATAGTAATGAAAAGTAATGACTTGTACAATGTATGTATGTATTTAAGTACTTTATCTATACATGTAATAATATGTATGCTTGTATATGGAATATGCATTATTAAATATTCATAAATTCGTAGAAAACATTAAATAAACGACAATTTCTGAACACTTGGATGCAGTTCAAAAATAATTTTTGTGAACCCCCTATAAGCGGACATCTCCCATAACCGGACAAAAACATTGCGAAATTGAGTTTCCGGTTATGAGGAATTTCACCGTACATGCAAAATAAATTAAGTAAAATGTTTTTATAAAAGTAGATTCCACCTTTTTTTCAAAACAGTTGAAAATTGCATTTGACAGAAAGTCGTAGGTGTAAAAATAAATAATGGTCAGGGTAGTTTAGAAAACATATGTCTTCTGAACACACTTGGACCAATCTTAAGGGAAATACTTGATTTTAAGGAGGGTTGCCTTTACCCTTCGACATATACAATACATAAATCTGAAATATTCTATCATATGTACATATATCTTTCGTTTAGTGCTGGACGAAACATGGATGTAACATGTTTGGAAATGGAGAAGTTCTTGATATTTCGTAAAATAATCATAGTTTAAAAATAAAAGGATCTCAAATTAGAAATTTTGTAATTGTTATACTTTCTTTTGTTTTTATTTCATTTGATTATTGATTGAATGAGTTTGTTTTAAAATCTTTTGTTTTATTCTCATCTATGAAAAACAACATCGATGTTTTTTTCAGCACAAATTTGAGTAGTTTAGACTATGTTAGTGGAGAATTCTCCATTACAGGCCAAGTATAAACAATCGATTCTGCGAGACATCTTGACTTCGTTTTGAACCGAATTACTGAAAAAGTGACTTTCTGAAGCGAGAGTTTTGCGCAGAATAAGAATCCCGAGATACTTTGATTGAAAACCAGTCTGCCATATTATAGCGACTGGATCAGGTCTTATTGTGGACCCCAGGAAGGGGATTAATAAGAAAAAATCACTTTAAGAAAAATTGTATTACTTTATTTTGCAATCGAAGAAGAAGAAGATAAAAAAAATCTTTTATAATTAATAGAAAGAACAAAGCTAAAAGCCATGGCAGCTAGCGGTCTCTCCATAAGGTATCATAAGAATTTATTTGTTATGTAGTCTGCCGACTAGGACCACGTTACCAATTTAATATTATTAGTATCAAAGGAAAACAAGAGTAGATTTAATAAATAAAAAATCTAGTGCAACAACAAATGTGCACAAGAAATAAAAGATCTCTTCTTCGTGGACGCAAATTTTCAAAATTAACTGGCAAAGGAAAAAGAGTAAAACCCAGAAATGCGATTGCATCCGTCACCATCCAGAATGAACAAACAACAGCAAGAGCACCAAGAATTTGCTTTTAATATAAGCTTCTCAAAAGTAAAGTTCTTTTTGTTTCATTTTTACCGAACTCTTTAAGAATTGCTTCAAAAGAGAGAGAATATTATTAGTTGGATCTTGCAATGTGAGCGGCTTAAAAGTGAATTGCAACTTTGAAAAATTAAAAAAAGTATGAAAACTTTATTAATTGCAATTATGCAAAATGAATATTGAAAAGAAATGTTTATTTATAAGGGAGTTTTTGGATTTAATTTAACGAGAAACGTTGTGAGTGGTGTCGTGGTTTTGTGCTTGAATTTTTTTTTTTTATGTATGTAGGAAATGAGAGTGAGGGGGAACTAAGAGCCACACGCAGTGGTCATCGTTATTAGATTATCATTGTTTCTTTGTTGTTTAACCTTGAACAAGATGAGTTGTGTTGGTTAGTTTCCGTTATGTTTTGAGTTATGTACACAGCTGCAGCTGCGCCTAGGAATTTGTGGTGACGTGCGCAATTGAGTGAATTGGTGTCGTGCGCAAAACGTATTTGAGCTTAGAGTTTCTGTGGGTGCGCAATTGAGTGAATTGGTGTCGTGCGCAAATGTGATTGCAGAAAGAAAGTGTGGTGTCGTGCGCACTAGGTTTTATATAAATAGTAGGTAGTTAGAGTGAGGAAGTTAGTCGTCGTTAAACGATTGAGTGGAGTCGTCATAAAACACTCCAAAGGATCAGTCAACAGTGCAAGTTACATTAACAAACTACATATAAGCAAATGTATAAATAGATAAATAAATAAATAAACAAAAACTACATATAAGCAAATGTATAAATCAATATATAAGTAAATATATAATAAAAGAATAAAAATAAAAGACTACAAATGGGGGCTCAACCGGGATAAAATTGTGAAAAGAGTGAGTGAACGACGAAATAACGGCCGATTGGAAAAGAATTGTGTGTGTGTGTGTCGAAATTCTAGAATGCGATAAGTCACAGCATCGTTGGCGGTAAAGCAACGGGTGCGGTACAGTGGCAAAGGCAGCAGAGAATTGGTGGACAACAACAAAAAGGACACTGCAAAAATAGACAATTGAGTGGCAGAATTTTGACGTCGGCCAAAGAAACCAACAAAGAACGAATAGCCAATTGACAAAGTGGTCGTGGTGCCGGTCAACCAAAAGCGAATGGCGATACGAAGCAGACAAGCGGATAACAGCAGACAGCGGTGAAGATCAGCAGAGCATCGTGGCGACAGTGTGGCGTTTTTCTAAAGACGACGACAATTGAAGAGAACGAATTGTGCGTCGTAATAAGAGAAAACGTGGAGTGTTGTGTATGCAAAGACGGATAGCGGTTCTAGTTGTGGCGACAGCTAGAAGGCGACAGCAAAGGCAGTGGCTGATTTGTGTGACGCAAGAGCTGAGGGACAACGAAACGTGAACGTGGTACGTGTAGCAGCATTTGAGCAGTGGAAGGCGACAGCGAGAGCAGAGGCTGAGTGGCGTTATAGGAACTGGAACTTCGTATGTATGCAATGGTGTGTTTTATAGAATATATTTTTCTAACAATATTAACATAAAAAACACATAAGAGAAGAAGAGAACAGAAGAGTAACTAACATTGTATTAACAGAATCATAATTTTATTTACATAATTATTGAGGGAGTTAATATATAAGTATAGTTAAGTTAATATAAGATATTTGTATGTAAAAATGGATATGAATCAGATTCTCGCACTTCGGGTTGAGGAGTTACGGAGTAAACTGGCAGAGTTAAATCTACCGACGACAGGTCGTAAACTAGAATTACAGAATAGATTGTTAACTTATTTTGGAATACAAGACGAAGAGGAAGACAATTCTGTTGATGACTCAGTTAAGACGGCAAAAGAAATGTCAGCAAGTACGGACAGTAAGGGTTCTTGGTTCACATTAAAAGATGTAGAGGGCAGTGTGTCTTGTTTTTCAGGTTTAGATGTCCCTGAAGTAGATCAGTGGATTGAGGAATTAGAAGAATGCGCAATAACGGTACAGTGGAGTGAATTGCAGTTATTTATTTATGCAAAGCAATTACTGACGGGTGCGGCAAAGTTATTTGTGCGCAGTAAGAAGAATATTCGTGATTGGGTTTCGTTGAAGGACGCGTTAAGTCAAGAATTTAAAGTTAAGGTGTCAGCAGCAGCTGTGCATAAAAAATTAAATCAACCACAGCAAAAGAAAGGGGAAAATTTACATGAGTTTTTATATGCGTTGATGGCAATAGCCCGACCAATAGAGATCGATGAAGAAAGTTTGGTAGAATATTTCGTGAAAGGGGTACCTGACTCGAGGGTGAACAAGATGATGTTTTATCAGGCTAAAAACATCAAGGAGTTAAAAATCCAAATAGAGGTATACAATAAATCACGAGATTCAGTTAAGCCAGTATCACAGTATGAACCAAAAGTTGAGAAAGATCAGGTATCGGTAGTGGGAAAAGAGAAAAAGTGTTTCAAATGTGGAGGTACGCCGATTACAAGTATGGCTGGAAACAAACCAGGAACCTACGATGGGTACCCTACACGTTCCTCGAACCGGTGTGACAACCGAGCGGGGCACATTTTACAGGCGTAGGGACTTCCCAACCAGCTCAATCCTTCTTCCTGTTTTTTTTTTTTATTATTAATTTTTACTTTTCTTTTCTTAATATTATTAATTTTTTTTTATTTATCGTTTTTTTTTATACATATTATATTTATTGATTTATTTTATTTTTTTTTATTTATTATATAATTATAAGTATTTTTTGTTGATATCTATTTCATTTGTTTTTTTTTTTTTTTGATGGTTAGGGTTTTTTTTTGGTTGTAAATAAAGCTGCGATGTTCAATATGGATTAAGTTTTTTTTTATGCGGGGAACGGTAGGGTGATGGACGGACGGTGATCGCGCTCAGGCCTTGGTAGTCTGGGTTGTGATTATAGGGGCCAAGGATGGTTTTTTTTTTTTTGTTTGTGATGATTTTGTAGAGGTTTTTATAAATGATGAAATGGCCACCCCTGTCGCAACAGAGTGGTGAACAACCCCGCCCTGGGCCATTGCTAGCCATGCAAAACTCTGTTGGGACCTAGGGGTTCGGCACAATTATGGCGCCCAATCGGAAACAAAAACAACACACAAAAAGTCTCTTTTGGGGCTTTTGAAGATTGTGTCTGGTGGCTTAATCGACCAAATGGGACGATTAATTGCACCGGCAACCTAAAGAAGCCACAAAAGACCCTATTAGGTAGCTATAAGTAGTGCAGGTCGGATAGGTTAATGTTTTTTCTTTGCTTTTTTTTTTAAATAATTTTTCGTTTTTTTTATTATATGTGTTTGTATAGTAAAGGTCAATGTCAATAGATTGATAATTGCATTTATTATAACAAAGAAATTTTGTGAAATGTGAGGCAAAGTGTAGGGGATCCTGTAGCCTGGTGTTTTCATTAAGCACAGTGTGTCGTACAGGTACCCTACACTAAGCTGTCCTAAAAACGGTAGGTATGTTTTATATAGTTTGATTATGTTTTTTTTTGTGTATGTTTTAGTTTTTGGTTTTTGTTTGGTTCTTTTTGATTTGGGTTCAGTTTAGTTTTTAGATTAGGTATACTGTTGTGTTTTGTTTGTTTTCACTAAGTTAAAATTTTATTGTGTTTCTTTTGCTTTTCTTCTGTATTTGGTGTAGTTGTTGTTTTTTGTTGCTTTCCTTTTCTTGTTATATATGACAAGTAAATGGGGCAATCAATGACAACTACATCCGAGAAATAAATAAAAGAAATTGTGCTTACATATTATGCACATCATATGTAAGCACAATTATTTTTGTGGCGATACTACGGTTCGTGCGGCGTTATGATAAGAAGGCGGATCCTCATAGAACTCGATGAAAGAAAGCGAAAATATGGAATAAAACTTGCAAACTAAGCGAGATATCGACACTGGAAAATTGAAAAATGAATTTTTTTGTAATCACTTTTTTAGATGGATTTCTCTACATTTTCAAAAAAAAAAAAGAAAAACATGATTATAGAATTTTTTAAAAATTGAAAAAAAAAACAGGCTTTTCTTTTTTAAATACTGTGGGCCCTCACTCAATGCAACCCTCGATACGCGCAACACCTCGATGAAAGCAACACCTCAATTAATTCAACGGCAGACTCTGTTAACGCAACTTGAAAAAAATAGCCTCAGTTAACGCAACTTTCTTTGCAAAAAACAGTTTTATTACTTTTTTTTTGTCTGTTTTTAGTTTTTTACTTTCTACTCTTAAAAAATTTAGTATTGGGATTCCCCACTTAAGAATATAAACAAATCATACAAGCAAATTTGATATGATGCATGTACCCACTTTTATACAATTTACTTCGAGGTCGGTTGCTTTTAGTGTGCTGCAAAAAATGCCTGTTGTTAAAAAAGTTGTTAAGCTTTCAATAGCTCAAAAATGTGAAATTCTCGGTTAACTTGATAAAGGCATTTCTATTAAATCAATATGCCAAGAATATATTCACATTATATTCCACAATATCAAGATTAAAAAAGAAAGAAAATGAGCTTAGAAAGTTTGTTGCGAACGCGGAATCTGGACCAGGAAAACGTGTGGCAATAAGATCTTGTGAATATTCCAAAATGGAAAAGGCATTGAACTTTGTTCGCTCTCGCTCAAAATATGACATCGCGAAATGACTTCGTAGTACTGCAAATAGTCGCTCCGCAGTTTTCGTGTACAAAATAAAAACGGGGGTGGGGGCGCACATTGACCGAACGATCTGCTAAGAGTCTCTCACTCTCTGAGGTACTGGACAGTTCTGGATCTTTCTGGACAAAGTTCAATCTCTGTTTTTGGTCTACTGCGCATTTTATTTTAGTGACTATGAGCTCCTGTGTAAAACTACGACGCAATTATTTTTCTACTATGACTCTGACTCTGATTGTTGCGCAGTTAGAGTCATAGCTTGGAGTCCTAATTTGACTTGAGCAAGAGCAAAATTGAAAAATCCGCCAGAGTAGAGCATTTTCAAACGCTGTTTTAATTGCTTTGTTTTTTTCTCATTAAAATGAAAATCACAAAAAAAGAGATTCTTGATTTAATTTTAAAATCACCAGATGCAGATCCAATTAAATACATATTGGATAAACATAATAAAAGTTTAACAGATATAAATGAAAATACGTTGCAACAGATACAGAAAGCATTACAAACTTTAAAATCAAAATATAAAAGTAAATATAATGCAGCAAGTAGAAAGACTGACAGATTTATTCTAAAGAATAAAGTTTGGCTTGATTCAGAATTTATGACACTTCATTTCATTCCACAAAAAGTTAAAACAAGCACTGGTAGAATGTCTCTGGATTATATTGATAAATCAGATCGATCCAAAAGACGCGAGGTTGCATCAATTAGTTCTATTAATTGCCATGATCCTCAGAGACTCATATTGGCTGCTGGACATGCAGCTAATAAGATGCAACAGCATGATGTTAGAGCTGTACTTGATGAACTTAAAAAGAGCTCTGCTAGTGCTTTAAATATAAGACAATTAATTGCGAATAGTGAAAAAAATATCATTATAAAGAAAACTCCATTACAGGCTTTAAATTATTTACTGGATAAATCTTTATCTAAGGATATTTATATTAGTATGCGACACGAATGTAAATTATCCGGAGCTGATATTTGGCCTGCTTATAATGAAGTTAGAGAGGCAAAAAAAATATTAAGACCTACAAAAGATGATATTGAAATCAATGAACACGAGGCAAAAGTTTGTCTGCTGTCTTTACTGAACCATACTGGTAGTCGAATAGTGGAAATGCAAGAACAAATTTTATTGAAAATCATGGATACAAATTCTTTAACAGAAATAGAATTAATCTTAACTTGCTCTTGGGGCTTTGACGGAAGTACAGGACACTCTAGATACAAGCAATCTTTTGAAAATAGCTCAGAAGTCGACAATTTTGACGATGAAAGAATCTTTGCTACTACTCTCATCCCTTTACAATTAACATCTCAAAATGGACACATTGTTTGGTACAATCATGATTCACAATCTCCACGGTTTTGTCGACCTATTAAATTAGAATTTGTTAAAGAATCAGCAGACATTGTTTTGTCCCAAAAAACTGAAATGGATGGCCAGATTAACAGCCTGCAGGTCTTAAACATTATTAATATGAGTCACAAAATTACTGTTCACTTCTCTTTACATTTGACTTTAGTTGATGGGAAGATTTTGAATATTTTAACAGGAACAAAATCATCACAATGCTGTCCAATCTGTAAGGCAACTCCAAAACAATTCAATGATCTAAAAAATATTAGTAGATTCTGAATAAATTGAGCTTAAATGCAGATTCAAAAATTAAGTCAAATTAAAAAAAATTAAAAATTACAAAAAAAAAATTGGGATACTAAATCGTACTAGAATCCTCCTCGCGGTGTATCCTGGGTGTATGAGTACAGCTAATTCTAGACGTATTTTTTGTTCTAAACCCCTAGATTCTTAGTTTGAAACAAAAATACTGATTTTTTAAATTTTATGTCCGCCATTTTGGATCCGCCATTTTGAATTTTTCAAAGTTGACATTATATTCGTAATGTGCATTGTTCTAAGCCCCTAGATTCTGAGTTTGAAACAAAATTACTGATTTTTTAAATTTTATGTCCGCCATTTTGGATCCGCCATTTTGAATTTCTCAAAGTTGACATTATATTCGTAATGTGCATTGTTCTAAGCCCCTAGATTCTGAGTTTGAAGCAAAAATGTCCGCCATTTTGGATCCGCCATTTTGAATTTTTTAATTTTGACTTCAGATTCGCATTCATAGAGTTAAAAAACTGTAATAAACGTGGTTTTAATCGGTTTTATGGCCTTTTCCTAAGAAAAAAGAGTTTTGGCCACTCACTCGGGTCTTCTGGCCCAGTGTGCATTGTTCTAATTCATAACATAATAAGTGAGAAGTAAATCATAGTAGGCGACGCTACCAGCCCAACCACCAAAATATTTAACATTTAAATGGGCTTACAAAAAGGTACTGTTAATTAAGCAGCCTTGTTTCATTTATATCTATTTACAGGCCCCTCTTTCCCGCGATCGATAGTTATTCGTATTTTTTAAATTGTGTCATTAATTTTTTTTTTTTTTGCCTACTTTTATACTCATAATGAACTTTTCTGATCTCATCATAGCATAGTGCAAGTTTTGTGTGAAGGGTATTCAAGATATAATACTAGATAAGAGCAGTTAGAGCTAAATTTTAATCTTATAGTATAGTTTATAGTATTTAGAATGGAAGACGCAATAAGATCGGCGTGTGCAGTCTTCATTTTATGCTCACGTCTTAACGTACATATTGTTTTTTCTGTTAATTTTTGGTTTGTTTGTTGATATATAAAACAATCACTCACATTTCGTTCGCTTTTCGTTGTCAATATCATGGTAAATTTTTCCGGCCTTTACCGTAATTGCTTTGCGATCCGCTGGTTCATTCAACTTATTTCTAGCTCGCGGTGGTTTCTGATTTAAAAAGCACATCCATGGCGTTGGCTGTTGGTGATGAATTGAAGGCTGCTGCCATATTGATATGCTGGCAAAGAAAAGTACCCCAATTTTGTGCCTATTGGATTAAATTCCAATTGTCGACATATTTGAAGGACCTGCATGCATGTAAAATAAATTATTCAAAAATTTTGTTATTTATCATTTTAATTAAATTTTATTAATTGTGAATTTGTGTTTATTAAATTAATGGCGAGCGTCTCTGTACATGTCACACATAACCTCACTTCTTTAAGTACGAATGGAATCTTTGTTGTTTTTTTTTTTTGTTTGTCTGTTTATATAAAAAAAACTTACTCACCTTTCATTCGCTATTCGTTGTCAAGATCATGATTAAATTCATATTCCATTTTTCCGGCTTTTACCGTGATTGCTTTGCGATCCACTGGTCCAGTCAAACTGTAGGTCAACCAATTTCAGCTTATTTCTAGCTCGTGCTGGTTGCCGAGTTGAAAAGCATATCCATGGAGTTGAGCGTTGGTGTTGAATTGGAGGCTGCTGCCTTATTGATATGCTGGCAAACAAAAGTACCCCAATTTGGTGCCTATTGGATTAAATTCCAATTGTCGACATATTTGATGGACCTGCATGCATGTAAAATAAATTATTAAAAAATTTTGTTATTTATCATTTTAATTAAATTTTATTAATTGTGAATTTGTGTTTATTAAATTAATGGCAAGCGTCTCTGTACATGTCACACATAACCTCACTTCTTTAAGTACGAATGGAATCTTTGTTGTTTTTTTTTTTTTGTTTGTCTGTTTATATAAAAAAAACTTACTCACCTTTCATTCGCTATTCGTAGTCAAGATCATGATTAAATTCATATTCCATTTTTCCGGCCTTTACCGTGATTGCTTTGCGATCCGCTGGTTCATTCAAACTTTACGTCAAGCAATTTCAACTTATTTCTAGCTCGTGGTGGTTTCTGAGTTGAAAAGCACATCCATGGCGTTGAGCGTTGGTGTTGAATTGAGGCTGCTGTCATATAAGCAGATATGGCATAGAAGAAGTTTTCCCAGGCGACAACAAGATTCGAGTAGTAAAACTGCCCAAGAAATATTCAAGCGTCCTGCTGCAAAGCTTGCCGTAGTACGATTGTGCTGATCAATCATTCAGATGGGGCGGTATATTTATGAACACCAGTTTGTTATATTTTGGTTTCGTTTTGCTTTATTTTTTTTGTCAAAGTAAACATTTCTTATTGTACATTATTTCTTATCAACACAAGATCTACTAACGCTATTATGCTGTTTGATTGCTTGGTTTTGATCTTGTTCTTACTACTATTACTAGTAATCTGTTTGTTGGTTATGATCACTGCTACCGCTCTGCTTTGCTTCTATTTTTTCGGTCGTTGCGGCAAAGAAGAAAACAAAAGGATGTTGGTCTCGATCTCAACAAACAAATTAGCATTTCCTCCTATCACCAAACAGATGGACATCCCCATTGCAGTTATAGTCAGAAGTACTTGTTCCCGAAACTGCAGCCAATTTACTGAAATCTGCTATTTTTGCTAATGGATCCTGTCAGCATCGTCTTTCGCTTCTGCAGTCAACTTACTGAAATCTGCTACTTATTCAGCTACTGCAATATGTAATAGTGTGAATTAAGTGATCGCCCAGACTAATAGCCTATTTACAGTGCTGAAAACATTCAAATTTATCATCAAGTGGTTACAGTGATTATAATTTTTTGAATCATCTGTTTTCGTTGTACATGAAAATCGAATATTTTGGCTAATTGAGAGAAATTAAAATGGAAAATTAATGAAAAATAAGTAATGAGAGTCAATTTGTTTAACGTGAACACCTGTCGTAGAGACTTAATATCACAGTGCCAAGCACAGGGATTGATAAACGTCAATCAACGTCCCCTTGGATATATATCCACAGGTACAAAATAATCTGTCCTGTTTTTGTCATAGGCAGCTAGCATCAATGGTTGCTAGTAGTTGCTTCAAAAATATAATGTTATAATATATGTTTATTGAATAACATTTTTGTAAGTATTTATGTTATAAGTATATATTTTAAAAATGAGTGCGATGGATTGTTGGCAAGAATATTTCCGAAGTAGTTTAAATTGAAAGTACAGCCGTGCTAACAGTGCGCCATAAACTTCTGTTTATTGAAGCAGGTCAAAGAATTGCATTCACTCAAATGACCAAATTTCAGAATTGCTTTGGTGAAATGGAAGCGGTTTTGTTTTCTGATTCCAAAACACAAGAGAAAATGCAAGCAACCATGAATGGCAAATATTAAGTAGCGCTGCCAACTTTTTGCGCCTTGTTACCAAAGTTTCGATCATTCTCTACTATCTTTGGTCATGTTTCGTTGCGCGGCATCATTAAACAGCTGTGCAAAATTCATGATTTAGAACTATTTGGCAGCTCCCTTTTCATTCGAACTACAGAGACCAGAAGGTAACATAACGATATCGCCAGTGTACTGCCTTCCCAGATTTTACTGGAACAGTGATTTAGTCACAACTCTATTTAACTAACTTGATCCAAATTTTGTTGCTGCTAGTGACTGGAATGCCAAGCATCGTCACTGGGGCAATCTTCGGGCATGCCCTAGAGAAACAGAACTTTTAAAATGTGTTCTTAATAGTAACTGGGATATTCTGACCACAGGAGACAGTTTCAACGTACTCATGATCCTAAGGACAAGGCAGTATATATCAGAGCTACCCACAAATTGAAAAATATACTGAAATCTGGGCGATCCAAGTTATTTGAAGACATGCTGAAGAATGCCGATAATGACAAAGACTCCAATGTTAGTCTCTG
Organism: Amiota communis; assembly: GCA_037043315.1. Lineage (NCBI taxonomy): Eukaryota > Metazoa > Arthropoda > Insecta > Diptera > Drosophilidae > Amiota > Amiota communis. The sequence goes on from JBAMAV010001110.1 coordinate 25,534, forward strand.
GAAACTGACACGACAAATCAAACGTCAACCTTTACATAATTTCTCAATTAAAAACGACAGAGGTGAGTGGTGCAGAACCAATCCTGACAAGGCTGAAGCATTTGCGGAACATCTTCAATCAAGATTCCGCCATATAATATTGCTGAATCGACAGATGCAAACATAACAAAAACCTTTCTTGAATCGCCGCTTCAAATGAACCTTCATATTAATCATATCTCCCCGAACTGAAGCCCTTCAACAAATTTAAGAACTAAAACCAAAAAAGCTCCAGGCTATGACATGATAGATGCTCGAGTTATAAAATCATTGCCATTGAAGGGGGTCCTGTTTCTAGTAAAAATTTACAACGTAATGCTCCGTATCGGCCACTTCCACATACAATGGAAATATATGAAAAATATTCGAAAGAATATTCTTGCGTAGATTGTTGGCAGTAAGTGGCGTACAGAGTGCTATACCACATCATCAATTTGGATTCAGAAAAAAGCATGGTACCCCAGAACAGGTTCACAGAGTAGTACAAAAAATCCTCGAAGCCAAAACAAAGAGTTCTGCAATACAGTATTCCTCGACATCCAGCAGGCATTTGACAGGGTATGGCACGATGGCATTCTTCACAAATGCATACAATTATGTCCAGCACCATTCTACGTAATCCTGAGGTCATTTCTCGAAAACAGGACCTTCATGGTGACAATTAAAGACGTGACGTCTACCATTCGACAAATCATTGCAGGGGTGCCCCAAGGCAGTGTACTCGCTCCAGTACTGTACAAAATTTTCACAAGTGACATGCCACCACCGAAAAACTGGTACTTACTAATTGCAAGATATGCTGATGGCACTGCAATTATGGGCTCTTCAAAATGTTCCTCTGAAGCCCCTGCTATTCTGCAGGATTGTATAAACACTTTAGAGGACTGGTTCAAACGATAGAACATCGCAGTAAATCAACATAAATCTGCTAATGTGACGTTCACCCTTTACCTTAATGGTGGTCCCATTTCGAGCAATCGTCATCACAATTACCTAGGCATGCAACTTGATAGGAAACTAAAATGCGTTGCAAAACTTAAAAAACTAAGTTGGCTAATGAAATGCAAAAGCAAACTCAGCTTGAGAAATCAAGTGCTGGTGTACAAATCGGTAATTGCTCCTACATGGTTATTTGGCAACCAGTTATGGGGTACAGAGTCAGCAAGCCAGAACAAACGCATCACAAATAATGCAAAACAAAACCCTGCGATTCAAAACAGGTGCTCCTTGATATATCCGGAACTCCCAGTTACACCGAGACCTTAACGTCCCCTCTGTGGGAGACTCCATAAACTTCCACAGCAGCAGATACAATAACCGACCATCGATTCATCCAAATCCCCTAGAAAATGCTCTTGCTGTAAACACAACCGCTAGAAGAAGACTGACTCCATCCACATGAAGGATCGGAGAATCTAACCAAATAAATTGTGTATTATTTGTTATACTAGTCACTGTTAAGTAATAATAATTTTTGTTTCCTACTGTAAGTCATTCTTAAATAGTATAGTCTTGTTTTTTATGTTATAATTAACTTGTAAGATATTGTCAATGTACGAAATTCGTCTGCCACTGTAGTGCTCACAAATAGCAAATAAACCTCTCCTATTGGTGATTATTGTTAAGAAAATATATTTAAAAAATTTATTTGCGTTTATTTTAAATTATTCGCCTGCGACATGCCCATATGAAAGAACTGTTGTTGCTGCTACTGCTCTATGGTACAATAATACATTTCATATGCTTGAGTAACACGCCAGGCCTCCGACAGTCAGTCTTCGTTAAGTCAACCCGACACGGTACTGCGTTAAGTCACTGCGGTGCGTCGAGCATGCAGTTTCAATTGTTCACAATCAGCCGGCAATTCACAAATATTTCACACTAGCCATCGGCACTTTGAAAATAAACATTTCATACTAGCGCTCACGTCTGCTCACTTCAAGTATTTCGAAAAAGTGAGCACATGCATACTTACCAGGTGTAAGAAATAGAAGTGTCGCCAATTTTTTACAGTTAAATGTCGTTCTCAACTTTGTGACTGTTGAAAACTAAACTTTTGAAAACTTTTGTTACTTTTGTATGAATTATGATATTTAGTCGCTAATAAACTATCCTCGCAACAGGTTATAGTCCCAGGCAACGGCTTGCATCGGCAAATAGAATAACAGTTTTATAAAGTAAATCACTATGAGTGCATTATATAATATAGAGAAACTGGAGGAAAGTAATTATGATACCTGGAGTGTCCAGATGCGTAGTGTCCTACTACACTCGAAGCTATGGGGCGTGGTATCAGGAGCGATCAAGCAAGAAAATGTTTCCGAGCGAATAAACTGGACTAACAGAAGGCGCTGGCCATGATAATCCTCAGCGTGAAGCCAACACAGTTGGGTTAGGAAGCACAGCATCACATCCAATGAGGCGTGGACGAAGTTAAAGGATGTACACCAGCCTAGTGGACCAGTGCGCAAAGTGTCACTGCACAGGAAGCTGCTGGATCTACGATTGGCGGATGGTCAAGGCATGAGTGGTTACTTCAACTAATTTATGGAGATCATCGATCAACTTGGAACAGTTGGAATAGAGATGAACGATGAGCTACCAGTCATCATTCTGTTGTCTAGTCTGCCAAGTGAGTATGAAAACTTTGTTGTTGCCATAGAGACGCGTGATGTTTTGCCAGCATTCGACGTTCTTTGTATAAAGTTGAAGGAAGAAGGGGAACGGAAGGACAGTGTGAATATGAAAGAGAACGCTCAAGCAAAGAGGAATAACAAAAACGTGGTTTCTTATAAGTGTGGTGAGCGTGGGCACATAAAAAGGCAATGTTCTAACGAAGGAACTAAGAATGAGCGCAAAGAGGGAACGAAGAAAGAACAACAAAAGCAATGTAGTCAGTTAGGTATGTTGCATGCCGTTAGTTTTGATCGTTCGATGTGGTGTCTAGACAGTGGCGCGACTAGTCATATGCGTTGTGATAGAGAATTGTTCACGAAATTTGAAGAGCACACAGAAATGATTGGTTTGGCTGACGCTAGCTTCTTACGAGCAGAAGGAAAAGGCGAAGTAAAACTACAAACAGATTTATGTGTATTGAATTTGATCAATGTGTTGTTTGTGCCAAGCATGAAAGGCAATTTCATGTCTGTGAGTCAAGCAGTTGAAAACGGTTGCAGTGTTAGTTTTGAGAAAAATTGTGCCAACGTTGTACAAGAAGGCGAGTGTATATTGAAAGTCAAGAAAGCTGGTAACCTGTACATGTTTGGTGGAAAGCGAAATGAGTGTTTTGCTGCAATTGGGAACGATGGAACCTTGTGGCACAAAAGGTATGGTCATTTAAACTACTCTAGTCTAATAGAAGCTGCTAAAAATAATATGGTGAAAGGATTGGATAAGGTTGATTTTTCATCTACGATGGCATGTAAGACATGTATGGTCAGCAAGATACACGTGCAGCCTTTTCCAAAAGCAACTGGCAACCGAGCTACGGAGTTATTAGAGTTGGTGCACACTGTGCGGTCCTTTTGAAACAATTTCAAAATATTTCTTGACGTTTATTGACGACAAATCTAGAAGCATATTCGTATAATTTTTGAAACGTAAAGACGAGGTGTTCGACAAATTTGTTGAATTCAAAAGACTTGTGGAGCGCCAAGCTGAAGGAAACTCAAATGCGTTCGTAGTGACAACGGGGCTGAATATGTTTTGGTAGACAACTAACAGTTGCATATACAGCACAACAAAACGGCGTCGCGTAGAGAGCAAAAAGAACATTGGTGTAGATGGTGAGATGTATGCTGGTGCAGTCGCAACTTGGCGAGTCTTTGTGGGCTGAAGCAATCAATACTGCAGTATATATTCGAAATCGATTTCCCACGAATGCGTTGCCGAATATGACGCCAATGGAATCATGGACAGGTTAGAAGCCATGTATCAGTCATTTAAAAGTTTTTGGTTCTGTTGCAGTTGCACTTGACAAAGGACATCATAAGAGCAAATTCCAAGCCAAAGGGAAGGAATACCGGATGGTCGGTTATTCAAGTACGGTCAAAGGTTACAGGCTGTTTGATGCTGAGAAACGACAGATGGTTTAAAAAAAAAATGTCCTATTTGATGAGACCAGCAAAGATCGGAGTTTTTCAGTCGACACCGTTACTTTTGATGCGCTAGAGAATACAAATATAACGTTACCTAAGAAAAGCGACAGTGTCACAGGCACAAACGATCCAGATGGCACAAACGATGTCAGCTCGAGCAGCAGAAGCGATGATTTTGAAAGCGAAGAAGAAGAAGACGCGGTTCGGGTAGGATCCAGAAGACCTAGATTGATTCGGACAGGTCAACCTGGTCGTCCAAAGAAGCAGTTCAACGTTCTGGGCGGTTTGGTCACTGGTGACTTCCGAATACCAACGACGTACAGTGAGGCACTAAACAGCAAATACGCACCAAAAGTGCGTGAGGCCATGCAAAAGGAATTCACTGCTTTGATGAAGAATAAAACATGGGTGGAAGCAGATTTGCCAAAGAACCAGCAAGCTATTGGCTGTAAATGGGTGTACAGTGTGAAGCATGGAGCAGACAGAGATACAGAGGTTCAAGGCACGACTTGTGGCAAAACATCACATCATTATAGCATGCGAGTCGAAACAAGATGTGATCAACATAAAGGCACTCATTTCAAAAGCTTTTGAATGTGTTGCCAAGGGTCCGTTGGAATTGTTTCTTGCTATGGAGGTTCAAGGAGAACTAGGTGAGATCACCTTGGCCCAGACGCAATACATCAAGTATTTATTACAACGCCATGGCATTGAAAAATGCAGACCTGCGCCCACACCGTTAGAAGCTGGTCATCAGGTAGCATGTGGCAACAGTCAATGTAGAAATGTAGAAGCAACGGCATACCAATCAACAATTGGTGAATCGATGTGGTTGGCGCTAACAACTAGGACAGATATTTTGCATTCAGTTGCGAAATTAGCTCAACGGAATCAGGATCCGCACATTAAGCATCTTGCGGGTGTGAAGCACGTCCTCAGGTATCTTGCAGCTACAATCAACCTGAAGCTGAACTGCAAGGAGTGCTAGAAGGCATTTGCTGGTAACGTTGACGCTGACTGGGGTGGTGACATGGTCGACCGCAAGTCATATACTGGCTATGTGTTTTTCTTATGTTGATTTGAAGTACGTATCAACTGACGCAATGATAGCCGATGTGTTAACTAAAAATTTGTCTAAGAATAAACACATCGAGTTTGTCAAATTGTTAAGTTTGAAGTAAAAATGAGATTGTAAACAAACAGCAAAGACACGACGTTGTTGATGATCGGCTGGCTTGAGTTCTTGTGTTAACTGAACTTTATAACCCTTAAGACCCAAAATACGGTGTAATGACGTTTGTGGAATGCCCAATTTTAAAGAACGATGAGGAATGGACAACCCTGGGTTATCTTCAACACTTTGGGCTACAGCTGCAATATTCTCAGTTCTTATTGAGCGCCGTGCACGGCTTTTATTCTTCACATCACTAACTTGTCCCAACAGCTCGAACTTTTCCACCAATCTCTGTATTGCTGTCCGACAAGGTGCTTCACGACCATTTTCACCATTTTTATAGTGAATTTTAATAAATTCAATGTGTTGTTGAAGCGTGTATTTTATCAATGGCGTAGTTTCTACTTGTCAAATGTCAATAAATGACAGCTTCAAAAGTGACATCTGCCGAAATAGCGGGCTATTCAAAATAACACCTCTTATTGGAAACCTCTTTATATGTCACTCTATCAAAACGAGAACATTCAAAAACAACAACATTCGAACATTTGAGAAGAAACACAAAAACATGCTTGCTTTCATTAGTAGCAAAAAATTAAACAAATGTGCGTGGATAAAATTAGAGCGAGAAAGGAACAATGACTAGAAATATCGCACACTAACAACACGAAGGGGCTGCAGGAACGCGTGCCGTGCTATGCTAGTATATTATAAATTTTTTCAGGCAAAAATTGGAACAAAATGAAAAACAAATACACTTTATCAATTTTTCGGAACAAGGTCTAAAGCTACATATTTGTAAAATTTTGCAAACATTGTATGGACTAAATCAAGATTCAAGCCATCGGTTGGTCTTCAGGGGTCTTTTCATAATCATCGTTGTCGGTGTCATATTGCATAGTTAATACTATAAAATAAATAAATACCAATTTTGTTTACATACTTTAATTTCACAGGCCTGCACAATTTGAGTTTTTTTTCCCTTTGAAGGTTTTTATGTAGAGTCTACAGATTAGAACCTCCAAATATGATCTTCGTTGTGCTGTATCACATCACATTTTTATTGACGTTTGAAAATTGAAAATTTTTCAAAAATAACATGTTTAAAGTCAGTAGAAGAATATATATTTCAACAAAACAAAAATGCACTTGTATTTTCCAATGCATTAGAAATAATTATGGCTAAAAAAATAACATAAAACAATTGGGAAGTACCTATGTATAAACAAAAAATAGAATTGCTTCTTTAAATTTTTGTTAATATGCAATTGACACCAAAGTACATCACGTTGATGGGTTTCTTCGTTCACACCGGATATTTTTCTTCACGAACAGCTGTTGTTTGTTTTGGTTATACACACACGTGGAACTTACGAGCACGTTGGTTAAATAAAAACTAAAAGTTTGTGAAAAATACATGATTTAAAACATTTAGCAACATATGCAAATAGTTCTTGCAATTCCCTTTTTTATTCCTGATACTTATTTTATTAAATTCTTTTAAAAAAATTGACAATTTATGGTTTACTTAACAATGTTTTGTGCCATCAGCTGCTGTTTTTGATGCCACAGGCAGAAAAACACAAAAAAAACTTGGAAGCACTTGGCGACACTGTCAGAAAATGTCTAGAGTGACCATTATTAATTTTCATATCAAGGCACATCAGTTTTGATGCGACTATTGATCCGCATCAAATTCTACAACAGCAACCCCTGAATGACGTCATTATACTCTTCACGGGAGTGAATAGTATTATAAGTTTGTCATGAAGTTTGTAACACACAAAAAGAGACATCGCAGACCACATAAAGTATATATATTTGTGATCAACTCGATGAGACGAGTTGATTTAGCCATGTCCGTCTGTCTGTCTGTATGTATGCAAACTAGTCCCTCAGTTTTTGAGCTAGAGAGCTGAAATTTGGACACTATAAGTTTGTAATTTATAGCCATCAATCATGTAAATTTCATGAACCTAGTGTTACCAGGTGGGTTACCTCCCATACAAACCCCCCTTTAAATTAATGCTCTTGTTAGAAAAAGTTTTTTGTTTTTTAAATTATCAAACTGAAATTTGGACCCTATAAGTTTCTGATCTATATTCATCAACCATATAAATATAGCCATCAATCATGTAAATTTCATGATTCTATGGTTACCAGGAGTGGTACCTCCCATACAAACCCAAATTAAATAGCAAACTTTTAAAGAATAAATGTACGATAAAATTGCCACTCAAACTGATGTGATGCTAAGAAAGGAAGGTTGGATGTAACCCGGAGGAGCGTGAATAGTATTACATCTTTGGCATAGCCAATGAAAGCCTTCTTTCTGGTTTTCCTTGTGGTTGTTGCCGAATCTGATACGTATCAGTAGGCACATCAATGTTGATGTTGATGTGCTTTGGTGTAAATTGCATATAACACTTAAAAAGGTCCAAAGCTAACGTTGTCTTTATCAAAAAAAAATGTTAAATTATTTTTTAAATTTCTAATCGCTTTGGTCAAATTATCAAATAAAGCGAAATTCGTTGAAAAAAGTAAGCTTTTGTCCATTTAATGATTAAATCGAAATCGGACCAATAGGTGGCCCACTCTTTACTGAGAAAATTGAAAAAAAAAAACAATTTTCTCATTAAGTTTTCGTGATGGAATTTTTCAAATATGTAATTTCCTATAACTAAGTACGTAATACCAACCGAAAATACCCTTCAGTTTTTCTGGGGGAAAACCCTCGCAGGCCTTTGTTATTGTTCTTTATTTCATTTAACACGAAATAACTGTTTCTATATAAGTAATAAGTATGTGTAAAAAGTACACTAGAGTTTAACATGCTAAAAAATTGTAATATTCAACAACAACAACAGGGAAAATGACGTAATTTTGTAGTTGTTGTTGTAGTAGAAAATGTATGGGTAATTGTTGCCTTTTTTAGGTCATTTTCGATTTTCTTTCTCTTTTTTTTTGTTACGCACCAACATTTTTTAAAAGATTTTAATAATATAAGTATCAAGAATGAAAAAAGGAACTGCAAGAACTATTTGCAAACATTGCAAAATGTTCTAAATCACGTATTTTTCACAAATTATTTATTTTAATTTAGCCAAAGTTCCACGTGTGTGTATAACCAAAACAAAAAACAGCTGTTCCGAAAATGCAAAATGCAATGTGAACACTTTCTGTGAATGCGGATGTAGATGCTCAGTGTGAAACCACTATAATATGTTTAATAGGTTTCGGTTTCGGCTGAAAATCCTGTTTCGGTCTGACACTAGTTCTTATTGCTATGTTTTGATTTGGTTCTTACTATTATTACTATTGATCTGTTTTTGTTTGGTTATGATTACGTGTTTGCTGATAATAAAGTTATACAGTCCACAGAGACAGTGTTTTATTTTATTCATTTTCAAACAATTGGTATTTTCGCTGCGGCAGGGGGATCAAGAATTGCAATAACGTCACTTTAAGTTCGGTATCTTCCTCCTTTTTAGGGTTCCGTACCCAAAGGGTGCTAACGGAACTCAATTACTATGCTTCCGCCGTCCGTCCGTCTTTTCACAGAATGTGTATTTCTATTGTCATGATATCAAAAAATACTAAAACTATAAGTAAAGTTATTAAGATATACAAGAAACGTGTGCTCCAATATGCACTGCGCACAGTTTTAGAAACTTTGGGATTTATTTTGTTTCATATTTTGATAATTTTTTTTTTTTTTTTTAGTATATTCTTAGTCTTTATGAATATTTCACTTTTGCTTTTGATAATTTTCACATTTCCCGATCTCAATGTTGATATGCAGTATGAATACTGATTCTACTCTAAACATAAGTCAAATCAATAATAACATTTGGAGCATTGACAAAAAGTCAATTTCATAATAAATGCATATTCATTGTGTTTCGAATTGCTCGAGCATTGAGTTATTGAATACATAATTCATTTTTGCGCCAAAAAATCTTGTACGATGGTACGGAACCCTCCGTGTGCGAGTCCGACTCACTCTTGGATTTTTTTATTTTATCTTTATTTTTCTTGGAGTCTTTTATCATTTTCTGATACCATTTTCGGCATTCTTTTGAAGGCCTCATTCAGTTTCATCAGAGTGAATCTATGTGAGAGTATGGATTCCTTAGGCTCTTATAAGTATTTAGCTCATTGTTAGTCTGTGAAAATCTACATTAACTTATTCTGATTCTTCACTTAATTCACGGTTACTGTTGACTATCTTATCACTCCATTCTGATTTGCTTGAAATGAAATCTTTTGTTAACTTGTTTCCCTTTTTGCTGTTAGTTTCTCTATCTTTCATTTGTTTTTCTTTTTTGTCTTAACAATTCTTCAATTCTATCATTCGTTTAAGTTTAATGCGCTTACGCTTAGTAACCGCATTAATAGATACAATATATTGTAATCATGGATGTTTTTGAGTCTCATATGGAAATTGTAAAAATTAAAGAAAATTCGAATGACACCGAATATGGAATACGCTTTACAGTAGGCTCACTAATTGAAGCTCAAAAATGAAATGATGTTTGACAAATCTATTCGGTTCCAATAAGAATGGGGGACTTAATCAAATCGAATGTTAAATATTTAGTTTTTATCAGATCTGACATATTTTATTTAAACAATATGTTAATGCTGTTATGACAATAAATTTTTACTTGGATTTTATCTATTTTTATCTATTTGGAAAAGAAATGTCATTGCTGGGAAAAGTTTTTCAATTCCATCCAAATGAACCATGCAAGTCGCGAGGACTTATTAACTTAACCAATCCAACGATCCAACGACTATAACGATTTGTGATATGACGAGGTGGATCCACCATATAGGGATTTCCCTGAGGCTGAGGTCTACGTATGGACTGAGGCTGATACTGATAATGCGAGTGGTACCGGGATTCAAACTGAGATCTTAACATTTGCTGACGTTGTTCACGTGGACTTGGCATTATGGTAATTTCGACAAAACATCCAGATGCGCCTTCTCGTTCACGTTTCTCTTTTTCTTCTAATGCAGTCTTTAAACGTTCCACATCACTTTGTAGATTTCTTAAATCATTGTTAACGATATCTGTAATCCTAGTTAAGTCACTCATACGCGTCACAACAAAGTTACTGATGTGGTTCGTATACATCTTTTCTTCTCAATAAGATCTGAATTTTCGCACCCATCTATATTGGGAGTATATGAGGAATTTTTATAAATAAACAATCGAATTAAAATTACAAATTATATTATACGAGTGTAACGCACCCCAGCATAGTTTGTTTTATTTTTGCTTTCATTGTTCGTCAGTTCTGATTGCATAATCTGCATATTTTCACGTACATATCTAATAGAATTTTCATTTCAAATTGCATTGTATGGCGTACAATCGGATTTGGTTCATCTGCTATAAAGGATTCGAATGTTTTAGCTAATGTATTTGCATTGGCAGATGTATCGTGCAACTTTGCATAACAATCCTCTACTATATTGATAGCAGATTGATCAGATGAGACAAATTTTTCCAAAGAAGCAATAGCAGTAGTGAATCGTCGCTTCAGACATTCTGGTTTCTCCTTATTGTCAATTGGCTTCGGAACTGAGTAACAACGTTGAGCTCGAAAGTATTCTACAATTTTGTATTAAAGTAATCACAGCATTTACGGTTTCTACAAAAACGATAAGACTCTTAGTCATGCGGTTTTTGTGCAAAATGGGATCCACATCATGACGATTATTTATTGATTGAGTATTTGCTTGATTCGGGACATTATTAAAATCACTAGATACAGCTGGTGTTGCATCTCCTGTCGAATGGGAATTCACATCCAAATCAAAAAGTTCAGAATTCATTTCATGTTCGAAAATCATATCCATGATGTCAAAATAAGCGCTGTGATTATCCAAAACCCCGGATTCACTGTCGCCGGAAGCACGGTTCACCAATACCGTTTGTTGATTATCTTCCTAAGCTTCAAAGTATTAGGATAAACCTCGGTATGTTCGACATTGCCAGCATTGTTTTCATTTCGCATACGTTGAATACGTTCAATTACCGGCCGTATCTCCTCATCGACATCAACGACGTCAGTAGTATGCTGCGTAGCAACATTATGTCTCACTGATTCCCTATCGAGGGAGTCTAACCAATGTGTAATGTAAGATGTTTAACTTTGGCCCTCTTGAAGATATTCCTGATAACGGTCCGAACTGAAAATTTTTAATTTTTTTATTAATTTTGATCTAAATGGTTGAGAGGAAAAAATGAGAATCTGATAAAAATTATTATGATGTCAATTCTAAGAATACTTTCATGTTAGCCCACTCCTCTTTTCGGAAGAAATTCAAATATTTTTCCAATGGACATGGTTTGATAAAATGTAAAGATTTATATGTATTGAACGAGAAGCATTATTATTACATTTGACTTCTTTCTCCGAATGTTTGTTCATTATTTTATTTGTTCACTTCGACTTCGGCATCCAAATGAATGCATTTTCATTCGCCCAGCGATTTACCTCTTCACCTTTAATTTGTGCATATTTCATTTTGATGCGAGCAATGGTTGCGGCGGCAGGAAACTGGCGAAGTGTTAATGCCAATGCTCAAAGAAAAGGTCGATACTATCATGATGTTTCTCTGGCATTTAATCAAATGATTTTCGTTCGCTGGCCCAAAAACTCTCTCAGGATTTAACTCGTCTCCTCTGCACACATGTCTGAAAGACATATTTTCTTTGGGAAGAGAAACTTGTGAAATTGAATCATCAGCATTCCAATTTATGTCAATACTGATGTTTTCTGAATGTGTCCCTCTGGTTCCCACGACTGTTAACAATGATGAATGCGACCTAAATTTAAAATATATTAGTAAAAATTGAAAAAAAAAAAAATTAATTTCAACATTGAACTCACGATCTATTCAAAATCGTTGTTGGATGTAAACACGAAAGTGATTCTTCTCTTTTCATCGACGTCGATGCAGCTGAGCTGGTTGCTTTCTCTCAATTATTTTTCACCAAATGAAATGTAGAAAACAAGTATGTATTATCAACAATGGTAAATAAATAAATAAAAGTAAAAATACAACCCCATCCATGTTCAATTCGTTAGTTAATTGTAACCACAAACGATTTCTGGCTTTCTCGTCCTCTTCGCTAAATTTTGCTTTTTTCGACTTGACCGTTTAGCCCAGTCAAATAAGACAAAAAAAAGGATAAACTGCGGAGTGAAACCAAATAAGCTGAAAATTGGTACACATGTTTGTTTTGTCATTTTATATATGACCTCAAAAGTCTAGATCTGTATGGTGTACGCCAGCCAAGATAATCAAGGTCATAGGTAACAAAAATCAGTTCATTGTAAATATCGTTTCCTATGCATAAAATGACAGTTAATGTTTAACTAAAGTTGTAGAGCATAAAATTCTCTTTGCCATTTTTATACACAGTTAACCGTTCTTGAGATAGAGTACAAGCACACGGTAGCGCTTAGCCGTATATACAGTGGCAAACAAAAATGTGTAAATATCGTGACTTTTACATATTTTGGTGTGTGGGAGGCAACGGCTCAATAGATAATTAGAAAGAGATCCGTAAAGTCATAATACAAAATAAAAACCAGAGCGACCTGTATTTAATCAAAAATGGCTCCACAAAGTCGTTTAACCTTTCCAGGACCATAAGGGTATGGAGGTTTATGTAATCATTTTAGCTATTTAGAATGATCAATAGAGCATCAAAAAAACATATTTTATTAAAAAAAAAATATTTAACGGTTTATTTGGAATTTTGTGGGACAAATGTGGCCCTATGGTCGCTAAAGGTTACTTTCTGCTCCAGCAACTTTAGCTTGTCGTTTTTAGGGTTATTCATTAGTAATGGAATTATTTTTAATTAAACTGTGCTTTTATTATTATTATATTATTTATTTATTCAAGAAAAATATTAAGTTACTTATGGTAATCTGCGAAACAATTTCTTTCATTAGTGTAGCAAAGGTGAACATTACATAATACGCAAGTATTGTTTGTACGGTTTTCTTTTTTCTTTTTGGCACAGTTTACACACCTCTTTCTAACATTCGATTTTTCCATGGGATGTGATGGTAATTGTCGTTTCATAGATGTACGTACTGCACTTATTTTTGTAGCGGGAACACTGCGTTGCTTGATTGTAAAACCATTTACCAAACTCCTAGCTACGACTTGTCTAAACTGCAAGTTGGACAACAGACCTCCTTCCATTTGTTATATGAGTTATTGACTGATATATCAAATAGATCAAAAAATAGTCGAAGGTAATACATTATTTTCGATCTCCGATCTATTTTATAGTAGACCTTACGTTGATCCATAAGATCTAATCCACCCATGTTTTTATTATAATGAGATACAATTCGAGCGCATTTCACATCAATTTTATCTGCTGAACCAACTGCGCGGTGTTTTACAGTATCTGTTTCAATAGGCGACAAAAAGTTGGTCAAAAAACCGAGTAAGCGGAAACATCTATGCTTTAAATAAATAATTCGTAGCCACTGATGCGTTCCTGCGACTTTGCGCTTGAAGCGGCCACTCCGTTCGCCTTATGGCAGAGCCAGCTCTGCCGACAGCATCGATTACAATTTTCAAAATAAGTATTGTATAATAATAATATTTTATTTTGTACCAACCTAATAATTACCTTAGATTAGTCCAATGAAGTACAAAATACACCTATTAATATTGCTTAATAAATTCCAAAATAGATATCTATATTTATTTTCACAAAAATTTATACCTGCGCACCATACAGTTTCTTTTATTAAATTTTAGATGTTAGATGACTGAATATTCCAAATATTCTCTATTTAAAATCTCTTCCCGACATTATCAAATTTTCATTCATCACAAGAAACTAGTGATCTTTCGGCCGAAATCATATTTGATGCCAAAATATTTACGAAATTCATCTGTAGTTTTACCTTGGATTATGTCAGCCACATAGACACATGTCTGATGATCCAGCAATTCGATTTTCAAAAAATCAGCTGCAGCCATTACTTCAAAGAGTTCACTAAGTGGCATTGAACTAAAGAAATCTTTAAACCAAAAATCAAATTTGTTTATTTCATTGGGCAAGTGATGCTTATCAGCGAACATTTGCTCAAACATAAAACCTATGGTCTGATCCAGACGTGAATTATCAGGTGTCTGTTGAAGTTCTTGCTCTTATAAATTGGAATTATGCTGACTTAAATAAACTTACCTGTCTCTTTTGATAATAAATCAATTTTTATTTGATATTGAGACCACTGTAAAATATGTTCAAAGGTTTTTGTTCGAATTATGCTCAGAAAAATAGGCTTTCCATCATCTACTAAATTCCCGGTTTTATCATTAATCTATCCCATATGGTTTGCATACACTTGATAAGCTTCAATGGCACAATAAATAAATCTCCATCGCGTGTTGTGAATTTGATTTTATCCATTATTCGCTATCACAATTTTTTTATATTTATCGTTTTGAATTTTCGAAATCTTATTTATTACCAATAGAACTAACAGATAATTTGGAAATGATTTGTGATTAAAAAAGAAAAGTTTAATTCTCTTGTACATGTAAAGACAGGATTTGCAAATAATTGTGACATTAAGTTTACATTTTTATTACTGTTGAATAGTAGCCACACTATCGGCCTACTAGCCTTTTCACAGTAAGCAAAAAGTTAGGTTCTAGAGAACAGCACTCAGTGCTCTGATGAAAACAGCAACAGGGATAATAATCAAATTTAGGAGTTGATGTAGCAGTAGCAGTCAGAACTCTATGTTCTGGTTTTTTTCTCGATGAACGCAATTTGAATCTACTTTTCAGGCTGGTCACTACAGTAGCGCTGCTAACTTTTTGCAGCAATAGGAATGAATAAGAGAGCTGCAAGAATTATGTGCGTATAATACAAACTCTTGAATAAGGAATGAAATGAAAATTCGACATTTCTACTTTGGGTTTGTAACTTTGTGTTCATTGGTTTTACATTGCACCAGCCTGACTGGGTGTCACGTTCTGCATTTTGTTATTATTTTTATTTTATTTTATTGTTATTTAAATTTATTGTGTTGCATCAGTTTATTGAAAATGATTTGTTGCAATCCAACGTGTAAAAATATTGAGACATTTGATGAGGATTCACATCTGGCAGTACGATGCTGGCTGTGTGACAATTATTGCCATATAAAGTGTGCGGGATTGACCGGTCGAGACCATGACAGAATACTTAATAGAGCTAAATCTGCTTGTGGCAAGTTGACATGGTCTTGCCCATCCTGTTCTAAACGCCAGATTGATTTTCCGTCAATGTATCGGAGTATACGTGACCAATTTATTAAGTTAAATAGCGCTGTAAAGCAACTCTTGCTTGGTTTTGATTCGGGCACTGAATTACTAAGTAATTATCAGTTCGATTCGCCCCCTCCCCTTCTTTTATTGTCACCTTCACCAACGGGTGACCACGCTTCCCCACAACTTCCTTCTAACATTCCTCTTGTTCCTACAAAGATTGCTACTCCAGGCGATCCTATCTCAACGCCTGTGCTCCCTGTAATTCAGGTATTTCCACCCTCTTCTACAATGTCTTCCTCCAAGCGGTCTAGACCCACTTATCCTCCTTCGTCGAACTCCATCGGGGACAATATTGAGACTGTTGCCACCAATGCCTCCAAGCGGTCCAAACCCGCTTCTCCATCATCATCTATCACTATTGTGGATAATACTAGGAATAATTAAATAAAATCGTTCTCATAGAGTATTGTTTAGGTTTTCTCTTTCAGATATTGTCCACGTAACTTCTGGGGTTCCTCAAGGTAGTCCATCTAGGACCTCTTCTTTTCAATTTGTTTATTAAAGATCTGCCTCTCTCCATCTCACACTGTCGTGTGCTCATGTACGCTGATGATGTAAAATTGTGCCTTCCAGTTAATTATGGCGCCTCTCATCTTAAACTTCAAGAGGATATTGATTCTTTACGTACTTGGTGCTTGACAAATTATTTAGATCTAAATATTTCTAAATGTAAGCTCATGACATATTATCGGTGTAAGCCTCATTTGTTTACTTACAAGATTGACAATGCTCTACTTGAGCGAGTCTCTACGTTTAATGACCTCGGTGTCCTGTTTGATTCTAAGCTGTGTTTTAACCAGCACGTCTCTTCTGTTGTAAACAAAGCGAAGGGTATTTTTGGTTTCATCAAACGCTGGTCTATTGAACTTAATGACCCTTATACCACTAAGATTCTTTTTGTGTCTGTTGTGCGTCCAATTCTCGAGTATTGCTCTTTAATTTGGTCACCGCAATATTTAAAAGATTAAG
>JBAMAV010001117.1:0-19341 GCA_037043315.1 Amiota communis
GCGTCTACAGACTAGAAGCCTTAGAGTCATTAGTGCTATCCGAACTGTATCGGAAGATGCTGCTCTGGTTTTCGCTGGGCTGATACCAATAGACCTAGTCGCCACCAAGGCAGCGGAGGCTTATACCTAGAGAGCGAAGCCCCCAGAGGAGATATGAACATTGCGGGCACAAACAAGATGCTCTTCAATCAGGACGTGGCACAGTCGCTCGGGTAGCTCAATGAAAGGTCGCTGAACGTACAGCCTAATTCCAAGCCTAGCCGAATGGATCGGAAGAAAGCATGGTGAGCTAAACTTTTACCTCACTCAACTACTGAGCGGTCACGGATGCTTCCGGCAGTACGTGTACAGGTTCCATCGTGATGATGGTTCTTGCTGCAAATTTTGCGGCAATCAGTGCGAGGAAAATCCAGAGCATATTTTAAGCAGATGCGGAGGATCCGACATGGAGCGGCAGGAGCTGAGTAACGTCCTAGGTGATCAGCCATCGGTTGAGAGCCTAGTAAGGCACATGCTGGAGAGTCAATGCAAATGGAATGCAGTTTAAAGTTTGCTGTTGAGGTCATGAAGAAGCTTCGCAGCTTAGAGAGAGCCCGCCGGTTAACTGATCGTAGTACCAGGGAGATTGATGCTACGTCATGGAATTTACCGGACAATGTTAAACTGGCTGCCAATGAATTCTTTAAGTCAAAGGAAGTAGTTTTGCTATTGAGAACTGAGACATTTTTTACTCTATTGTCTGCTGGACAAATCCATCATTGTCAAAATCTACCAACCTTACAGAAAACATTGCTGGGATGGGTAGTTTCTGGTCGTTAAACACAACCTTTTCAACAAAAAGAACAACTTAGATATTTACTTACTAGCGAAGAATCAATCAACGCTAACCTTGAATAGCTTTGGAAATTGGAGGAGTTTGCTAAAATGCCAGATGCATCATTGCTGCGAACGATCTTTTATTGACACAGGTAGAAGAAACTCGGATGGCAAAATTGTTGTGAGTTTACTTTTCAAAGATAATCCAGTTTTTTTGGGTGAATCTTATTCAACAGCACTGAGAAGACTTGTTGCACAAGAAGAACTATTACCGCGTTCTTCAGAACTCAAACTCCAATACTCATCTTTTATGAAAGAATGCGAAGAACTCGGACATATGAGTGTTGTAGAGAATTTGAATTTAAGTGAACCTCACTATTATATACCACACCACTGCGGTTTCAAATCATCTAGTACATCAACGAAACTCAGAGTAGTCTTTGATGCTTCTTGCAAGACAACTTCACAAAAATCTCTGAATGATATCCATCTATAAACGAACTTTTCATTTTACTCTTGCAATTTCGTCTACATCGATATGCTATCACTGCCGATATTGTCAAAAAGTATAGGCAAGTACTTATTAATTAGCTTGATCGACGATATCAAAAAATTTTTTTTGGCGAAACTCACCTGATGAGAAGCTTCGCTCATATCAACTTAACACAAAAACATATGGAATGGCATATGCTCCATATCTCGATATACGGATCCATTTTCAGTTCCTGATGAACACGCATCACAATTCAAAATTGGATCGCATATCGTCACAACTTCGTTTTACGACGCTGAGTGGTGCAAATTCAATTTATAAACTGTCGACTTTAAAACAACAGGTTACAGATATTCTAAAACTTGGCCAATTTGCGGTCCCGTAAACACATACTTAAGAATCAGAGGCAAGAGACATTGCAAAACATATATCGCCATTTTCGTTTGTCTTTGCACAAAGGCAGTGCATATAGAAGTGGTTTCAGACTTGTCCACTGACGCATATCTAGCTGTTCTGAAACGCTTATTTGGAAGGAGAGGCCTACCTTAGGAGATATCTTGCAATAATGCTACGAACTTCGTTTGTGCTTGTAACAAACTTGCACATTTCAAGGAGTTCTTGTTCAACCCATGAAACCAAATTTCAATTATTGATTTTTGTACTAATGAACTTATTGAATTTCGATGTATACCTCCCAGGGCACCTCATTTCGGCGGCCTTTGGGAAGCCGCTGTAAAAACTGCAAATGGTCATCTTTATCGTAGTCTGGCCGATGTAAGATTGACTTATGAGGAATTGACTACGGCATTGGCTGAGATGGAGTCGATACTTTACTCTCGTCCATTCTCACCACTTTCATCAGACCCAAATGACCTCGAATCGTTGACAGCGGCGCATTTTCTCATCGGCGGCTCACTTAAATCATAGCCAGAACGTCAATTGGACTACAGCGACACTAAACTTCAAAGATGGCCAAAAGTGAGTGCAATCAACCAATGCTTTTGGAATCGATGGCACCACGACTATTTTAACGACCTTCAAATGCGCACTAAATGTGCCGACAACCATTCGAATGTTACCGAGAACATGATGGTGATCATACATGAGGACAACATTTCTCCTCAACGATGGCTGTTGGGGCGAATCATAAATTGTGTACCTGGAAAAGATGAATTGGTCAGGGTTGTGGATATACGCACTGCCAAGGGAATTATTCGGCGACCTATTCACAATTCAGCTGCATTACCCATTTGAAAAATTCTTTCAATGGCGCCGGTATGTTGGGTCACCAATAAACTAATATGCAATCCATACTAAGAAGTGCTTTAATTCTATTTGAAACCTCTGTTACATCTGAATCAACTGTTATTCTTTTAACTTGCTTTTTCTTTTGTATTATTACTTTGTATTTTTCATTATCTAAACCATTAAAACATTAAACATAAAGCACTCGAACCAAGCACATCTTTCTTTTGAAATCGATCTTACAGTGGTAATGCAGATAGACAAATACATTAAATTTACAAAAAATTAATACAATGCAACACAAAATATTTTTTATTAAATAACATGTTCTTTTTTTTAGCGAGGGCTTAGCAACGCACGCCGTGACAGCTAGTTTATTATAAATATGTAAACTTTTATTATCAAATCACTGGTAATTATATGATGGTGTTTAGTAAACTTCACATTAACGTTCTTTGTTTGGTTCAAGTTTTATGATGTAACATGGGATGCCAAAAGTGTTAATTTGTGACTACATCATTTATTTCATTGCAATTTTTGTTTTCTATGTATTTTATTATACTCTTCAAAATCATTGTTAATGTAGTAGCGACAATAATCTCCTTCTTTACTTATGTTGCACTTAATTTCACCACAGCAATTTACAGCATTGCCAAAAGCAGAATTGCAGCCGGCAAAAGACCGGACTGGAACTTTAGATTGGTAGTTCCATTGCAGCGATCGGTTTTACAAATAGAGCAATGAAAATGTTCCTCATTTTTATCAGTTTTTTGGTTTGAGCGAATACTGTCACCAGCTCGTCTGCTTCTTAGATCGTAGTTGCCATTATCATTGATGTGCAATTTGGCTCGCAGTATCGTGCAAGCATCCGAATCAGCCGTATCTAATTGACAAAATCGGGCCGTTACCATTTTCATTGTTCCCGCTGTTAACAAAAAAAAATAAAAATGAAAAACAATTACTCGTAAGTTATACATACCATAATATCTATTATAAATATAAAATCTTAAGCTTTTTGGTGTCTATGCACGCTAATCTCAGAATTGGCCCAACTTATTTAAATGCGGTTTTGATTGGTGTACTTTAGCAAGCTTTGTTTAACTTTTAATGTTTATTTTATCGAAATCGACCGACTGAATCAAAAGATATTCATATTTTTAATTCTGTTGCCTACTTTTTGGCTGATTTTCGAATGTTTACCTCTTTTGCAGCGCAGCAACATTAAACAGCTGATGATTAGAAAAAAAGTTAACAAAATACACGCAATTGCAAATATATTTCGCATACCCCATGCGTACGAAGTTGTGGAACTATGAGTTTATCTTCACAGACCTTTTAAACAGTTGTAATGAAAATATATTTAATTTCAAAAGGGCTTTAATAAGGGAACTTTTCATATATCATCGGAAAGCTAATAATTACAGCTGAGTACGACCGTCAAACGTGTCTGTACAAAATTTCAGCAAAACAGCTAAAAAAAAAAAATTAAAATTTTAAAACTTAGTTGGTCAAACGGACAGACATGGCTTCAACGATTCTCCTTGTAGGTAATTTCTGTATACACTTCAACGGAGTCTTCGACGCACAACTTCAGAACACCTTATCACACATAAGGACATATTTGTTAATGTAGCTGCAGATATTAGCGATTTTCACATATAAGAAAGTAGTCTGCAACCATCCAAATAAGTTACCAACTGAGACCACGCGACAACTTCGTAAAATTTTTGGACGAGAAAATGCAGCGAATGTGTCAACCATTCGAAAAGTGGTGAAAAAATTTAAATTTGATGATGGACAATAAGTTTCCTTTGCGTCTACCTACCGGTGGGTTTCTAGAAAACATTGTTGCTGAAAACGAGAGTGCCACTGAAAACCCGCAAATATCAATCTCAAGTACTTCAAATTTCAAGTAGCACTACGCATCAAATTTTGACGAAAGACCAGCAGACCATGCAATGCGCCGGTAATTCGTTCATTGGGTAATGAAGCAAAGGGAAGTTAATACCGATTTTTCGAAAAAAGTTATGTTCCCGATGAAGCGCATTTCCAACTGAATGGCCTTAAGAATAATCAAAATAGTCATATTTGGGGCTCAGAAAATCTTCACGCGATCCATGAGAAACAAATGCATCCATAACGGCAGGCAGCGTGATTGGGATTTTTTTTTAAATTAACGCCGGAATTGCAGTAACTGTGAACGGCATTCGTTACAAAAATATGACAACGGAGTTCATGTGGCCTCAACTGGACGACATGTAGTTAGCATGCCATACCTCACATGCAACAATCAATTAATTGCAGCAATGACTTCCAGACTAAATCATCTCATGGGCTTATGCGAATAATAATAATAATATAATAATAATAATAATAATATTCTTAATTTTTAAATATATAAATGTTTACACACAATACTATACTGAAATCTTACTAATAGGACTCCTCCACCGCAATACAAGTTAAGAAAAATCTCAGCTAACGAAATAAGACACTGCATTGAAAAGCGTACTAGTCACAAAAAATCTCCAGGATATGACCAAATAACTGGAAAATTACTAAAAGAGCTTCCTCCAAATGCAATTGTATACATAAGAAACTTGTTTAACGCAGTACTAAGACTAAGGCACTACCCGACATTATGGAAAATAGCAGAAATAATACCTGTACCGAAATCGGGCAAAGATCCAACTTTGACGTCATCTTATAGGCCAATAAGTCTTTTGACTTCATTATCAAAAATATTTGAACGACTTTTGCTTGACAGAATTCAACCAATACTGGATGTGAACAAAATTATACCTGATCACCAATTCGGATTTAGACATCGTCACTCCACAATACAGCAAGTCCACAGAGTGACACACAAGATACTATCAGATCTAGACGACAAAAAATACTGTTTAGGGTTTTTTTGGACATAGAAAAAGCTTTTGACAAAGTGTAGCACGCCGGACTTCTTAAAAAAATTAAGACTATCCTACCAAATGATCTTTGTGATATCATCAGGAGCTACCTTTATAGTCGCTACTTCTATGGAAGGTGTAAGGACGAAACCTCTACATTAAGGCAAATAAAAGCTGGAGTCCCACAGGGAAGCGTGCTTGGGCCCTTACTTTATACTATATATACATATGACATTCCAATCCCTGAAGACAATTCGACAATGGTGGCCACCTTTGCTGACGACACTATTCTTATGTGCTCAAACAAAAAGCTTGATGTGGCAATAGATAAGCTGCAAGCAATATTGGACGAAACATGCACTTGGTTTGATTTATGGAAAATTAAGATAAGCGAAATAAAAACATTGCAAGTGATATATACTTTACGGACAGTTTATCAGCCAAGACAAGTAAAAATAAAAGGTTCTGACATTTCATTAAGCAACGTGGCCTGGGCATGCATATTGACAGCAAACTGACTTGGAAATATCACATCCAGAAAAAGAAAGACCAACTTGTACTAAAATTCAGGTAGTTATATCCGTTTTTCAACAGACATTCAAACCTTAATACTTATGGGAAATTACTACTTTACACATCTGTAATTAAGCCCATATGGCTTACAACTATGGGGTTCTGCCAAGAAAACGAACGTAAATATTATACAAAGACAACAATCTGAAATCCTTAGAACAATAGTTAATGCTGACTGGTACATAAAAAATTATGACATACATAAAGACCTCGGTGTAAAAATGGTGCATGACGAAATCAACAATGCAAGTAGAAGATACCATAACACCTTAGAACGACATTCCAACGTTGAAATGATTGACATTCCTTGAGACGAATTAACAAGAAGTAGAAGACTAAAAAGGAGCAGACCAGTGGACTTAACGTAGCTGCTCTACTTGTGTTGGTCTTGGGTTGTTGAGAGGAACGTTGCGGTATCTCGCGAGAGTGGGGCAGCCGCACGTAGTACTCAAAAATAAACCAAGCCCACCATAACATTTCAAACTGACAATTCGAAAATGTTCGTATTTGTCAAATATAAACCCCCTTTTCAATGTTAAAAAAAGTATTAGTGTTTTTTTTTTTAATGTATTGTTATATAATAAGAAACAAAACAAATGGAAAATAAAAAAAAAAAAGTTATCTGTAACTCACCTATTCGGATATTTAAACCTGCAATCACTACTGCGTTGACTAAATCATTCTGCAGCAAATTCTCTTTCACAATTTAAAAGTCTTGATTCCAACTACTACCTCTCAGATAAAGTGGATTTCTATTCATCTTGCTATTTCCCTTTGATATTTCGATTACCTCTAATCCATCTAAGTTCTTTATTGCATGACTTATTTCAACCCTTTTAAGGTCCTCTTTAATGCCATACAGTTTGAGTTTGAGTTTGGTGACTATATAAAATATAATCTGACTTAAACTCCTCACTATACAGCTGTACACGTTGTAATAGCTGGCTGTCCTTCACACATCAGTACTTTTTTGGAATGAACGCCATTCATTTTCCACCAATGCTGATACTGTCATTCCTAATCATTATCTTATGGCGCTTATTCAATAGCAAAAGGTCTCTTTTTAACTGCAACAGTACTTTTTTGTTTTGTTGTCTCTCCGTGTTAAAAATTGAAGATTCTGCAAGCTTTCTTGTACTTTTTATGATGTCACTTGCCATTTCAGAGGATTCTAACTCTGCAACAGCTCCCATTTTGTTATTTTTCTCAAATAATCGTCTCGCCTCTCGCACTTTAACATGTTGCAGCTTAAGAGTCTCCCTGCATAATTTCGCAACTGCTGACCTAGGCGAACAGGCTTTAGAGAGTCCTTTGATGATCTTTATGTTTGTTGACCATTCTGTTTTACTCCTTCCTGTAATCTTCTCTACTTTGCTTTAAGTCCATTGTTTCTCTTTTTAACATTTCGTTCTCTGTCTTCACTACTTCGGTTTGTGCTTCCAACGATTGTTTCAATGCCTTGATATCCTCTTTTGTAGCCAAAGTCTCTACTTCCTTCTCCAGCTTTTTCATCACGTTTTGCTCCACATTTTGGATTGCTGCCATTATGTCTTGCAGTGACAAATCTGGCGATGTTTCAGCCACCCTCCTCTCTGCTGCATTACCAAAAATGCCACTTGTAGATGTACGTTGCCTAATTAAGTGTCAGAGTAGTAACTATTGACTAACTATTAATGATCAATTGCTTATTTGTATTGCTTTTCTACAAACTCAGTTCCAATTATGTTCAGTGGTGTTGACTTTTACTGATTAGGAACCAATAACAACACGTATATACGAGCTTGATCAAAACTTTTACAGCTGTTAATGTTATTGCTGCGCTCTTTGCTGCGGCTGATATTTTCGGTGATGCCTTTGTGGTTGTTTTTATTAAATTCCTGTTAATTGTTTTCTTGTAATTTTTCTGTTGTTGTTACTTTTGGTGATGTCTTTGTGGTTGTTTTTGTTAAATTGCTGTTACTTTCTTGATCAAAACTTTTACAGCTGTTAATGTTATTGCTGCTTACTTTGCTACTGCTGATATCTTCGGTGATGTCTTTGTGGTTGTTTTGTTAAATTCCAGTCAATTGATTTTTTTTTTGTTTTTCATTTTGCTGTTGTTGTTACTTTTGGTGATATCTTTGTGGTTGTTTTTGTTAAATTGCTGTTACTATTTACTTTATTTGAAACTCTCATATATAGCAATCACTTTTCAAAACACGTCTTTTCACTTCAACAGTTCAATCTATTCTTCTCGAATATACCAGACAAATTTCCAGAGCTCAAGGCCGAGATCCAACGCGTCATCGGTGAGATGTCAAGAAGTTATCGAAAATTTCATTGACAGAGCAATAACCTGCCATGGGAACTGCGGGGCACAATTGTCGGATATTATTCCATACTTAATCGGAACATGCCTTATTACAATGCAATAAAAATATCAAAATTCGCTCAAAAACACGTGTTTTTATTTTGAATGAAAAAATGCGCTCTTATTAATTTATATGTTACATATTTAATGCTTATAAGTATAGTGCAATGCCACTATTTGTCCCTTAAATAAAA
The DNA here is from genome assembly GCA_037043315.1 of Amiota communis. Taxonomy (NCBI): domain Eukaryota; kingdom Metazoa; phylum Arthropoda; class Insecta; order Diptera; family Drosophilidae; genus Amiota; species Amiota communis. The sequence continues at coordinate 8,578 of JBAMAV010001117.1, forward strand.
TTAAAGGCTTTAATAAGTTTGTACGAATGGTCAACATGGAACGCATAGAAGGCAGCGAACAAGTCCATATTACGTATGAATTTTCAATAATGATGCAGAGTAATTGTTCTTAAGCAGTGTCACCAATGTCGGAAAGGTGATTAAAGAAATTACTTGAAATATGGCCCAGAACCAAAACATCTCTGTATACTTATTAAAAAGCTCTGGGTAAAAGTATAACTCTCTTAAGAATTGACTCGATCTATTTGTACAACTGTTTGTGAGTGTGAATGTGCGTATAGCCACCATCGACTACAATAGAAGCATTTATTCACTTTTTTAGCTAGTTTTTGTCCTATCCAAAAAAAAAGGGACGTTTCAGCTTTGCACAGGGTATTATTCATCATACTAAAGGTAGCTCTAGAGTATTAAAAAGAAAATATACTTGAGGTTAGGATAGCGCTGATTCAGGAGCGCTGGAAAAACTGGAAGCAAGATATTAGTGTTATGAGGACCAGGAACACCGTTGTTTAATGATACTACTAACTATATTTGTAAAGCGGAGCTTATTAAACATAGAAACATAAATGCAATACACTTGCTGGTAACATCACCATACTTTCCAGGCTACTAAGATAATGTTCTACTAATGAAGGTCGAAAATATGATAAAGTCTTACTGGTATCATACTCCCCTGTACTGATATGAAGTGATGCTAAGGCATTCTTCAGCAATGGAGCAGCCTATGTGCTTCTCTCTCTAGCTGCAAACACCTTGCTGGGATAACACAGAAAAAGGATAACGGCCTCTTAATCGAAGTCAGGTACCCTCTGCATTACTGCTGCAACAAGTAGCTCAAATGCGGAAATCCTGCGGCTAAAGTCATGGCAACACACACACATGGCACACACTGACGATCCAGCTTAGAGTTTTGGACGAGATCACATCAGCTGGGGAAGTGTGTGATGCCCTTCACATACAATGTGATATACGCCGTCCAGATGATTCACTGGTACGTAACACTGGAAAGGTACCTCGGGGAACGCAAACGGCTTACATTGCTGCCAGTTGCTGACGCTAAAAAGTACTGAGCTCACAAAGGATTGGCATCGGATGGGTATCTTGTAGAGTACGCGACTGTGTAGCGCCAACAAGATGCTTCAAATGCTGCGGCTACAATCATCTGGCCCTAAGCTGTAAATAAGAAGCTGACCGCAGCAAGCTGTGTAGGAGATGTGGGCAAGAAGGCCACCAGGCAACTAAATCTTAACCACTGTGTGGCTGCGCAAGACTTGCAACAACATCTCGATCTTGTCCTCTTATGCGAACAATATCGCAACATGAGCGGACATGAATTGGTCCAAGATGTAGGCTTTGTCTACCATGTGGAGTAGTAGGCTCACGAATCGGCGTGGCAGAGTTCTGATGGAGTGCCTTGCCACACTGAACATCGAACTCTTAAATGATGGGCAGTCCACTTACGAGGCTGGTAATAGGTGATCAGGCATAGCTCTCACCTATGCGCATTGCTCAATTGCGCGTAACACAACATGGAGCATTGGTAATTTCTACACGAACGGTGATCATCGAGCCATCTTACTTGAGATTGTGCTTCAACCGACAGTTAGTGGACGGCTGTCCTTATCAAAAACTAAATGTTGGAGAGACCGACTATTTGATAAAGATATTTTCCTGCAAGTCTGGGACGATCTTATAATTGACACCGACAGAGCGAACGGTATTATATTATATTATACAAAGGAAAACACAGATGCCTGCGCGAAAAGCGGCTTATTGGTGGAACGTCGAGATTGCTGATCTTAGAAGGCGCTGCAATCGAGCACGTAGGTTGGCGCAGGGTGCTAGAACATCTCCCAACTGGGAGCAATTGCAACGCGAGTTTAAGTTGCTCAGTCACCTACGAGATAGTGCCGATATTGATCAGTGGGGTAAGGCCTATAAAGTAGTGATGAGTACGCTGAAGGGACCTCAACCCCCACAGCCATCAGACCCAGCACTGATGAACTACGTGGTTGCTGCACTTTACCTTGCCTGTGATACAGTCGAGCTCTATGACTCGTTTCGAGACTCTGCTGATGTCCCAGAGGTTACCCCCGATGAGGTACTTCAAGCACTCAGATGGCTGGGAGACAAGAAAGCCCCAGGGATTGATGGTATCTCCCATGTGGCGCTGAAGGCCGCCGTGCGAGCAGATGTGGCAATCTTTGCAAAAATGTACTCCGCATGCCTCTTCGAAGTAGTTTTCCCAACCATATGGAAAAGACAGTGGTTAGTCCTGCTGCTTAAACCCAAAAAGCAACCAGATCACCCATCTGCGTAACGGCCACTCTATATGCTTGATTCACAGGGTAAGATGCTTGAGAGTATCATAGTCGGCCGCCTACAGGAAACCTTGTATAGACCGAATGCTTATCCAAAGCCCAGTTTGGATTTCGCCGTGGAAAATCAACGGTGGATGCAATCCAATCCTTCCTCGATGGAAGGGACCTTGGGTGTAGAAAATGCCTTTAACATGGCGAGCTGGCCGAGGATGCTTGACACACCAGGGTACCTGATGCGTGTAATAGTAAATTACTTTGCAAACAGAGTACTCCTATATAATACCGATGACGGACCCAAAGAGTACAAGGTCACAAGGTGCGTTCCACAAGGCTCTGTTCTAGGCCCCTCTCTGCGGAATATAATGTATGACGGCATTCTCAGCATGAGTCTTCCCACTGGCTCTACCTTGATTGGCTATGCTGACGACATTGCTTTGGTGGGCGTATGTAAAATGATTGAACGCATACAAGCTCTGTACAGCGTAGCTACGGTCAGTGTCATGAGATGGCTTAGGCGCGCACACCTGGAATTGGCAGTTGAGAAAACTGAAGCGGTTCTCCTGCCTACTCGGAAAGTGCGCGAGACATTTACTTTTCGGATTGGTGATTGCAGGAACCCTAAACATTTTCAATGATGAAATGATCGGTCTTCTCGTTTCGTTTGGTGTGTATTGAGATAAAATAGCTTAACAATTTTTGTCGCGTCAATGTTCAACACTGCCAAATCAAAACATAAAGAACTAATTAATATTCACGAAATTGTATATGCATTCAAAATAACTCAAATTACAACAACCACAAAAATTTTAGGTACGGTGTGTATTGGCCGTATGCAATGACGTGAATTTGACAACAACCACACATAATTCAACGCAGACAGAAACAATGTGTTCCGTTTCATAAGAAACAATGTACTGTTTACTGTTAACACGTGCACTGTCAATGCGTTTTTTTTTAATTGGAAGGAAAGCATTGAAACCGTGCACGGTCTACAACCGAATTGCGGGATTATAGCTGCACTAATGTCCTATCGTCCTCCCGGAACAGTCATTAGATATTACGTCGGCAGGAAGGTGAAATCATTGCTGCTCAAAAGTCTGTCAGTCCTATTTTAGTAGGTCACTTATTGTGTTATTGTCGTACGTTGGTCGTGGCAACGCGTCAGCATTCTACGATCTTAGAGTCAATTCTCGGAGAGGCATGCGGAGTACATTTTTGCAAAGATTGCCACATCTGCTCGCACTGCGGCCATCAGCGCCACATGGGAAATACCATCAATCCCTGGGGCTTTCTTGTCTCCCAGCCATCTGAGTGCTTGAAGTACCTCATCGGGGGTAATCTCTGGGACATCAGCAGAGTCTCGAAACGAGTCATAGAGCTCGACTGTATCACAGGCAGGGTAAAGTGTAGCAACCACGTAGTTCATCAGTGCTGGGTCTGATGGCTGTGGGGGTTGAGGTCCCTTCAGCGTACTCATCACTACTTTATAGGCCTTACCCCACTGATCAATATCGGCACTATCTCGTAGGTGACTGAGCAACTTAAACTCGCGTTGCAATTGCTCCCAGTTGGGAGATGTTCTAGCACCCTGCGCCAACCTACGTGCTCGATTGCAGCGCCTTCTAAGATCAGCAATCTCGACGTTCCACCAATAAGCCGCTTTTCGCGCAGGCATCTGTGTTTTCCTTTGCATCGAGGCATCACAAGCTATTGAGATCCGCTTTGTTATGCCATCTACAATACCGTTCGCTCTGTCGGTGTCAATTATGCGATCGTCCCAGATTTGCAGGAAGATATCTTTATCAAATAGTCGGTCTCTCCCACATTTAGTTTTTGATAAGGACAGCCGCCCACTTACTATCGGTTGAAGCGCAATCTCAATTAAGATGGCTCGATGATCGCTGTTCGTGTAGAAATTACCAATTCTCCATGTTGTGTTACGCGCAATTGAGCAATGCGCAAAGGTATGGTATATAAAGGTATCTATGGCTGATCACCTATTACCAACTTTCATCTGCCACGCCGATTCATGAGCCTCTTACCCCACCTGGTAGGCGAAGCATTGAAATCGCCTGCTATGATCGTCGTCGTCCTGGCCTCCGCTACTAACTCCGTTATTAGTTGCTCTAACTTGTTTAGCTCCAGACTTGGAGGTGCGTAACATGAGGAAAAATAAATGCCGTTTACTTTATCCCATGTAAAACCAAAATGAGGCGTCGAAGCTCTGCATCGGGGCATCTTCGCACCCCTGACCCATATGACGGATTTGGACGATGCGTCTGAGACCCAAAGCTTATTGTAACCGAGTTTCTTTGTTGATTGCTGTTGCCATATTTATAAAATATAAAGTTACTACTTATCTGTTTACGCTTTCCTTACGTTTGTTTATTATTTCATAACATAATGTGGCTTACCCATCTATAAACCTTTTTTTGTTTTTAATAATGTGATTGTTTAGAATATAAAACGTAAAAACATTAAAAAATTAAAATAAAGCAAAGCACAAAACTGCCTCATCATTGAAAAACAAGCGGTACCTTGGCAGCGCAGTCATTGCTAATATTACTTTATATTATGTGGTAGAACAGATGAGAAGTTAGGCTGAAATGAAAGCTGAAGGAAGCACAACATGCTCTGGCTTCCTTCTCTAATTTCCTTCCATTAATTTGCAATATCCCAGGAACTTAATGCAGATAGTGCATCCATCTAAAATGCAAATTGTTGGAAATTCAGATTCATTAGTTAAATTCCAAAAAACCTATGCACATAATGCAGTCCACGGAATTGAACTTCTTATTTTACATGTGAGCTAAGGTTAACCGAACTGACTAAACACCGAATCAATTTTATTCCAGACTATCATCTGATGTTGCGTCATGTGCTTAACGGTGATCACTGGGTGGTCTGAATGCGCAACATAAACTTTCTTCGTCCCTAATTTTTAATGACTATCGTGGAGTTAGCATTAACAGTTCTGATTTTAGCGCAATCAATGAGTACACCATGTGGTACCTATTCGTCATTGTACCATTTTTAGCATATTGCTGGTGGTATATCGATGTCTTACGTCCTGTATTTGTTCTGATTGATACATTTTAGCCCTAAGATTTCTTCGCTTGTGACAAAAAAGCTTACGTCACCCATAAGAAAGTATTTTGGATGGAATTGGAGGACAAAATATCGCATTCAAAGTTGATTCCCTTTTCCCGGTAGTATTCGACGGGAGAAAGTGATTTCAGAGACAAGATCTCTAAAGCCACAAAAAAGGGCATCGATTTGTCTTTCTAAAGCTACGCTTTTTTGGTGTTCAACCGTCTTCAATCGTCTACACGCATAATTTTTTTTAATTAATATACTTCAATCTGGTTGATATAAAGATTGTCGTTAGTTTATGTCAATAAAATTTTACTCGATTATGTCAATCATGTAAACAACCGTTGTGTTTCATCAAGCGTCAATTGACAGCTCATAAGCGTCAACAAGTGAATGGAGTCTCGAAATTTATTTTATATATAAATTTATTTTATATGAGAAGTTTTAAAAGTTAGTTTTTGAAGGGATGAAAGTCAATTTGTTTAACGTCATCACCTGTCGTAGAGACTTAATATCACGGTGCCAAGCACAGGGATTGATAAATGTCAATCAACGTCCCCTTGGATATATATCCGCAGCTACCAATCTCAAGCCATACTTATTTTGGTCGTATGTCTCATTCCTTGGTTAGGAATAAGGCCTATCTAATCCCCTGCTGCTCTGTGGGTCAAAGCACTCGGTTGTATAACGCAACTCCACGTCGAGCTCACACTCTACCCACATTTGGGTACAACCACAGCCACAACGATACTCCCGTAAAGGGACCGTCTCCGCTGGCCAGGATCGAAACAGGTTCCGTGGGCTCCTGACCACCCGTGGTGCCAGAAAAAAGCCTCTGGTCAGACTTCCTACCCAAGGTACTACCATTTTAACCCCAAAAAGTTCGTGGGTTGGTGTCCCAAAAATCGAACATAGCTCACTGTAATAGAATGCATGCAGAACCCACAGATGGAACAGTATACACTATATTCGTGGGGAAGCGGGGGTGCAACTGCAAGATAATGTTGTTGATTGGCTTTAACCTAGCGAAATTCAGCACTATCCTTGTGGGTACACCCCAAGTAGCTCGCAGCCTCCACGTGGCGCTTCTGGACGATGACCAATCTGCCATCCGTCAGTTGGTTAGCTGATGCCAGAAGGCGAAAAAATCCAGGCGCGACGGTTGCCAGAATGGGCGGCTTCCTTGTCAGCGTCTGTTCCCATGTCAGGGGCGGCTGTATTGGACCTGGCTGAAGGTAAACGGCTATGGGTAGGATCCCAGACAGAAAAACAATAATGGAAGTACCAAAAAGTGCGAGTATTACGGTGCAAGGCGTCGGAAGCCTAGTACCGGCGGCTATGGTGGGTGAGAAAGCGGGCCCCAGTCGTCGAGATCCTATGACCGCAGTGATGCAGGAGTGGCCAACTTGGCTCCTGTATCATCGAATGCTACAAGTTCAGACTTTTGAGCTGTCTCGGACCCTTTTAGGAAGAGCACGAAGACGCCGCGCTCCCCGATGGAGACAGAGCAGGCAACGGGTTGAACGGCGGTACCTTATCGCCAAACGGGAGGAGAAAGCAACCCACTTCCAAAGGAGGGCAAAGCGCACCTAAGGCGCCGCAGCTTGACCAATGGCAAACGGTTGGAAAATCAAAGAAGAAAAGCATGCAGATTGCTGGGTTCAGGAAGCATATAAAACCAGATGCTTTGGTTAGCCATCGACATGAGGAGGGAACTTATGCTGATATCCTTAAAAGGATGAAAGCCGACCCGAATTGTGGTGGCCTTACAGAGTCGGTGCATAGGATTCGCAGAACGCAAAATGGTGACCTTCTGCAAAAAACGACGATAGAGGTCAGGGACATCGACGAAGTCACCACTAAGGACGAAATACGTGATGGTATATTGGAGCGGTTTAGACAAGCCGATGTTCAGAGTTTGGACGTCACTACTCTAAGACGGTCGTATGCTGGCAACCAAACTGCAACGATCTCTTTGCAGACAAAGGCGGTCAATATACTTCTCAAGGCTGGTAAGGTGAAGATTGGATGGGTTACCTGCCGTATTAGATCAAACGTGGCATTGAAGAAGTGTTTCAAATGCTTAGAGTACGGACATATATCTCGGTCATGCAAGAATGAGAATAGGTCAAGGTGCTGTATAAGGTGTGGCGTGGAGGGACACATAGCAAAAAATTGCAGTAGTAGCCCGAAATGCATGTTGTGTGCGAAGAAAGAATCACTGTCAAGCGGCGCAGGATCTTCTGCAAAGAACCATAGTGGAAGAGAAGGCAGACGTAGTTCTGGTAAGTGAGCCTTACACGAAGCGCAATGAGTCAGTTTGGTTTGAAGATACCGAAGGTGTTGCTGCAATATGGGCTTGTGGTTCATACGCATTCGAGGATGATGGTACCCGTGCTGCTTACTTCGTTCGCACGAAAATCGTGGGCATTCACTTCTTCAGCTGTTATGCACGCCCAAGCATGACAGCTTTAGACTTCGAACACTTTCTCCACGAACTAGTGACGGAAGCCCGAGGTAGATCTCCAGTGATAATCGCAGGAGACTTCAATGCCTGGTCAACGGAGTGGGAAAGCAAATCTACCAACGCAAGGGGCCAAACACTTCTGGAAGCTGCGGCAAGCCTCGACATAGTTCTGTTCAGCAAAGGTTCTACGGCCACGTATAGGAAAGTGGGCAGAGAGTCAGTCATAGATATTACCTTTGCAACTAGCAGCGTAGAAACAAACACGAAGTGGGTGGTGAGTGAAGGATACACCCATAGCGATCATCAGGCCATTCTGATCGACATAAGGTGAGGTTCTAGAGTTGTGCAGCAACCTATAACTGGGCCTAGGTGGAAAGACTCATTGTGTGACAAGGAAATGTTCCTGGTCAATTGGCGGACAGACTGTCAAACATGCTGTCCATAGCCTGTGACGCCGCTATGCCTAGGAGAATCCAGGTCAGACGCAGACCAGCATGCCACTGGTGGAATGGCGAACTAGGGGAGCTACGATCGGCTTGCCTTCGCGCACGACGACTCATGCAGCGTTCGAGAAGCTGTGAAAATTTCCAACAGCGGCTAGATGAGTTCAGAACGGCCAGACTCGCCTTCCAAAAGGCAGTCAAGTCCAGCAAGCGGTCATGCCTTAAACAGCTGCTCGAGGAGTCTGACATAAATCCTTGGGGCACGGTGTACAGGATGGTAATGTCGAGAGTGAAAGATTGTAGAGTACCACAACTCACTTGTCCATCAATGCTCGAGAACATTGTCAGAACACTGTTCCCGACAGCGACCTCAATACTTAGTCTGAGCAACGATCTCTGGATGGTATCCCCAGTGTTAAATCCGAGGAACTGTCCCGAGCTTGCGATAAAATTCAGGATAGGAAGACTCCGGGTCTTGATGGAGTGCCGAATAAAGTCCTGAAAGCAGCTATTTCGAGTGCACCAAGTGTATTAATGCAGGTTTTCAACCAATGCCTTCATGACGGAGTATTCCCCAGAAGATGGCGGCATCAGAAACTGGTCGTCATACCAAAGGCTGGTCAGCAATCCAACGAGGCGTCGTCGTATAGGCCGATTTGTTTGTTGGATACTGTGGGCAAAGTCTTGGAAAAGATTGTCTGCAACAGACTTGAACGAATCGTGCGCGAAAGTGGCACTCTCTCTAAAAACCAGTTTGGCTTTCGAAAGGGTCGCTCGACAGTAGACGCGATAAATAAAGTGGTTGGTATAGCAAGACAGGCAATACAGGGCGAAAGGTGGCTCTATGGTGATAAAGAGTACTGCACAATTGTCACGCTGGACGTTAAGAACGCTTTTAACTCTGCTAACTGGCTGCATATTAAAGGGTCCATCCGTAGAACGGGAGCCCCACTGTACCTTCAAAACATGATCAAGTCCTACTTGTCAGAAAGGTACTTGCACTATGATAGCGAAGATGGAAATAAAACCTACAGAGTTACTGCGGGGGTTCCTCAGGGTTCGGTGCTGGGCCCGCTCCTATGGAACCTTATGTATGACCAGGTCCTGCGGTTGCAGCTTCCTGAAAACTGCACTTCGGTAGGTTTTGCGGATAATCTCTGTCTGATAGTAACGGGCAAGGAGATAAGGAATATAGAGCAATCGGCAAACTCTGCTATTCTCGCGGTTACTGCATGGCTTAGGTCTTCGAAACTGTCCTTAGCAGAGCAGAAGACGGAGTTGGTTCTGATCACCAGTAGGAAGCGTACCCCGTATGAGTTGGCGATCACGAGGTACAGTTCAAGAGGGCTATAAGGTACCTATGTGTTATGCTGGATAGCAGGCTATCGTACAAAGAGCACCTGCTGTACGTTAAGGATAAAGCTGCGAGGGTCCAGAATGCCTCATCATGGATGCTGCCAAATATCGGTGGCCCTAAGGCGGACAAGCGCCGGATATTGTCAAGGGTGGTGACATCCATATTGCTGTACGCTGCCCCCGTTTGGGCGGAGTCGCTGAGAGCTACTACCTACTCGAAAATCCTTTCGACTACATATAGGCTGGCAACGCTGAGAACGGTATCGGGTTTTCGAACAATCTCAGATGATGCGGCATTGGTACTAGCGGAGATGATTCCCATAGACATATTAGCTGATGAAATGCGCAGACTCTATGAGACGTATCGTGGGCGTCCAGAGAACGACGTTAGAAGGCGGGAGTGGCAAGCCTCAACATTGCTTTGGCAGCGGAGATGGCACAACGCTGAGAATGGTAGATGGACTTTCAGGCTCATCCCGGACATTGGAAAATGTCTGAGCAGGAAGTGCGGGGAAACCAACTACCATTTAACACAGTTCATGTCTGGACATGGTGGATACAGATGGTACCTTTACAGGTTTGGGCACGACAACACACCAAGGTACCCACTGTGTGACAAACCGGAGGACGCTGAGCACGTTATGTTCCAATGTGCTCGGTTTCCTGTTCCAGAAGGATATCCGCAGGAGCCAGCAAGCGCATTACAGTTCATGTTAGCAAATCCGGCCAACTGGGACCGGATCTGTGAGCGTGTGACAGCTATTCAGCTAGAGCTACGTCATTTAGAGAGGGCTAGACGAAATATGCAGACGTTGCAGAAAGTGCCGGACGGGGGATCGTAGAATACTGACGAGTAGCCACGACCCACGTACGACAACAAAACAACACAATAGGTGAACTACTAAACTAGGACCGATTGACTTTTGAGCAGCAATGCTCCACCTTCCTCCCGACGTAACATCTAATGACAGTTCCGGGAGGACGATAGGACGAGGGGCGGGAGTGTTAAGCGAGGTTAAAGTCCCGCACTCCGGTTGTAGACCGGGTAGGTTTTCGATGCTTCACTTCCGATACAAAAAAGAAA
>JBAMAV010001118.1:0-129290 GCA_037043315.1 Amiota communis
CATTAAAATACATAAATGAAATAGTGAACATGCATTGTTGTTGTTGAACGGTAATTTCGATCAAAGTTCAGCTTGATAAAGTGCAATTCTTTTCGTTTCTTTTGTGCTTATGTATTGCAAATAACAATTTGATTTGTGTTTGGAATTAGACTTTGTTATTTTGCTGTGCGCTTTATGCTTGCATTTGTAGGTCAGTATTAAAACAGTAAGGAATATATGTATGTACGTTCACTATTTAGTATTTTAATGACCAAGCCAAAACCACCACCAAACAAAGCACTAAGCGGAATAGAACATAAACGAAGTCTGCAATTCACATATAGTCTGAAAACTAACCGCACTTATATACATGTACATAAGTATGTACTTAAGTCAGCCAATGCCTTTGTCTTATGTCCTTCAAAAGTATACTTTGTTTTAATTTTAATTGTATTTAAACTTTGTTTTAAATTTAAATTTACTTTTTATTTTCATTTTCATTAATCATCGCACTCGGAATCAATTAATATAAATAAATATGTATATTTTTTTATATTATGCCACGCACTTAAGTATTTAAATGCACTGAAATAACACTCACCTGAAATAGCCAAAGATATGGACTAGCTACAATAGCTCAGTCCAGCAGCCAATCCTCCGTTGATTGCAGCTTGCAGTTCCCTGTACAGCTGATAAACCCTACAAATGAGGAGAAATGGGACGCATCCTTAATCCAAGTCCCTGCTCGGGTGCCAAATGTTGTGTTCTACCTGCGGTGGTTCCGGCAATCAGCTCTCAGTGAAGTCGTCTTGTTGAGTTTGGTACTTCAGATGGAGGAGAAACACAAAAACACGTCCCTCTTCTTGGTGTTCTTAATTGCTTCTGTTTTTTATTTCCTTCATTCTTACTTGCAGATCTGCAGTTAAGTTTCTGCTAGAAGAGAATTTTATGAAAATATCTAACTATCTAATTGAGTCAAAAACTAATCATTATACTTACCAATTGAAAAGTTCGAAGGGCCTTCAAAATGTCATCAAAGACATCGAAGCTAATATAGATACCAACGAAATAAAGAGTGCGCTGCTAGAAAAAAAATTTAAGCCAAAAGTGGTGATAAACATCATCAACAGGCAAAAAGTACCGCAACCCATGTTTAAAGTTGAACTTGAGCCAGAAAGCATGCCACTGAAGAAAAATGCAGTTCATCCTATTTACAATCTACAGTACTTGTTACATCGTTGAATTACTGTGGAGGAGCCGCACAAGCGTAACACTCCTGTGCAATGTACTAACAGCCAGGAGTTTGACCACACAAGAGCGTACTGCACGCTACATTCTGTATGTGTCGCCTGCGGTGAACTGCACAATTCCACTACTTGTAACAAAGATAAAATGGATCCAAAAATGAAGAAATGCAGCAACTGTGGCGGAAACCACACCGCAAACTATAGAGGTTGTATAGTATTTAAAAACCTGAAGAGTCAGCTGAACAATAGGATGACGAGTGCTGGTCCTCGGTCTTGTAATAATATTGTGCATACCACCCAAGCACAACCGTACGGCAATGCTCTCCCCGGGGCATCCTTTGCTAATGCCTCGAAAACTGGACCCGTGATTGGGAAAGATACTCTCCCCTCATGTGATGGTATATTAGCTCAGTCTATTCACACAGTTCCCACAGATGAACAACATCAACAAAATAATACGCCCGAAAACACTCAAGGTTCGACAAAAAACATCGAAGCAATGATAATGTCAATGCAGCAAAGCATGATGAACCTCATGACATTCATGCAGAGTACAATGCAAGAATTTATGCAGAATCAAAACAAACTGCTTCAAATGCTCACTGAGCAACGATCAAAATAGACTATCAATGGGTTTGTTAAACATTTGTCTCTGGAATTCAAATGGAATCTCTTGACATAAATTAGAAGTTTTGAAATTTCTAAAGGACAGGAATATTGATATTATGCTCCTTGCTGAAACCCATCTTACGGACAAAAATAATTTTCGAGTACCAGGGTATGTCTTCTCTAGCACGAATCACCTGGATGGACAAGCGCACTGTGGAACTGGTGTTCGGATCAAAACACGTATTAAGCACTACCCGTTGGTAGGAATTGCGAAAAAACATATGCAAGCTACATCAATACGTCTGCAATCAAAACGAGGAGATATTGCACTGTCGGCAGTTTATTGTCCTCCACGTTTTGCTATAACAGAGGCGCAATTCATGCAGTTATTCAACTCCCTAGGAGATTGCTTCCTTGCCGCTGGTGACTATAATGCAAAACACCCGCATTGGGTTTCCCAACTGGCAAACCCCAAGGGAAAGAAATTTTACAACACGCTTATTTGTACACATAACAAATTAAACTATGTCTCCTCGAGTAAGCCTACATACTGGCCAACAGATCCTAAAAAAATACCGGATTTCATAGACATCGCCATAACCAGAAGGATTCCTAGAAGCTTAGTAACAGCAGAAGCTCTTGCAGATATGTCGTCGGACCACTCTCCAATCCTCTTCAGCTTACTAGAGTACCCTCAAATCAAAGAGTATCCCTTGCAACTAACTTCAAATAAGACTAACTGGCTTAAATACAGGAAATATATTAGTAAGCATATCGAGCTGAGCCCAAAGATAAGCAACGAGTATGATATTGAAAAATCCGTCGATAACCTAAGTTCAATTCTTACTGAGGCAGCCCATCATGCAACTCCTCATGTACCACCAGCCCTGATATGCTATAATCACAACATAACCAATAGGCACATAGATAGTCTTATTGCAAAGAAGCGTCGCCTACGAAGGTAATGGCAAAACGTAAGGTCTCCTGACGCGAAACATCGCTTAAGATTTGCAACTCGTGAACTTAGCAAAGGCTTAAAATATGAGGATCAGCTCGCCCAGCGTCAATATATAGCCAAATTATCACCTACAAGCTCAAAACTCCCTTTGTGGAGGGCCCACAAATGCATAAAACCGCCAGTTAATGTTGACACGCCGATAAGGGATAAAAATGGTAAATGGGCAAAGAGTGACAAAAAGAAAGCAAAAACTTTTGCACTGCACCTTTCAGATGTCTTTTAACGAAACCCACAGACTAATAGTCTCATGCTACCTTCCGATCAGTTGTATCTTGAAACCTCTCCCATCAGAATTCATCCATTAGACACAAAAAAAAATCATTACAGAGCATTTAAACCCAATAAAGGCGCCAAGGCACGAGCAAATCACGCCCAAAATGCTAATGGAACTACCGGGCCCTGCAATAACATATATCACTAGAGTCTGTAATGCGATGTTGCAGTGTGGGTACTTTCCAAGAAAATGGAAGAAATCGATCATAATAATGATCCCCAAACCAGGGAAGGACAAGTCGCAAGCTTCATCTTACAGACCAATAAGCTTGCTGCCGTGTCTATCTAAACTCATTGAAAAAACATTGCTTGAAGAAATCAATAGACACGTGCTAGACATTAAACCCTCTCATCAATTTGGATTTCGCAAAGGGCACAGCACCATCGAGCAAGTGAGCCGCATAACTTCTGAAATTCGTACAGCATTTGAACACCGCGAATACTGCTCCGCTATTTTTCTCGATGTTGCCCAAGCATTTGATAAAGTCTGGTTGGACGGCCTTATATATGAAATAAAAATTTTCCTTGCAAAAAATACTCACAAAGTCCTTGAGAGTTATGTCAGCAACAGATTGTTTGCTGTGCGACAAAACGAGTACACAACACGAAACTACGAAATTAGAGCCGGAGTTTCAGAAAGAAGCGTTCTTGGGCCGATTCTATATGTGTTGTACACATCCGACATACCAACGGACACTCAAATCACACTATCTACTTTTGCAGATGATACCGAAATATTAAGTAGATCTCGTTGTTCGATGCATACAACATCAGTTTTGGCAAGCTATTTATCACACGTCGAAGAGTGGTTAGCCAACTGGCACATAAAAGTGAATGAGCAAAAGAGCAAACACATTACCTTCACACTCAACAGAAGCACTTGCCGTCCGCCAACTCTAAACAATACTTTGATTCCACAAGCAGATAACGCTGTGTACCTTGGAGTCCATCTTGACAGAAGACTTACTTGGCGAAAACACATTGAAGCCAAGGGAACTCAAATGAAACTGAAAGCTAACAGCTTTCACTGGCTTATCAACTCACGATCTCCACTAAATATTCAGTATAAAGTTCTCCTTTATAACAGCATCATAAAGCCAATCTGGACCTATGGTTCTCAGCTATGGGGTAATGCAAGCGCCTCTAATCTGGACGTTATTCAAAGAGCGTAATGAAAAATTTTAAGAACTATAACTAGAGCCCCTTAGTTTTTTAAAAACGAGCGATTGCATATAGATCTTAATATACCAACAGTAAAAAATGAAATAGCCAAAATAAAACTTACTTATGCTGAGAAACTAAACACGCACCGGAATCCATTAGCAAAAGCACTCACTCGACTAAGGTCACAGACACGACTTAGGAGAAATAACCTACCAGCCCAACTTCAATTATAAGGGCACTTAGTACATACATTCCCTCCAACTGGAGGTGAAGTAAAAGTAATAAACAAGAAATTAGGTTAAGATTCTATTACTTATTGTTAGTCTCTAAAGAAAGAGAAGATCCAATAAATAAAGAAAAAGGTAATAAAAAAAAAAATCTTACTTCACTAACTAAGAATAATACTTCCAATTACCAAAAAAAAAAAAGAAATAAAATCATTCTTGGGACTATTAGGGTATTGTAGGAAATTTATTGTATATATTATATATATTGTTTATTTATAATAAACAAGGAATATGTCGATGCAGTGACAAACCTGTAGTATTTGTTAGTAGAACATTATCAGACACAAAACGAAATGACGCAACCATAGAAATTCTAGCGATAATTTGGGCTACCTAATATTTCAGGCCATATATATTCGGCCAAAAGTTTAAAATAGTCGCAGACCACAGACCTCTGATGTGGAATATGTCGATTACAAAGTAATTTATAAAAAAGGGTAACCGAACGCTGTAGCTGATGCATTGATTTTTTAAATTGGGTAATGCATCAAAGTTAGAAAGTGTTGTTGTATTTAAGTTCAAAATGAGTAGGATATTCACTGAACCAATATTTACGGTGCAGAAGATTAGCAGTTTATTTAAAGATGTCCTCAAGCCATACTCAATATGTGCAATCTTTACAATATGGAATATTTTCAGAGACATAGAACAAACTTAAGTAGACTATTTTTTCACAAAAAACAAAATTTAAAGTCGTTAGGTGTACGACATTACTGAAAGACATTCTCGAAATTAATGAACAAAAGCATTAAATACAAAGTTATCATATATCAAATAACCATAGAGGTATAGATGAAACATGGGCCCATTTGAAGAGAACTATATACTTTCCTCAAATGCGAAACAAAATTTCCCAATACATTAATAACTGTAACATTTGTCAAACACTTAAATATAATAGGCAACCACAAAAAGTACCATTTCAAGAGTCTGAAATTCCAGCACAACTTATGCAAATTATACACACAGATCTATATACAATTAAGGGAAAGAATATATCATTGATAAGTTTTAGAAATTTGCAGCAGGATATACTGTTATATCAAGGGAGAGTATAAATGTTGTTAGATCCATGAGACATTTCTTGAGTACATTTGGAATTCCAAAGAAGATTGTGTGTGATCAGGGAGCAGAATTTTCAAGTAAAATCTTTAAAGATTTCTGTGCTCAGTATAATATAGTATTGCACGTAACTTCCTTCCAACAATCCTCGAGCAATTCGCCAGTGGAAAGACTCCATTCATCCCTAACAGAGATATATCGAATAATTTTGAATAATAAGAAGACAGATAGACTATATTGCCATGAAGAGATTTTTTACGAAACATTAATTACGTACAACAATAGTATTCACTCATGTACAAATTATACCCCGTATAAACTGTTCACTGGTCGAACACATATATTTCAGAATACAGTAAATTATAACATTTTTTTTTTGTTGTTTTTATTTCCCAATTGTTTGTGTATTTTTTATCTATTAATATTACACACTTTAAACATGTTTCTGAAAGGGTTGACAATAATTTTTTGAATATATTTAGATTTATAAACGATTAGAAATTATAAATTTGTTTATTAAATACTTTATAGTGCTAGATCTACTGGCCTTGTCCTTTTAAGCCGTTTGGTTCTTGTGAGTTCGTCAATCGGAAGATTACTTATATCGTTGTTTACATGGTTTCCTAGTTTTAATTGGTGTTTTCTGCTCATTTGTTTAATTACTTCATTCACTGGTGGTATTCTTAAGTCCCGATGAATGTCGTCATTTCGGATATACCATTCAGCATTGATTAAAATTCTCAATATTTTTGATTGTTGTCTTTGTAAAAGTGATATGTTTTTTGACTTTGCTGTGCCCCATAGCTGAATTCCATAAGTCTAGGTGGGTTTGATAATGGTCTTATATATTAGCAGTTTGTTGTCAGTTGATAAGGCTGAATTTTTTGAGAGAAGCCAATATAATTGTCTGAATTTTATTTTGACTTGGTCCCATTTCTTTTCCGACGTTTTCAGTGGGAACATCAGTCTGGTTGATTTGGAGCTTTTGTGGTTGGTATCTTGTCCTCGTTGTGTAAATGAAATGGACAGTTTTTTGTTCATTTATTTTGATTTTCCATTTATTGAACCAGGTTACCATTGTATCCATTATTAGTTGTATATCTGATGTAGCTTTCGTCAAGTATTTGTTGGAATGCAAAAGAACAGTGTCATCTGCAAATGTAGCGATCATTGATGATTCTTTGTGGAATTCCAGCTTTGATTTGTCTTAACGATGATCGGCAGTCTTTGTATTTAACATAAAAGTATCGTCCAGTTATATAACTTCTTACAATGTTATATAGAGGTTGTGGTAACTGGTATTGTAGTTTGTGTAATAAGGCTTCATGATAAACTTTGTCGAATGCCTTTTCTGCATCAAGAAAAACACCTACGCAGTATTTTTTGTCGTCTAGATCTGATAATATTTTTTGAGTCACCTAATGTACTTGTTGTACCATCGAGTGTTGTTGTCGGAATCCGAATTGATGATCTGGAATTGCAAGACTGACTTCTAATATTGGGTTTATTCTACCGTGTAGCAGCTTTTCAAATATTTTGCATAGAATCGGAAGTAAGCTAATGGGTCTGTAAGATAATGGTATTACTGGATCTTTACCCGGTTTAGGTATTGCGATTATTTCTGCGATTTTCCAAAGTAATGGAAAGTGTTGAGTTTTTAATATAAAATTAAATAGTTTGCAAAGGAGACTTATAGCTTTGCTGGGTAGCTCTTTTATTATTTTACCAGTCAGTTGATCATATCCGGGCGATTTTTTACAGTTGACTCAATTTTTTATACAGAGGTGTATTTCTCGTGGTGTGATGTTTCTTATTATATAATTCGTCGATATAATTGCATTAAAAGTTGGCAAGCTAGTGTTGGTTGGAATATTCAATGGAAATGTGTCTTCAAAGTGGTCAGCTAAGGTAGTGGCTTTCTCGCTATCGGTCCGTGCCCAAGAACCATTCGTTTTCTTCAGCGGAGGTTGGTGCGGTGTTTTTGATATTAGCGATTTAGTTGCCTTCCATAATGAGCAGTTCGTTTCTGATGTTGAAATAAGTGTTTGAAGGTAATTTGTTATCTGATTGTTTTTTTCTTTAAGAAGTGTGGTTGTAAGCATTTTAATCTGGTAGTCTGCCATATTTTCCTGAGACTTTTTTTTTCCTTACTCTTGGGCATGTGTAATTTCTGTGTGTTGTTTTTATTAACGGTGGTGTCGATTTATATAGTGCTTCATTTGTTATACCGTTTATATGGATTATAGTTTGTTCGATGGTTTCTGTTGTATTGAGAGTGATTTGCGTTTGAAGTGTGTTGTTAGTATGTTCACGGAAGGTTTCCCAGTCGGTATTTTTATTGTACATTTTGCTATTGATATTTTGTCTAGTGATTTTGAAATTATAGTCAATTTGGATTGGAGAGTGATCGGATGATAATTCGAATTTTAATTTGATTGTTAATGCATGCTCATTAAGGTTTCGTGTTATGCAAAAGTCGATTAGATCCGGGACTTTACAGGGGTCAGTTGGCCAGAAAGTTGGCTCTCCAGTGCTTAGGTATCTAGCTTTAATATGCTGAATAGCATTATATAATTGTTTGCCTTTAGCGGTTGTTCTTCTTGATACCCATATTAAGTTTCTTGCATTGAAATCACCTGCGGCAAGGACTCTATGTCCGAGATTTTTAAAATAGTCCAGATATTGGTCACTTGTTATTTTGTGCTTTGGTGGACTATATAATGCAGATATGTTGATTGGTCCAGCAGTGTCATTTATTAGAATAATTGTTGACTGGATGTGATCTGTGTATTTTATATTGTTTTTTATCATAATAGTTGTTGCTCCGTGTCCTGTTCCATCTGGATGGTTGGTAGCCAATATATCGTACCCGTGTATTTGGATGCAATACTTGTTTGTAAAATGAGTCTCTGATATAAGTGCGATGTCAATATGATTGTCATTTAAAAATTGTTTCAGTTCAAGAATATGGCGGTTTAAGCCGTTAGCGTTCCACACTATTATTATAAGTTCACTGGTCATTTTGATTGCTTAGTAGGGCTTGGTTAGGTAAAAGGATGGTTATGATCTTAATTAAGTTGTTTACTTGTAGAACTAAATCTTTTACTATAGATTCTAGTTCTTGTATGTCATTTGATTGTGTGTTAATTTCCTGCTTACTTTCTTGCGTGTTGTCAATGGTTTTCGTATCATTGTTTCTGTTTGTTTGAGTGGTGGCCATGGGCTGGCGAACAGTTGGTTGTGATCGATTGAGGATTTGGGCATAACTTATTCCTGATTGTGTTGGTGTGTTTATATCTTTAGTTATTGGTTCATTGGTTTGTGTAAAGGATTTTTCTTCTCTTAGTTGGGGGAATCTTTATATTTTTAGTGTTTTGTAGATTTCGCATCATTTATAATTAGCGGTGTGGTTGCCGCCGCAGAGTGCGCATTTGGGTTGGTCGTTGGGTAGTGTTACGTTGCATTCTATCGTCTTGTGTTTGCCAGCGCACTTGACACATATTGGGTCTCTAATACAAAAGTTTTTTGTATGTCCGCATTTTTGGCAGTTTGTACATTGTGAGATTTTTCTTTTGTGGTGTGGTGGTTCAAATTTTATTTTGGTTTGAAGCATGTGTGTTATGTTGGAAATGTCTGCATTATTTTTGCATTTTTGGTTTATTTTTTTTTTTGTATTACCTTTTTATTGGCATTTCTGTACCACTGTGCATTGCTTCGTTGTTGTTGTTGTTGTCGTTTTGTTCATCCGTTGTTGCTAGTATTTCGAATCTGTTTGATGACGAAGTGGGTGCTTAACCAGTACTGCTGTAGAGTTGTTTGTGCTGAGTTTTGTTCTGTTTGCTTTTGTGCGGTGTTTTTACTTTTTTGTTTTTTACTGTTATTTGGTTGATCATATGTTTTTTCTGATGTATCTCGGTTCCTTTTAGTTATTGTTTTTAAATTGTTTTCATGAATATTTTCAATGTTTTGATTTTCTACCTGTGCCTTTGGTGATGTAATTGAAGTAGTTAATGTGAAAGTAGATATTGTGGTAGCGGTTGATGCTACAGTTGTTGTATATAAGCTTTGGGTTGTGCTGGTTATTGATGACGTTGTAGTCGGTGGTATTAAAGTTGTTGGCGAGATGCACTGTACGCTCCAAGTTAGCGTGCTTGTTGTCGCTGGGCCTAGAAAAGAACGTGTTATCTCTTCAGCTCCAGAGAGGGGCAAGCGGTAAAGTAACCATTCTTGTTTTTGGAATTTAGCCTTCGATCGTCTAATTGAGCGTTAGGCATAATTCCGGATTTTCGAAATTCATAGATAACAGAACGATAAGAGTCATTCTACAACGGTATGTGTTGTTATTGTTTTTGTTCTCTCACTAATAATTAAAAATAATGATTGAAATAAACTAAACTCATGCACGCTTGCATATGCGACTGCACTCAACGGGAGTTGAAAATGGAATTGAAATTATAACAATGAACAAGAATATTTTCAAAAACTTAATAATTTTCAATCTACACTGTAACCAGAAATTAGAAGCGAAATTGAGAATAGTAAAGGCAAATGACGACAGGAAGGAACCTGTAACATTAAAAAAGGATGACATCATATTTAGAAAGAAGAATAGGAGAAACAAGCTAACAACAAGATTTACTCAGCAAAATAATTGCGAAGATATCAAACAAGGGTCAAAAAATTCATAAATCAAAGATTAAAGCAAGGATAGGAGTAGCAGACGATCAAAAATAAAAAAAAAACTTTATAAAAGTAAAAGAACATAGTTTTAAGAGATCTTTTTTTAGAATATTAACGTTTATTAACAAAAATGTTTAATTATTTTATCAGTTACTATGTTTATGAATTGTTTAAAAAAACTGCCTGGATCTCAATAAAGGCGCCACCTATCGCCTCCAACTGTAGTTTACACCTATCTAGGTGACCCCATAAGTACAACAACAAAATTTTCATCAAAATCGGTTCAGCCATTTAGGAGAAAAAGATTCACAAAATTTCGTACACTCGAGTTTTATGTATAAAGATGAAGAAGGACCCAAAAACATATCAGTGTTTAAACGTTTAACTAGAACTATGGGCTCTGTCGAAGCATACAATTTATATATGGTCAATAAAATTAGAGCTCAAGGGCACTTCTTTAAATTCGTACAATATATTGTTGATACCGAGTATGAAAAAGGTCGAGAATTTGCTTTACTTTTTCAAAACGGTGGTTTTGGAAATCAACCAAAATAGAAGCAATTACATGCAAATTGATTGAAAATTTGATTTTAGTTTTTTAAGTGAAATATTGTCATAATAATATTCTCAAGACCGCGCTCAAAAAATCATGGACGCCACGGAACTATTTGACAAAGGAGAAATCAATCTACAATGATTTTTGACCCGCACTGTTTTCCTAAACGATCGCTTTTCAACACAGGAGCTATTCGATAGTGTGAATTCCAAATCAAATTTGTCTGGAATGTAAATGTAAATGTAAAATGATTTCTTCAACATCGTCGCTTTCCTGGGATAGCTCGGTTTAGAGTCAGATGTCCGATACTGAAACTGTTCCATGCAATGTATGTTTAGACATCCCAAAATCCATTTTATTGCACCCATGTAATCATGTTAACATTTGTAATGCTTGTTTGGATCAAATTTTTGCCAGCAATCAATCAGATAACAATATGATGAAATCAAAAGCATAAATGACCCAACTGTAAACAGCAAGTTGAAGAGGCTATTCCCAATGTTTATATCTACACCTAAGGAATAAAAGATATAAAATATACATTACTAAAAATGTTGTTTTTACTTTGTTTTAATTTGACAATTGCAATCGATTTAGGAACAAGTAATAACACTGCAGTCCAGGCTGCTCAACTACTATATATTCTGCATTTAGCTTTGAGATGTCCAATTCAGAATTATTACATGTACACAGCAACAAACACGCGGCTACGCAGTTGACGTCACAAGTGGTGTTTTTTTTAGACGGTCACAACTTTGAGATTGCAACACTGCTTTATTGGATAACCGATTTATCAGTTAATAGTTCCTTTTTGTTTCGTTTCGTTTGGCATTTCATTATGGAAAGACTTACACAAGAGCAAATGGTTGAAATTTTTGGAATGAAGTTCTTATTCGCGGCTTACTGAAATTGCAAAAGAAGGTATGAAACGAAAAATCATAACACTTATTTGCTATTCCCGAAATATAAATAGCAGCCCTCGTACTTTATCAAAGCATAAAAGCGAAAACAATAAAGAACCAGAAAGAAGGCTATCATTGGCTATACCAAAGATCTAATACTCTTCACACTCCTCCGAGTTGCATCCAACCTTCCTTTCTTACCATCACATCAGTTTGAGTGGCAATTTTATTATACTTTTATTCTTTATAAGTTTGGTCATTTAATTTGGTTTTGTATGGGAGGTACCCCTCCTGGTAACCCTAGGATCCTCATGGTTGATGAATATAGATCAAAAACCTATTTCAGTTCAGTTCACTCCCGTGAAGAGTATAAAAACAGCAAAAGTTTTCATTATATTTTCACTGTACGTTGGACAATTGGTTATAGATTTGGTATATGTATTGATGAAGTTTTTGTCTGTACATCGGTTCATTTCTTCTTTTGGGCGCGTAAATCAAAACTCAAAAAAAAATTCTTACGTTCTATTACTTATTTGTTACGGTAAAAATAAAAACTTAAATTACTGAAGAAAAATTAACTTCGTTCCGCCCATGTGTCCCACGACACTTCTTTGACTTTTTTAAGAAAAAAAGGTCCTGTTCGTCAAACTTATCGTTCACTTCGTCCATTTTATAGTACTCATTATCGTCTATCAGAGTGGCTAATTCGAATATTTATGGAGCGTTTTCGCACCACGTTTACTCTTAATTATAGTGTGCATCCCGTCAGACGCCCAACAGTGCGCTCCGAAAAAGCTGTAGCCACTGTACAGTGAAGCATTGAAGAAGACCCAAATCAATCAACTCGTCGCCATTGTCAGAAATTGGGATTGTGTCTATCTACCTTATGGAAGATTTTACGAAAAGATCTTGGCCTAAAAGCTTTTAGGATTCAACTTGTGCAGTAATGAGAGCCAAAACACCATCGTGTGTGCCACCAATTCGGCCAATGGACTGAAGCACAAATTGATATATTTTATCATTTATTTATTTAACCCATAATTAATACAAATTCATACATAATTAATTATCTTTCCTATTTTACAGAGTTTAGTTTTCAAGTTTTTAATCTACTTAGCAACTGAAAAATTGTTTCAATTATTAAATAAGTTATATATATTTGTACATATTTTATGCTAAGGAAAATGGGAAAAAACCTTAGAAAATGAACTTATCTATGCGCAAACTTATATACATAGTGTAGACCCTACATAAGTGAATTGCGATTATTAAAGATTGAGTTATAAATAGAGATTTTTTCTTCAATTTTTGAATATTTGATTTTACATATAATTGACTAGTCGAATAGTAGTATGGTAAATTCAGTAACAATTTGAGTAGTTTATTCTGTGCGATTTGAAGTTTTTTTATATGTGTTATAGCACAATCACCCCAGACCTGTGAACCATACATTAAAATGGGATTAAATATTGATTTAAAGATAGTGAGTTTATTGTGCTGTGAGAGTTTTGATTTGCGATTTATGATCGGATAGAGTGTGCATATCGTTTTATTAATCTTATCTAGAGTTTTCCCGATATGAACATTAAAAGTAAGTTTCCTATCTAAATGTAAGCCAAGATATCGTATGCTATTTAACCAAGGGATGTCAGTATTGTTGCAGTTTAGATTACCATTTGGCAAATTTCACTTTTCTTTTTTCTTGTGAAGAAAATAGAATTAGTCTTATTGACATTTAGCATGATTTTCCATTTTTTATAGTATAAATTTAGTTCAGTCAACGAGCTTTGGAGGGTGGTGTGTATGCCTATGTAATTTGTACCTGCACAATAAAGCGCAGTATCGTCTGCAAAGATAGAAACAGTGCAGTTGTTAAATACAGGTACATCATGGATATATAAGTTATATAATATCGGTCCTAAGACCGATCCTTGCGGTACCCCAGCACTAATGGTTTTAGTATCCGATTGAATGCCATTTAATTCAATAAAAAAGTGTCTGTTTGTGACGAAGCTTTGAACAATTTTTGTTAAGTAGATAGGTGTATTCGTAACCATTAGCTTATGTATTAAACTATCATGCCATACTGTATCAAAAGCTGCTTGTATATTTAAGGCAACCAATCCTACTGATTTTTATCACAGAAATTTTGTTTTATAAATTTTTTGAGCTTTAGAAGAGGCTTTATGCAACTTAAATGCAACCGAAAGCCAAATTGAGATGCAGGTATAATTGAATTTGTTTCGAGATGAGAGTTAAGTCTTGCCTTCAAGATTTTTTCAAATATTTTCGAAAAGCAACATAACAAGCAGATGGGGCGGTAGTTCTCAGGTGAATCTGGTGGTTTTCTAGGTTTGGAAATGGCTATGATTTTTGCAACTATCCACGATTGGGGAAAATAACCAATTTGAATTGAATAATTAAAGATAAGTGAGAGAAAACGGATAACATTAAGTGGGAGGTTTTTTACACATATATTTGGAAGATTGTCCGGACCTGGAGATTTCTTCGTCTCAAGCAAAAAGATAATATTCTTAATATCATTAGTTGATACAGAAGGCACATCAAATGATCGATGGTTATCTCCAAGTATATTGGCTTTTTCTTATCGAGTAGAATGCGTTTTGTCATTGTATTGAATGCTTAGAATAAAGACATTTTTCTTTTTAGTTAATTTAGTTATTTTCCAGAAACTTTTGGAATTTTTATCTAGGTTCGCAAGTTTATTGTTCCATGTACTATTGTTATGAGCAAGGATTTCACATCTTATTTGATATTTAAGGTGACTTAACTGAGCTTTATATATAGGTTGCCTTGTTCTTATCCAACGTCTATTCACTATATTTCTTATTTTAATGAGCTCAGATATATGGTAAGGTAACTTTTTGCAGAGTTGCTTATATGTTTTTCTTGGAAGTGCAATTTTAAGTGCAGCAGCTACTTCCGTTATAATTAATTCTACCATTTTATCTATCAGCATATCTATAGTAGTAGGAGCGATGAAATCAGGCTGCATATTCCTAAAGTTAAGGTTCAGGGTTTCATTGAAAATTTTTCAATTAGCTCTAGAATAAACTGGGAAAGTATTTTCTATTAAACATGGTTTAGCATTAACTTTGATTATAAAAGGAAGGTGGTCTGATGTGAGATCATTAAGGGCTAATGGTTCAGTCATCAAGTTTGGAGAGTTAGAAATGAAGAGATCTAGTGTTGAGGGTTTTGCCTTGTAGCTAAATGGAATATATGTAGGTTCTTTGGGGTACAGTATTGAAAATTTGTCAATATAGGACATTTCATAAAGAATATTCCCCCAACAGTTTGTTCTACTACAGTTCCATAGCCTATTCCTACAATTGAAATCACCACCTAATAAATACTGACCGTTTACTCGTGAGAACTTTAGCAAATCTGCCTTGAATAAGCTTCTATCGTGTGACTTGTCGTTTACCAGAATGCAAGAACTGTCTAGACATTTCGTCGATGCTCCTGGAAAGTATATTGAAAATATTTTGATAGTACTTTGCGAGTCAATAATAACTTCTACACCAACGTTTTCAATTAAATGCGTATTAACAATAGGAACCTCTCTATGTTTTAAGTTATAAGTTATTGCCAAAGCTACGCCGCCTCCCCTACTTGCAGTGCGGTCTTTCCTATAAACTGTATAATTTGGAAGTATTAACCGATCCTTATTTGTCAACCAAGTTTCACTCAATAAACACACATGGATATTGTTGTGGTTCAAGAAATTTGCTAGTTCTGTTTTTTTGGAACGGACGGCACGTGAATTCCATGCCATGATATTAAGATGGTTATTACCTAGCTGCATAAAGATATTTACAAGCTAACTGAGTAATGATATTAAATTGTTCGCTCTTACGGGTACTGTTCCTCAATTTTTGAAACAGTTCAGTGATGAGCGAATTGGTTTCATCGATAGTAAAGAGATCATTCGTTGATTGCGTTAACGAAATCAGTAGGGCATTCCTGTAGTCAAGCATTTGTGGAGCATTGTTGCTGCTCGATGAGATGTTGTCTTTCAAGTCAATAGCATAATATATAATGCATGGCGTGTGCAAGCTATGTCTTACTGTATTACTCGATAAGGTTGGATAGTCTAATCCATAGTTACCATTATTGTGCATTCCGTTTCTGCTATTCTTGGTAACGTGATGATTATTCCTCTGTGGTCTGTTGACGTGAGTGTTGTTGGTCATACACGTGCCATGGTTGGTGACGTACAGGCAGTTGTATGATGTTGACCTGCACAATTAGCGCAAGAGGTTTCACATAACATCCATTAGATCCGTGGCCGAAGAGTTGGCAATTGTAGCATTGGGTTACCTTATTCAAGGATTTAGCTTTATATTCCCATCTCACTTTTGTGTGATATGTACAGGAATAATTTTGTTTCAGTTGCTTTAAGGGAATTGTTCTATTTTCAAACTACACCACATATAATAATATTTTTAGACCTGAGTTAGTGCTCTTTTCAATTGTTTTAACATCAGTGCATTTTAGACCATGAGATATTAATATTGATTTAACCTCATCATTGGGTAATTTGTCGAGACCAGAGAGGGCGGCTTTAAAAGGCGTTGTTTCTCTGTTCTCATTTGAGAAGAGCTCACAATTGTTGTTTTTAAAACGGTTATAAACAGTATTGAAACAATCGATGCTATTGACAATTACTTTGATGCCAATGGATATAGTTTTAACGTAGTATGTATTTATTTTTATTTCCTTAAACATATCCTGTATGTATTTTGCGATTTTCTTTAGCACAGTAATAGTAGGAATTTTTATATTTGGTGTGACTGAAGGTACTGAGTCATCAACTGCTTGATCTGTTAATGGATCGTCTACGGTGGTTTCACTGTCCATGATAGTTGTAAGCGGACGATAATAATTAGTAAAGCAACTGTCAGCATTAGAAACAGTTGTATGTTTATTCAATCGCTGCCTGTTATTTGTGCTTGAACAGTGTTCTTGTACTTTAGTCTGTACCGTGTTTTGTACTTTGCTACGCTGCTTTTTGTCGTTGTTTTTATATTGTTCGGTCAGACTTTCAGGTGATTGCATTGTACGGTTTCTCTTGTAATTGGCACTTTGTAGTTGCGTGGGTGCTTTTGTTGTAGGTTTAACTGTAGAACTAGCAGCATCTATCTATCTATCACTTCAGTATTTCACTTAATTAAAATATTTTAAATAAAGTTTTATGCACTAAACACGTCTGCACTGCTTGAGTTGCAAAACGCAATGAATTGATATTGATCTTGATTTTCCATACAATATTTTGTTCAGCGATGTAGGTCATTTTTGATTGAATGGGTACGTAACGCGTACGCGTCAGCCGTGGCGGCCACATGGCCGAAATATTTCGACATTGATGTCATAAAATTATCTCCCCCTTAGTGGTCCGATTCGGCTGATTCCGACAAATGAACTGCGTATGGTAAAAAGAAACGAATGTGCAAAATTTCAGCTCAAAAACTGAGGGACTAGTTTTGATACAGGCGGAGAGACGGACATGGCTTAATCAGCTCGTCTCATCGAGCTGATCACAAATATATATACTTTATGTGGTCTCCCATACGAACCACAATTTAAATTAATGTTCTTTTTAGAAAACATTGCTTTTTAACGTATCGAACTGAAATTTGGACACTATAAGTTTCTGGTCCATATCCATTTACCATGTTAATTTCAAGATCCTAGGGTTACCAGAAGGGGTACATTGGGGTACCAGGAGTTGTACCTCCCATACAAACCCAAATTTAAAAAGTACATACAAAACTGTATTGTGCACCTCAAACTGTACTCATATTTGATACTCAAACTGTGTTGTTTGTTGATACTCAAACTGTGACAGAGAGAATATAGTGATGCTAAGAAAGGAAGCATATCTGACATCTGGCATTTGTCGCAGTTCGGTTGGATGATACCCGGATAGCCAATGATAACCATCTTTCTGGTTTGTTCTAACCTTTTAGCGGCCTTTCATATGAACACACAGAGACGAGACCTACATTTTTCAATTTTTTTAATGTGACTCATTATTTATTTAGTATGTCAGTGGCCACCTCTTTGCGTTACGGCATACAAGTTGTAATATGTGTTAATTTCTCTGTTTTTCTTTCTTTTCACCTATTGAATCATCAATATTAACATCAGGGTCTGACATCATCAACAAAATCTTATTTTATGTGGATATTTACATGAAAAATCACAAGATGCCATGACTTACGTGAGACATTACGGTACACCTGATCTTTTTATAACTGCAACATGTAACCCGAACTGGGCTGAAATCAAAGAAAATAATTACTTCAATTTAAATCCACAAGACAGATACGACATAGTGAACAGAGTTTTCCACTTAAAAGTGCAGAAACTTCTATTACTCATAAACAATGCTCACATATTTGGTCCAGTTTGATGCCACATGTACACTATAGAATGACAGAAACGTGGTTCGCCACATGTTCATCTGCTGGTATGGTCAATGAATAAAATTAGACCGGATCAAATTGATAGCGTCATTTCGGCGGAGTTACCAAATGAAGAAATTGATCCAACCCTGTACGAAATTGTAAAAAAACAAATGATATATGGCTCTTGCGGATCTTTCAATCCTAATTCTCCATGTATGCCTGAAGGCAAGTGTACCAACAAATTTCTGAAATCATTCCAAGGCCAAACATCTACCAATGACGACGGATATTCTAAATATCGTCGACGTCTGCCAGAAGAGAGTGGGCATACTGCCACTGTGCGAAACCACGAAATTGACAACCGCTGGATCGTTCCCTATACCTCATTTCTTTTAAAAATTTTCGACACTCATATCAACGTAGAGATGTGGAGTTCTATTAAATCATTATAATATGTTACAAAATACCAAATTACCAGAGCCCCCATATAAGATTTTGGCAAGTGGAGCCCTTAATTTTCTGAATTTTAATTAACAAAAATTGTGGAAGGGGGACCATCACATTTCAATTACCAGATCCTAAAAATTTTTTTTTTAAATTTGGCGATTAGGTTGCACCAATACCTTCAATGGAAGAATAAATCTTGAGAATGAAAACATTTGCGTTTTGGTAAATGATCTTCAAGAATTGGTAGAAAAGGTTTATCCCGAAATCATCTTGGCTAAAGGAGAGAGCTATTTTGTCACCTACCAACGATCAAATAGGTAAGGTAAATGATTTAATTCTGTCAAAAATCAATGGACTGACTCAAGCATACTAATCTGTAGACAATGCTATTGATCTGGAAGAGGGTGTTCATTTCCCAACAGAATTTCTTAATTCTCTACAGCCTTCTGCTTTGCCCCCACATAAATTAGTTTTAAAAGTAGGGTGTCCCATTATTTTATTACGGAACCTTAATCCACCAAAATTGTGCAATGGTACACGTTTACAGATAAAATCATTAAAAAAAACTAAATAATAGAGTGTACAATACTCAC
The DNA here is from genome assembly GCA_037043315.1 of Amiota communis. Classification (NCBI taxonomy): domain Eukaryota; kingdom Metazoa; phylum Arthropoda; class Insecta; order Diptera; family Drosophilidae; genus Amiota; species Amiota communis. The sequence continues at coordinate 19,252 of JBAMAV010001118.1, forward strand.
CGGATGTGGAACTGGAGAAGTCGTTTTAATTCCCCGGATTCCATTAACACCAACGGATCTACCTTTCCAGTTTAGAAGATTGCAGTTTCCTATAAAATTGTCATTTTCTATGACAATTAACAAATCACAAGGTCAAACATTCAACGTTGTGGACTAGATCTGAGCATTGAGTGTTTTTCCCATGGACAGTTATATGTAGCTCTTTCGCGCGTCACTTCAAGACAAAATCTGTTCGTATTGTGCAATGACAAGAAAGCTGTAAATATTGTATACAAAAACATATTGTAAACAAAATTTTGTTAAGAAATTAATTAATAAAATTTCATGCTATGAATACCAAAGCGATATTTTTTAAATTGCACCCGTGCAAAGCAGGGCGGGTTGCTAGTATATATTAATACAAGTAAATGTACAGTAGATAAGTAACATCTTCCATACTAACCTCAGTAAATATAAATGTAAATCACCAGCTTAATTAAAATTGTAAAATTTAGAGGGAATAAAGCAATACTGAATTGAATTGAATTCGGCCAAAATCTGGCTGAAACCGAAACTCTGGCCGAAAGTAGAATTTTTGGCTTTAATCAAACCTTCTCTAATATGTAGGTACAAAATGTGTCGTTGAAAAACTATTTACCTCGCCGTTCTGCAAACGACATATCTCCACGCGGCAAAGTGACGTTTACAACGACATAGCTCCACGCCGAAATATGACGTTTATAACGACATAGTTTCGCGCGGAAATATGATGTTAATAACGACATAGTTTCGCGCGGAAATATGATGTTAAAAACGAGATAACTCCGCTTGTTATGAGTTAAAAGATTTAAGTCCTTGTTGTTATTTAATAAGCAATTTTTCCACAAGGCTACATTGTCAGTTTGTTGCACCAGAGACTATTATAATTTTTTTTTTTTACAAAATTGAAGTGCTAAGTTCTTGAAACTTTTAAAAGAAAGAAGACATCAAAGGCAAACATTAATCTATCGTTTTTAGGAGTACATATAATGTTGAATTAAAATAACTGTTGCCTGAAATTGATCGTGATGTGAGGATCGCGAGTCCAACTTATTGACAACTAACGTTTTTGACTGATATAATTATATTTTATTTTGTTATGCCCGGAATATTACATTTAGAAAATGCAAACGCTTTAAATATTAAAAATAACTGTGGAAAGACAATGCCGTTCATAGGTCGAAAAAGAAAGAAACAGGTGTAATAGAGAACATAAAAGCGATCACTTAGCACTAGATGAACTACAAAATAGCACGGCTAAATTAAAGCTGCATTCATTTGTTGAAAAAGTTCAGTCCGATTACTTTCAAAATGCAAAACAAGACTTGACCAGTGAGAAAGTTTTTGTACAAATAGACTTTGCCGAGAATTATGATCTTTTCAATCAAGATGAAATACAATCGGCACATTGGTCCCATTAGGCTCACAGATTATCTTCAGAGATTTCTACGTGGATGACCACATATCTGGAGGAAATACAATCAGTGAGGTCAACGAAATTCGGATGCAGGTAAAGCAGCTGTTGCAGAAGGGTAATTGCTACATACGAAAGTAGTGTTCAAATCAGCAAGGCGCTATTGAAGATGAAGCTGATGGCTATCGAGAGAAGCTCATGAAATTCCATGACGGAACTAATGTGACAAAAACGCTTGGCCTTGTTTGGGATCCTGGTTGGTTGGTTGGTTTCCGTGGCTGACCCGTATACCCAATACGAGCCACAATTAGCACTAGAGTGCCGTTTTAGTATTACTAAATCCAACCTGTCGAATTTAGGTATTTTAATAAATCACCAGGACATGTGACTGAACAGTCCGAGAGGTTGTTGATGATGTATTTCCCCAGAAAGTTATTTCTACTTTTTGCCATGGCTGGGCATTGACATAGAAAGTATGTGAGCGACTCCTCTTCCTCTTCGTTTTCGCAGCTTCTGCAATGGCTTCTGAACGGAATACCCAGTCTCTTCGCGTGAGTCCCTACACACCAGTGGCCAGTAAAAACCGCTGTTAGCCTTGCGGTATCCAAGCGTCTTCTGTTGATGTGTCTAAGTGATCTATTTTCATTGTAACTAGGCCAGATAGCACGTGCCACTCTGCAAGATTCAAGATCTTTCCACCGCCCATTTGCCAGCTGACGAAAATACAGGACTACCGCCAGGGCAATTGGGATCTGTTTCGCTAACGATATATCAAGGGAAGCACCAAAATGAGCCCGATCGTCAGCCTTCACATTTCCCTCAATGTTCCTATGTTCCTTCACAGTGGTGGATTGCAGTTCGAGCGATACTTTCTGCCTTTGGGGCTGATTGCTCCTGTAACAACAAAAGCAAAAACGTTCATACAGGCGTTATGCAAGGAAAATATTGGTTGGGACGAAAGTGTGTCTCAGGTGTCTCACACAACATGGCTCGATCTCATTAATAAATTTGGAGTAGTAAGCAGTTTCAAATTTCCTCGGTTTATATTCAAGTCACAGACCTCGTGGGAACTTCATGTGTTTTGTGACGCTAGCATGACAGCTTTTGGTGCTTGCATATACATCAGATCAGAAGTTGCAGGGCAGTCACAGTTGCTGTGTTCAAAGAGTCGAGTTGCGCCTTTAAAAATCTGAACCATTCCAAGGACGGAATTGTCAGCTGCACTGTTATTGGCAGAACTTGTTTCTTCTTTGACTCAAATCAATAAATGCCCTAGCAGCAGGTCTGACTCCACAATTGCGCTTTCCTGGATTCGTAAGTCACCATCAAGTTTCAATGTCTTTGTTTCTAATCGGGTTTCAAAGATTCAATCACTCACTCATGGCTTTATATGGCGGCATGTGCCGTCTTCACTAAACCCAGCAGATATTTTGTCGCGTGGGTGCACCCCACAGCAATTGCGTGATTCGAATTTGTGGTATCATGGTCCGTCATTGTTACTGGAGGGTGATTCCAAATGGCCAAAAAATACAGCATCTGTCGTCGAATTGCCAGAACTAAGACTAAAAGTTTTGGTCGCATCAGTGAACCGAGATATTTCATATGATTGTAAATTCCAAACTTTGTTTGACAAATTGCAACGCACTTTTGCTTATATTTACAGATTTGTGCAGCTCAAGAATAAGCACTTGTCACGTCTGAAGCACCCACTTGCTGTAGAAGACATCAAAATGGGAACAGATTTGCTGATCAGGAGCATTCAACAAGTGTGCTTTGCTGATGAACTTAGGCGGCTCAAGGCAGGTGAATTCTCATCATCATCCAACAGGCTATTGTCGCTGTCGATTCTTTTGGATTGTTACGCATTGGAGGGCGTCTTCAAAATGCATTGTTAACTTTTGATGCCAAGCATCCCCTCATTTTGCCTAAGCATCACCCGATTACAACAGCAATGATTGAGTATTATCATCGCAAGCTGCAACATGCTGGGCCACAGAGTTCGTTGTCTTCATTACGGCAAGGATTTTAGCCTTTGGGAGGACGGAAGCTGGTCGCAAGCGTCATTAGCAGATGCCTAAGATGTTTTCGTATGCGCCCAAGGATCGGTCATGGGAAATCTACCAAGTGAACGTGTGCATTTTACCTTTACATTTTCCACAACTGGAGTCGACTTTTGAGGCCCATTCTTTTACGAACAGCAGAAATGAAACAAATCACCTATTAAATGCTATGTATGCGCTTTTGTTTGCTCTACTACCAAGGCTACTCATTTGGAGCTAGTTCAGGATCTATCAACTCAGGCTTTTCTTGCAGCATTAAGGCGATTCATCAGTCTCAGGGGAAAGTCGCGCACGATATGTTCAAACAATGCCACTTACTTTGTCAGTGCAAAGAATGAGCTCGCTGAGTTAAAACAGCTGTTTTCGCACAGCTCTCATAACTGCCAAGTTGCTGCAACATGCATTTCTTATGGTATCGACTGGAAATTCATCCCACCTCGCTCACCTTATTTCGGCTGCCTCTGGGAGGCAGCAGTTAAAACTTTTAGACATCATTTCCATCGCACAATTGGGTTGTCTATCCTGACTTTTGATGAGCTGCGAACTTTGGTTTATGAGATTTCTGCAATTTTAAATTCTCGCCCTCTTCCTCCAATTACAGAAGATCCTGATGATCTGTAAGTGCTCACACCAGCGCATTTCTTAATTGGCGCGCCTTTCACGTCATTTCCTGACCCAGACTTGACTAGTCTAAACGTCGGTCGTATTAATCAGCGCATTTGTTCAATGAAGCAAATATTTTGGCAGAAATGGAGCAGCAGCTATCTGCATTTGCTACAAGAACGTAGTAAGTGACGATCAACAATCTCGAATCTACAGCCTGGAACCAAGGTCTTATTGAAGAATGACAACCTACCACCATTAAAGTGGCAATTCGGTCATGTGAAAAGCATTGTCAAAGCTCAGGATGACGTTGCAAGGGTTGCAATCAGCAAGCCGTCTACTGGGCCAGTTAAGAGAGCTGTAAACAGAATTTCAGTTCTACTTATTGTTGTTGGTTCTGTTGAAAGCTCTGGTCTTCCAACGGGGGAGAATATTCGCGGCAGATAAGATAAGAGAGCTGCATAATTAGTTTAAGTGCATTAATTTTTGTAAACGCAAAGAGAGAAGAGCTTATTCTTCTGTATCTTGTTTTCATTCTTTTCCTTTTTTGGTTTCATCAAATTTTTGCTTCCTTTTTTATAATTACTCTGTAACAACCGCTTGAACTCATCACATGCAGTTGCAAGCTCAAAATATATTATAAGTAAAAGTGTTTCACCATTTTATTAAAACCTAAATGCGTGATCGTGTTCTCATTTTAATTCAACAAGTAGTACAAACCAGTGCTACCTCTAACACATTTCTTTTTCACATTTGACGAATATCATAGACAGCAGCAACACCGATGTGAAAACTTGAATGTGGACAGTGATGGAGAACTGCAACCTATAAACGAAATGCCGTGCTGAGGAGGAAAAGACATTTTTGGAGCGGATGGTTGCAAATTCGGAAAAAAGAACAGCAGCAGTCAAAGAAATGGTTTCCGACACGAAGGAAATTAAAGAAATGCTTAAGGAATTAATAAAGGGCAATCAGCAATAAGGACGTGCTTAGTTTTCATATTTTATATATATATTTTCTTATCTTTACATAGTACTAGCAACCCGCCCTGCTTTGCACGGGTGCAATTTAAAAAGTATCGCTTTGATATTCATAGCAAGAAATTTTATTAATTAATTTTTTAACAAAATTTTGTTTACAATATGTCTTTGTATACAATATTTACAGCTTTCTTGCCATTCAATAAAGACAGCAACACTTTGTTTGACATTCACCAAAACAGCTTTTTTTGGTTCACAAAACAGTTCAAAAAGTAATTCTTTTCCCATTTACCAATACTGAATTTTTATAATTTCGCAGGTTGGCTTTGCGAGTCCCGTTATGTTCCCTTTTAAAATTAATGTAGTTGTAATAGTATTGCAGCCTTTCGTTATTTTCACAGCAAAGTTTCTTCAAATGTGATTTTAGAATTAAATTAAAGTAATCATTATTATAATTGAAGCCTTAACATAATTATCATTTACGCCATACTATAAGGTAAAGGAAACATTTGTTTACTTGCAATATAAGGATAAAATGTACAACACAAACCTTTTTATTATAATTGCAGTTAGCTTACATCTTCTCTTATCAAAACATCAATTATGCCAAGTCGTTCAAATATAGATCATAGCACGCCAAACGCACACAGATATCGTTTACTTCGGAATAATGAAACTAACGAAGAAAGGGAAACCAGACTGTCCTATGCAAGATCAATTAGTTCTTTGCCGTGAAATAGAGAATCATCTGTCAAACGTGAAATTCGTCTTCGTTATGGCAGAAATAGACGCAGATCTCAGAGAGCCCTAGAATTGTCCGATCGCAGGTCGATGAGGACTTCTAATTTGTAGTCAAATAAGTTAAATTCTGCCATGAATTACGATCCTTCTATTAAATACAAGAATGATCCTGTCGTTTCAATAGGTACAATGTCGGTTGGCTGCGAATATTGCTCTGCTTTGAAATGGAAGGATGAGTCCAAAGGTTTTTTTGCTTGCAAGGAAAAATTAAATTACATGAGTAACTCTTCTTACGGGTGATCATCCTAAATCAAAAACATTCATGCGTAATATACGCCGATACAACAATGCATTCCAAATGACATCTTTTAAGAGTACGCAGATTGTTGAGCGAGGTTTTATGCCTCATTTAAAATACAGGGCCAAGTATATCATTTAGCAGGAAGCTTGCTACCATATGGGTGCGACGATCACAAATTTCTACAGATCTATTTTATATCAGATCCCGAAACACAAGCATCACCGAGGTGTAACAGTGTCGCACAACCAATGGATCAAAGTTTGGTAAGACTTTTACAAGATTTGCTACATTCCCATAACAGCGACGCACAGTCTTTCAAAACTGCTATTGAGAGCATACCGCCAGGAACACCCGACTTTAATATCGTAATCCATGCAAATAAAGTGCCTGCTGGGAACACATCGGCCATTCTAATGCCCCATCTACGAGAGATGGAATGTTAACGAACCAATACTTAGTCGATCAATATGCGAAAATTGAATCGGAGCGATTATCTTACATCCGAAACAATCAAACTAAATTGAGAGCATCAATTTCCGGATGCTTTAAAGTCGAATGAGCACAGCAACGAAATTGGACAATTAGTGATACTGCCTTCATCATTCACTGGTGGGCCTCAATATTTACATGAAAAATCACAGGATGCCATGACTTACGTGAGACATTACGGTAAACCTGATCTTTTTATAACTGCAACATTTAACCCGAACTGGGCAGAAATCAAAGAAAATAATTACTTCAATTTAAATCCACAAGACAGATATGACATAGTGAACAGAGCATTCCACTTATAAGTGCAGAAACTTCTATTTCTCATAAACAATGCTCACATATTTGGTCCAGTTCGATGCCACATGTACACTATAGAATGACAGAAACGTGGTTTGCCACATGGTCATCTGCTGGTATGGTCAATGAATAAAATTAGACCGGATCAAATTGATAGCGTCATTTCGGCGGAGTTACCAAATGAAGAAATTGATCCAACACTGAACAACATTCCATGTATGCCTGAAGGCAAGTGTACCAACAAATTTCTGAAATCATTCCAAGGCCAAACATTTACCAATGACGATGGATATTCTAAATATCGTCTGCCACTGTGCGAAACCACGAAATTGACAACCGCTGGATCGTTCCCTATAACTCATTTCATATCAACGTAGAGATGTGGAGTTCTATTAAATCATTACAATATGTTACAAAATACCAAATTACCAGAGCCCCCATACAAGATTTTGAAAATTTCCAAATTTTTGGCAAGTGGGGCTCTTAATTTTCTGAATTTTAATTAACAAAAATTGTGGAAGGGGGATCATTACATTCCAATTACCAGATCCTTAAAAATTTTTTTTTTTTTAATTTGGCGATTAGGTTGCATCAATACCTTCAATGGAAGAATAAATCTTGAGAATGAAAACATTTGCGTTTTCGTAAATGATCTTCAAGAATTGGTAGAAAAGGTTTATCCCGAAATTGATAACATAAGTTCTAAGACAACATCTTGGTTAAAGGAGAGAGCTATTTTGTCACCTACCAACGATCAAATAGGTAAGGTAAATGATTTACTTCTGTCAAAAATCAATGGACTGACTCAAGCATACTAATCTGTAGACAATGCTATTGATCTGGAAGAGGCTGTTCATTTCCCAACAGAATTTCTTAATTCTCTACAGCCTTCTGCTTTGCCCCCACATAAATTAGTTTTAAAAGTAGGGTGTCCCATTATTTTATTACGGAACCTTAATCCACCAAAATTGTGCAATGGTACACGTTTACAGATAAAATCATTAAAAAAAACTACATAATAGAGTGTAAAATACTGACCGGATGTGGAACTGGAGAAGTCGTTTTAATTCCCCGGATTCCATTAATACCAACGGATCTACCTTTCCAGTTTAGAAGATTGCAGTTTCCTATAAAATTGTCATTTTCTATGACAATTAACAAATCACAAGGTCAAACATTCAACGTTGTGGGACTAGACCTGAGCATTGAGTGTTTTTCCCATGGACAGTTATATGTAGCTCTTTCGCGCGTCACTTCAAGACAAAATCTGTTCGTATTGTGCAATGACAAGAAAGCTGTAAATATTGTATACAAAAACATATTGTAAACAAAATTTTGTTAAGAAATTAATAATAAAATTTCGTGCTATGAATACCAAAGCGATATTTTTTAAATTGCACCCGTGCAAAGCAGGGCGGGTTGCTAGTATTTTTATAATTCCTTTTTCTTTATTTAGTTTTTATTTCATTTCTCATTACCCTTGCTTGAATTGTTATTGCTATTTACCAAATGAATGAATATGAATTGAAAGAAAATCCTTGTTTTATTAGTTTACTAGTTTTGTTTTATTATTGTTAGTATTAATATTGAAATAATTATTTCTGATATATTTGCCAAAGGCTACTTGATTGATTTTAAAATATGTCTCTATGCTGTATATGCAAGTCCAATTTTTTATTTATGTTTTAGAAAATTCTTTAATTAACTTTGTTTTATATTATGTAAAGAAGATTTATATATTATTATTATTATTATTATTATTAATTATTATACATATAAAACAAAATATAATATAATAACTACTGCACAATAAATATAGAATGCTAGCTGCAGGGCCTTCGACTTGATATTTAACAATTTATAAGCCGTTTAAAAGTTGTCCGTTCCTTAAAAATTCAAATATTTTAATTGTTTTGTCAGGTGAAAGGTTGGCGATTGCGATTGAAGGAGTGGACTGACCAAATATATCAGCTCTGATCGGTTGAAGGTAAGTGCAGTCGTCAAGTAAGTGTTTAATGGAGAGGTTACCTCCACAGTATTGGCTGTTGGGTTTAATTTCCCCTTTGAGAAGGTGCTTGTGTGTTAAGTCGCTATGTCCTGTTCTAAGACGAGTTAAAATCTTGCATTGCTTTCGGTCATACGAGGGTGGGTACCGGATTGGTTCCTTGTTGGGGTAGAACCATTTATACCAATGGTTGAAGGAACGCCATTTCTCAATCTCTGAGGACTTAAGTAAGACCCGTATGTATCGCCAGATATCCTTCGGTACTCTCGGTACGCTGGTAATACAAGGGGATTGGGCTGCTAACTTTGCAGCGTTGTCGGCATGCTCGTTCCCGAAGATACCAATGTAGCCAGGTACCGAGAGAAGCCTTATTTTTTTTTTTTGGTGTTTTTGCAATAATGCCGGATTTCACATAGCAAAGTATTGTTGTTGTAAAAATTCCGTATGCCGTGTAAGGTGGATAAGCTGTCACTGCAGATTATGTATTTACCTTTGTGATCAATTGCAAACTTAATAGTTTTAAGGATGGCTATACCTTCAGCAGAGGAAACCAAGAAGTATTTGGGAAGCATACCTTTTGAGACAACGGAACCGATATGATCAATTACAGTAAATGTTGTGGAAGTGTCGGTCTTTGATCCATCAGTATACAACCATTCCCAATTGTGGTAGTTCGCCAACTGCTCTGCGAATAGTTGGCGAAATACCGAGTTGGGTGTCGCATATTTTGTGAAATTGTGAAGTGCTGTGTTAATGACGCCATTGCCCAGAACCCATGGTGGCGAAGGGCTGATGTTATTTACCCGGTATGGAGTGGCAATATTGTGGAGTTTGTTAAAATAAATGCATCTGCGAATGGTGGAAGTCAATTTATATTTCTTGATATGTTTCCCCGCTGTCGTATAATCCTTGCTGAAGATCGTGTTGGTGGAACAAAGGAACTTGGGTAGGAGCTTATAAGTTGTTTGAGTGACTCTAGTTGGTAGATCTGGCAGGCAAGCTTCGGCAAGAATACATTTAGTAGGTGTTGTTGAATATGCCCCTATACTACGTCGAACAGCTGCATGATAAGGTGCAAGTATAGTTTTAATATTTGATGGGGCGCACCAACCGTAAATGGGAAGACCATAGTCTATTTTAGTAAAGCTCTCGTCGCTTGGATAAGAGCAGTCGGATGAATAAAAGAGCGTTTCGATGTAAGGAACTTTATTATGTTGAGCCGATTATTTAAGTTTTTCCTTAGTTCGAGTAAGTTAAGTTTGCCGATCGTTAGACCCAAAATTTTTAAATTATTAACCGTTTCTAAATCCATGTTATTAAATGATAATGTGGGGTATATACAACTTTGTTTTTTTACACAGATGTAGTATTTTACATTTATTAATAGAGAGCGAGGCCCCAGAGTCTTCGCCCCAAGTTTCAATGTGTTTGAGAATCTTAACAAAAGTATCGTTATGGATACTTGTATCTTTACATTGGCTAAAAATTATTGCATCGTCAGCATATATGGATAGTTGTATTTCATTGTATTTCAAAACCAGGGGGCTAAGTTTGTAACACTTCTGTGATGATTGTTGATTGTCTACGGGGCAGTGCAAACAGAGGCGAAAGGCTAAATTGCTGAAAGCCTAAAGACCGACCATTGTGGTACCACACCTGCACGAGGTGCCCCTGCTTTCAACTGAAAATGGCGGATCTAGAGAGGCAAACTCGATAAAACCCGCAATCCCAGGTGTTATTCGTACCGTGCCTATGGGATGAATGGCACTACGTAAGTGTGTCTCTAAACGGTGGCCTCCAGATACCGGGCACCCTCTGGTTGTAATTAAGCCTTACCGTAACACCGGGGCACTGTTGCGGTGGACTTTTATTCCCCTTTACTCGTGGGACCAAATGTCTGAGAAAATAATTGAAACTTTTATACAAGAGGCAGTAGTGCCTAATACAAACCAGGTCAATACTGACCTTTCTGCGGAAATTGCGGAAGTGCTTTCGTTATCGCAAACGGATAAGGCTTTACATAGCCTGCCCAAAAGCGGTGAAAGCATTGTAATGGATGTCGACAGTGTGGATATAGGTCCCGAAGACAACCTTACAAAAGAGGAAGAGGATAATCTTCTCGACTCACCCACCCCTATCCCTGAAAAGACGGTAGATGGCGTCAAAAAGGTGCGGCTATGTGGTGCTGCCCGTAGACGCCTCAAATTCCATCTAAGCCGAGGGCATAGTATTGAAGAGGCTAGAGCACTTGCTCAAAAGCCAACTGCTCTGAAGCGTCAACGCCCTAGCAGTACCTCACCTAAACAAAGCGCACCTAAAAGAGCTAGCTTAGGAACGGTGGCAGTAACGGAAAACAGGACAGCTGTGTCCACTGAAACTACAAGGCCTGGACCAACAGGGCCTACCCTTGCAGAGGAGGTGAGCACAGCACAAATGTCCTATAAAGATGTTACGTGCAGCACAAAATTGGGTATCATTTCACCCAATTATCCAAACACCATATGGTCTACTGAACAACTCAAGGCCATACAGCACACTATCCTAGAAGCGATTAGGAAAAATCAATCGCGTGCGGAAAAACCAGTTTTTAATAGCTGCACTTTCCACTCGGGATGGCTAGTTATCTCCTGTGGTAATAATGACACAGTCACTTGGTTAAAGGCAGTAGTGCCTAAACTAAAGCCGTGGAAGGATGCCGAGTTGAAGATCGTTGAAGAGGATGAAATACCACGTCCTCAGATCTACATTGGCTACTTCCCTGAACTGGACAGTACTACCACGGAAGATATACTGGGTCTTCTGAACGGGCAGAACACTGGCCTAAGGGTGAACGACTGGCGAGCACTCAATAGAGTGCGTAAAGGTACGGTATCTGAAATTACCTTCGCCATAGACCTTAGCTCAGCCGAAGTCATTAGGAAAAATCAACTCTGGTTGAACTATGGCTTCGGTAGAGTACAAATGCGCCCCAAAAATAAAAGTGAGGCCAATGATGGGACACATGACAAAGTGTCTGAGGCACCGGCAAGCTCCAAAAGCTCTAAGTGTCCATCCACGAGTACTGCAGAGACAATACCAGAGCAACCACAGTGCTCTAATGTAGCTGCAGTAACTACCTCAGCATCTGGTCCAACAGCAAGACGTGAGCAGGTTAAGGAGGGCATAAGAATGCGACCATCGCTTCATGCTGCCACCAAAAACCCATGCCACGATCACCAGCGTGCTAAGAAGGGAGGCTATAGATCCGCAGAAGAAGCGATCTTGCTGGGTAGCAACAGAGGGAAGAAGAGGGCGGCAAGTGCCCGTAAAAAAGCCAATTAATGGCTCTTCCCCAAAGCAAACCCAGCAGCAATACAAGGCAACTCGGATGCCTTCAGATAAACCTCCATCGTGCCAAAGCTGCCTCAGATATACTGGCAAGGAGGTTTAACGCTGAGCTCTTGGATGTAGCTTTCATTCAGGAACCATGGGCATATAACGGAGTCATCAAAGGGCTCCAAAATTCAAATGGTAGGTTGATCTATGCCACCAATAAGAATCGCCCTAGAGCGGCAATTCTGATTAGTAACCAACTAACCTTTCTTCCTTTCTCAAGGTTTATTTCTGAAGACCTAGTGGCGATTTGGGCAAAAGTGCCTACCAGCAAAGGAGAGCACGAGGTCATTCTTGCCTCTGCCTATATACCGGGAGACGCGGCTACTGCCCCAACAGAGGAAGTTCTGGCCCTAGCGGAGTACTGTCAGCAGCGTCACATCCGATGGATTCTCTCCTGCGATGCAAACGCACACCACACAACCTGAGGAAGCAACGACATAAACACAAGGGGTGAGTACCTTCTTGAATTTATACTAAGACATAATATCACTATATTAAACCGAGGCAACGAACCGACGTTTGTGAATGCAATAAGAGGGGAAGTTCTTGATCTCACTCTTGCTAGTCACAATGTCTCTTCGGAAGTCTCAAATTGGCACGTGTCACAGGAAACATCCATGTCGGATCATATGCACATACGGTTTGATGTGGGTGCAACTGTAACACAAGCCAAAGTTTACAGAAATCCCAAGAAAACCAATCAAATAAGCATATTCATTTAAAATCAGAGCTTGAATCAGAAGCTGAAGAGCTTCATTCTAACATAATCAATGCCTTTCATAAAAGTTGTCCAGAAAAAGTGCATAAGCCACGAAGGGATGTTCCTTGGTGGAATAAGACGCTTACTGAACTTCGAAGCAAGGCAAGAAGATTATTCAATAGAGCTAAACGAACGGGGGACTGGGTTTCCTATAAAGAGGCTCTAACTGCCTTTAATATAGAATTGAGAAGATCTAAAAGAGCTACTTGGAGGAATCATTGTGAGAAGATCTCAAATCTTCCAGCTGCGATTCGCCTCCAAAAAGCCTTAGTTAAAGATCACTCAAACGGTATTTGTACCCTGAAAAAACCTGATGGCAGCTTTACACAGAACCCGGGAGAAACCAGCAAACTGCTGCTGGACACTCACTTTCCGGGTCACTCAGCTTCTATAGAACACCCAGTACTGGTGAAATCCACGGTATCCATCAATACTGTAGATGTTAAGCTAGCTAGTAAACTGTTCCATGAAAAACGGGTGCAATGGGCTTTATCATCATTTAGCCCATACAAATCTCCAGGGCCTGATGGGATATACCCTTGTCTGCTCCAACATGGAGCCAAGTACATTGTCCCAAAACTGGCCAGTATATTCCGAGCAAGTCTCTTGCTGGGGCATATCCCTACGAAATGGGCTGAAGTCAAAGTAGTGTTTATACCAAAGGTAGGGGAAAAGCCAGAACAGCTATATAAATCTTATAGACCTATAAGTCTCAGCTCATTTTTCCTAAAATCAATGGAAAAAATTTTGGATCATTATATAAGGAATAACAACCTTATAAATTTTCCTCTGCAAAAACTGCAATTTGCATACCAACGTGGCAAATCAACAGAAACTGCAATACATAGTTTAACAACTATCATTGAAAAGGCTCTTGATTCCAAACAAATAGCTCTATGTGCATTTATTGACATATCAGGAGCCTTTGATAATACTTCATATGAGGCAATAGAAAATGCCCTTCTACGGAAAGAAGTACCCACACCTATTATTAAATGGATAATAGCTATGCTTGAATCTCGGACTATTAATTTACAACTTGGAGGAGAATTAAAATCTATCACAGCCACAAGAGGTTGCCCACAAGGGGGTGTACTCTCTCCACTTCTGTGGACTTTAGTGATAGATGAACCCCTCTACAAGCTTAATGGTCTAGGTTTCAATACACAAGGTTATGCAGATGACCTAGTTGTATATATTGTGGGCTGGCATGAGCAGACTATCTCTGACCGCATGCAACAAGCCCTAAAAATAATAAATAAATGGTGCAGTGAGAAAGGGCTCTCCATTAACCCATCAAAAACTGTGCTGGTACCATTCACCAGGAAGAGAAACACTACTCTCAAATGTCCTGTGTTAAATGGCATCACAATCCAATTTTCCAATGAAGCGAACTATCTAGGGGTTATCCTTGATAAAAAGCTAACGTGGAACCAACATCTAAATAAAGTTACAAAAAAGGCTACAAGGGCATTCTTTGCCTGCACTAGACTTTTTGGTAAAACATGGGGTCTAAATCCCAAAATGACCTACTGGACATTCACTACGGTCATTAGACCAATGGTCACGTATGCTTCCATTGCATGGTGGCCTAAGGTCAAACAAAGGAATGCAGTAAATATACTAAGTAAACTGCATCGACTTGCTTGTGTCAGTATCACAGGGGCCATGAAAACGTGTCCCACTGACGCACTAGGGGTGCTCTTATACATCCCACCATTACCTATCCTAATAGAAAAGGAAGCTACTATTAGCGCCTTGAGATTGGAAGGTATTGCCGACTTAAAAGGGAGCAATATTAAGGGACACCTACAAATTTTAGAAAATTTTCTAGACAGTCCCATTTTGCATAGAGATGATACTCTATTGTCTAAAAATATCTTCTGCAAACTTTTTCAAATCATTATTAATGATCGTGAAGACTGGAGAACTAACTCTATTAAATTCAAACCCGGCTCCCAGATATGGTTTACAGACGGGTCTAAACTTGAAAATGGTAGAACAGGGGCGGGAATTTATGGCCCTAAATTCAAAAAATCTATCCCAATGGGTACTTACCCAACAATATTTCAAGCGGAAAAGTATGCCATTGAAATTTGTGCGAGGGAATGTCTTCGCAGGAAAATGAGAGGAGTACATATTTACATACTCTCGGATAGTCAAGCGGCCTTAAAAGCCCTACAGTCGGTCACTTTCACTTCAAAGATGGCATATGACTGCCTTAACCTGTTAAATGAACTGGGTAACTTTAATACTGTTGTATTAAGGTGGGTACCAGGACATGAAGGTCATGAAGGCAATGAAAAGGCCGACTACTTGGCTAAACAAGGGGCGATTATGCCCTTTTTCGGTCCTGAGCCTTTCTGTGGTCTCTCGAAAAGCCACAAAAACGAAGAAATCAGGAAACTTGAGGAAAAGAAATTTCTAAAACACTGGATGAGCTCCACCGGACAACGCCAGGCAAAACAATTCCTCACTCTTTCAAAGAGTATCTCGAATAAGCTTCTCTCACTCAGAAGAGTAGATTTACGCATTTTGACTGGATACTTCACGGATCACTGCAACCTAAGGTATCATCAAAATAAGTTAGGTCTTTCCGACACTGACGTATACCGATTTTGTGAAATGGATAAAGAAAGTTCAGAGCATATACTCTGCAAGTGTCCTGCACTCGGTAGACATAGACTTCACCACCTCGGTGACACTGTTGTTAATCCACACAAATTGTGGAACAACAAACCCCAAGATATGTTAAGATTCATCAAAAGTCTAAACATATAGAGTTTCTATTAAATAGGGCTATGTACAATAGATCTTACTGGTCGCTGTGCTATCGGGCCCGTTATTATTATTATTATTTCAAAACCATGTCATTGAAAGATTGGAAGGCGATAGTGAACAGTACAACAGACATTGCTGAAAACCGATAGAGTGTTGCTGACTCTGCCACGAAAGGAACGCTTGGTCATAAAGGCCTTCACCAAGTTGAAGATTTTGGGACCCACACCCTAGTGTGAGAGCTGCTCTAATACAGTATGGACTCCAATGCGATCAAACGCTCTTTCGAAATTAGTAGCCAAAATGGTTACATGATTCTTAGTTGGAAGGGCATCCGACGCATAATGGTGGATATGCAAGAGTGAGTCAAGTGTGCTATGTTGTTGTTTAAATGCTGATTGCTGGGGGCTGATGAGTTTATATTTTGTAACGAACCACATAAGTCGTTTGGCTACCATTTTTTCCAATATTTTACACATGCAGGAAAGTAGTGATATTGGTCTGTAAGACGAAATCTCATTTGGCTGTTTGTTTGGCTTCGGAATGGGGATGACAGTAGCCGATCTCTATTCATAACAGCCCGCTTTAAGCATCGCGTTGTACATCCCTAGGAATTTATCCTTTGCTATTGCTGGTAACTTTTTTAGCATTGGGTAACTTATCCGGTCCGTCCCAGGGGTTTTCCCTTTGGCATGATTTAATGCAAATTCGAGCTCGATGAGTGTTAAATTTGAATCGAGCATATAGCATCCGAAGACAAGAAAGTTGCAAGTATTTCTGCGCAAGTATTGCTTTTTTACGATTCACGTTTTTGTTGGAAAAATTGTTATGTCTGGAATTGATCGACCATAGGCAACCAAAGGCATTAGCAATGTTGGTAGACGAATAAAGCAGATTGTTTTGGTATACAATTGTTTTGAGAGGGGCTGGGGAGATCCCAATCATGGCATTTATATCTGCCCAGACTTCCTTTGTAGTCGATAGATGTGAAATATTGGATGTATATTTTTCAAAAGATTCCTTTTTTCCTTTTTTTGCTTCTCTTTTAAACATTGCATTGCTTCTTTTATATGCCAACAAGTTTTCAGTATTTTGAGTACGTTTATACCTTTGCCAGAAAGACTGCTTTTGGTTTCTCAGTGCTTGCAGCTCTGAATTCCACCAAACAACTTTTCTAGAGCGAGATTTGGGTTTGATTTGAGGGATGGCCAGGTTGGCCGAAGTTCTAATTGCTCTTGTTATTTTTGCTGCGAAGTGATTTAGGTCCATCGGGGAGGAGAATAGAAAATTTGTCGTGCAGGCTGACTGGAAAATATTCCAATTACCTTAAATTTTACATACTTGGGTATTTTATCAGTTTTGAATTGAGTCTGAATAAACGTTTATATGTGAAAATGATCACTCCCGTGAACGTTTTGAGCCATCGACCAGTTGCAAAGTGGATACAATGATGCTGATACCAGAATAAGATGAATGTGTGTGAAAGAATTATGCGTTGAAAGATGGGTGGGAGAACCGTCATTTAGTATTGTTAAGTTGGATTTACTTATGACTTCTTCTAATTGGCTGCCTTTAGAATTGCGTAAGTTGGAACCCCACAGTGGGCTCCAGGCGTTAAAATCACCTACATACACAGTTAGATTGTTAGATAGGGTCATCATATTAAGTATAACATTAGATGATAAGTTCTGGTTGGGTGGTGAGTAGGTGTTATATATAATAATATTGGGGAGTGAGCGAATCTCAATACCAATAGAACAGGTGTTGTTGTTTATGTGGATAACCTTATGGGGGATATTTTTATGAATGAGCAAACCAACTCCTTGCTTGGCAGTTTGGTTGGAGCTAAGATTATAAAAATAACCAATGAAATGCTTAGGTGTGTGTATTCGAGTCGAATTTGACTTTATATGAGTTTGTTGAGTGCATATAATATCCGGGTTACGTTCTTTTATGATTATTTGTAGTTCATGTAAATTATTAAAATAGCCATTTATATTTCATTTCAACAGAGTAAGAGACATTGTGACGAAACGATAAAGAGGATATTATATGCAAGAGAGTATGGTATGTATTAGTTGACAACATTAAGAATCTTTAAAAGATTCGTCAAGGTAACTGTTTGGTTGTAGATTATTTATATTATTAGGTGTAGTTTTATTTGAAGTATTTTTAGTGATCGATGTTAACTTTGTTATGTTTGTAATTGCTTGTTGGTTTTGTATTTCGGTAGATGTAGAAGGTAAATTTGAGAGAGCATCAGTGTGAGCGCCTGCTGCTTTTTGGTGCTGAGTAGACAGCGAAGATGAGGTGTTTTTGAAGGGGGCTGAGGAAGCATTTACGGTATTAATATTAATAGGTTTCCTTAATTGTTAATTTTGGCTTTCGCTCGAGTTGTTATTGTTGTTGGAAGAGCTAGCTACTGAAGAATAAGAAGCGCTGTTTACCGTTTTGGGTGCCGTTGATTTAAATATTCCCTTCGCTTCGCGCATTGAGCATTTATTATTTGTCTTAATTCTTAATATTTCTCTTTGTTGTTGGTATTTTGATCATTGCCGCGATGAAGCAGAATATTCTTCTGAGAAATTAACGCATTTTGTACGTGTGCAGTCCGCGGGGGAGTACGGAGCCAGGCCGCAGTTAGCGCAGATTGTGTGGCCAAGCAACTGGCACTTCTTACATCTCATTGGGTTCGGTATATACTCACGTATTTTCACTGAGTGCCATGAAATGTCATTTTTCGCTGGTAAATTGTAAAGTTCAAAGGTAAGTAATACACTCCACTTGGTTTTTGGATCCCTTCATAGGTTTTCATAAATTTATATACTCCAGTGACTTTTTGTTAACTGAGCTCTTTGATGATTTTTTCTTCAGGTATATCGGCGAGATAAGAAGCATATACAGTACCTTTAACAAAGTTAAGGGCTTCATGCAATTTGCAGGTTATTTCACATAAACCATGTAACACGTTGGTATTCAAAAACTTTTCCGCATCTGATTGAGTTTTAGCCAGCAAGAGTAAATTACCATCTCTAAGATTGGAAATAAAGACAATATTTTTGGACATCAGATTGAGCGCGCGGTGTACAGCAAAACATGAGAATTCTGATATTTTCTTTTCGCAGTTTTTAGATGCAATGATTATGAAACGTGGATTATCAGTAGTGGCCGGCGGGAGATCCGAAAAATATAATTTTTGGAAAGGTCTCCTTTTTTTTGTGGGCGGGCTTTCGGCAAGCGGTGCAAATCGATTGCTCCCTAGGTTAGGAGGCCCAGGGGCCATTCTATGATTTGTTGTTTTTTATTTTAATTACAAATAATTATAAACTGATTGCACGGAGTAGAAAACAAGCGGCGTAAAAATGTACACAAATTGAACGACCACGAGGTCGATTGAAAAAAACAATACCGATATAAACTTCGCTGATAAGAAGACAATAGGTCCGCTCACAATGAGAGATAGTCGGTGACTGAGATTTATACATATTTACTGTTCAGTTTCTTGGAGATATCGGGAAATAGCTGTTCGTATGTCCCCAGC
Organism: Amiota communis; assembly: GCA_037043315.1. Lineage (NCBI taxonomy): Eukaryota > Metazoa > Arthropoda > Insecta > Diptera > Drosophilidae > Amiota > Amiota communis. The sequence continues at coordinate 38,617 of JBAMAV010001118.1, forward strand.
TTCTGTGCAGTTATCCCACGTTACATTCTCCATGTCTGGTTGCGGTCTATTCTCCACACTGTCTTCCCAATTCTCATTGACTGAGCTGTTCTCATTGTTCAGAAAGTTATGTAAAATGCAGCAACATAATATAATATTCTCGCAATTCTTCAAATTGTTGTCCTTTGCCGAGTTGCCGGAACCTTGCCTTGAGATGTCCGAATGCATTCTCAACTACTCGCTGCGATTTTGAAAGGGAGTAGTTGAATTTACGTTGCTCTTCTGTTGCGTTTATTGCAAAGTGGTATGGTTTCATTACCCTTCTTGAAAACCGTAATGCCGAGTCTGCAATTAGCACTTCTGGTAGATTGGTGCCACAAAGCATATTTGAATTATTTTCAAATAAATTTGAAGAATCTACTGCAGTCTTCAGCCGCGACTGGTTGTATAAGTGGGAGTCGTGACATGTGCCGAAGGCGCCCACCTGAACATAGTGAAATCTGCAACTAAATTGTTTATATGAGTGATGTTTATATTTTGCTCATAGTTGAAACATACCGGCAATCAACAAGTGCAAAGAGCACCATAGAGTACCAACCCTTATAATGATGGTAGTCCACGGCTTCTTTTGCAGGTGGTTTCACTTCGATATGGCATGGAAGTACATTTTAGTTGGTTTTTGTTATGTTAGTGAAAAAATCCGAGAGATTCGAATCCTTTTACACACTCTTCTATTTACGCTTAAGTAATGAAATTTGGTGTGATATATTGTGGTGCAAGTTTTTTGACCTCCAAGCAAAATTCATGGATAATCAAGCAAACCAATGCTTTCGACACACCGAACAACGCACCCACTGCTTGGTATTCTGCAGACGAGTCTAGAGTATACAAAGCAATAGCAACCCTTTCATCCAGTGGAATAGTCCTTCTGTAGTTCGTAGGTAGCCTTGCAATGCCTTGCATTTGATCTACCAATATATTGAACGTGACTCTGTCCATTCGGAAACTCTTTTTGAATAGTTCTGCAGAACTTTCTTTAACGTCCTTGCTCCAAAATGTTCGATGTCGTTCCTACAATTTCACAAATATATTCACAAATATACAATTTGTTGTTTAAATTAAAACAATAACTCAGACTCATCTTCTAAATGGCATGCCAACGCTATATTTTCATTTATGCTCAAAAGCATCTTTGTAAATATTATAATTTTTTTTTTCTATTCATTTTCCACACAAATGGAACTTTTCCTGATTTTTTCACTTTTCACAATTTATTTAGTTTTAAATCATAACAAAAAAACAGCTGTTCAAAAAAAAAAACGAAAGTGGTGTGTGAACGGCTGCTGCAGAAGTTTTCGCTTTTGCTTGGTGTGAATTGGGTATTACTTATTTATATTTGTTGTCCTAAAGATCTAATGTAAAAATACGAATGCGGCAATAACGTGTTCATTCTTTTAAATCTCTTTAATTGGTTATGCGTGCTCAGCTCATACACACATGAAGGAGACATTGGATATCCCATAAAGTATAAAGAAAGAAGAAATCATAATATAATAAGATTGAAAATAAAAAACTACTATAGCTCCACAAAGCGCATAGCCTGGTTGGCTCACTGTCGACTTGTAAGAAAATACCATTGTATATTATATACGATATATCGTATTTGTGATTTTTTTTTTTAAGTAATTTATCTTAAACGCTGGAGAGAGGGGCTCCACTATCAAGTTTCTGCCCCGGTTCAAGTTTTTGCCCCGGTTCGAAAAATTCGTACAACCCGAGCTGAAAGTATATATATTCTTGATCAGCTCGACAAGACGAGTTGATTTAGCCATATATAGTAATGTGAATAGCCTTACTGATAGCATCGAAATTAACATTAACATTTCCGAGTAGAATCAAAACCCCAAAAGTTGGTGATGTCTGTCTAGTAAAAGTGACAGTAAATGGTATCTTTAAATTCATGCTTGGCTGAGTACACATCCCTCCGGGCACAGCGTTACCAGAAATTAATCTCTGTATGTTACAATATCTAATGAAATATTCCAAAAACCGTTAAGACTATACCTGAATACGAATCAGATCTCACTACACCAATCATGATTGTCGGAGACTTTAATGTAAGTGTCATACAAGATTGCTGATTTCCGGACTTAATATTAAGTGAGTTCAATTTATCTCATATTGAAACTACTTTACCTACGTTAGGCAATAGCTGTATTGATTTAACGTCTACAAGAAATCTAAATGTATTCTGTATGCCATTTGCTTCATATTTTTCTTATCACAGACCAATTATTAATAAAATTATTAAACAGTAATTATTTGTTTACTTAATTCTGAACCTGACAAAAAGAAAATGTAGCCATCACAAATAAAACATGAAGATCCGAAGGACTTTTTCGAGTTCAAAAATGATTATAACACACATGAAGTATTCGCACGAAATAGATGGCCGTGTCCACGGCACTTTTTTTTATTTTCATCATCAATATGCATAAAAAACCCAAAAATCAATATAAAATTTTAAAAAACGTATTATTTCATGTTTCTTACAAATGTATGCAAATACATAATTCTGTCCTAGGTACTGAAATGCACCCTTAATATAAGTCGAATCTATAATAACTATAATGTTTCTGTATGCTCATTCACAGAAGCGTGAAGGGTATTACAGCTTTGGCATAACCAAAGATAACCCCTTTTTTTTGGTTATTTACATATGTGTAAATTATCTTATTATAAACATATGTAGCTATTTTTCACTTCTCAGAAAAAAAATGTATTTCAGAATTTATCACTATACTATTAAAAGTAAAACTAAAAAAAATGGTTAAACAAAATTCATTTTATGGTAATAGCTGACCGTCGATTGAAAGAACGTGAGATAGCATAGATGGAACGCATTTCAAAAAGTATTGCACATTGCATTTGAACTGAAAATTTGAAATTTAAACCAGAGTTCTTGCATCGACATAACCATTGATGAAACATAGGTCCACTCTTCACACCTGAGACAAAGAAATATTCATAACATTGGACTTAGAGGGAAGAATCGGCTTCAAAGAAGGCAGTCAGTTCCATCGCAGGGAAGGTCATGCCGTCAGTTTTTTGGGACATCCATCATCGCTATGTCTAAAGTAAATTAGTTAAAATTTGAATTGCTCTCGGAATATTTTCTGTTTCCAAACTTAAAGAAATGGCCCGGTGGTAAAAGTTTTATAATTAATGAAGAAGTAAAGTTTGTGATTGATGGCTATTTTGATGAGCTTGATGGTTCTCACTTTAAACAGTGTATCGAAGCTACTGAACATCGCTGGGAAGTGTATAATACTAAACTAAGATTGTAGAGAGATAAACACATTTATTTCGAAAATTTCTTTTATTTTCTTTGTTAGGTAAGGTACTTCTGGGACTACCTTTGTACGAGGATGGGTCAATAAGTCCTTAGAAAAAAGCATTTAAACAATTTTTTTTTGGTAAATTTTTTTTTATTTTTCTACATAATCGCCTTGGAGCTCTATATACTTAGTTAGACGTTTCTCTAATTTTTTTAACCCGTCAGAAAAATAAGATTTTGGAAGGTCTTCATAATAAGCATTTGTTTAATCGATGACTTCTTCATTTGAAAACAACGTTTTCCACTGAGCCATTTTTCAGGTTTGGGAATAGGAAAAAGTCACTGGGAGCTAAATCTGGCAAATACGGTGGGTGGTCGACCAATTCGAACTGTAATTCTTCAATTTTAGTCATTGATCGTAAACATGTGTGAACGCGGGCATTGTCCTGCTGAAAGAGGATTTTTTTTCTGTTTACATGAGGCCGTTTTTTTTCAATTTTTTCTCTTAGCTGGTCCAATAAAGATGCATAATACTCCCCTGTTATTGTTTTTATTTTTTCCAAATAGTCAACGAAAATAATTCCACGTGCATCCCAAAAAACAGTAGCCATATCCTTACCAGTTGATTTTACGGTTGTCGCCATCTTTGGACATGGTTCGCCTTTCAAAATCCACTGTTTTGATTGTTCTTTTATTTCGGGAGTGTAGTGGTGAATCCATGTGTCATCTACAGTCACAAACCGACGAAAAACTCATTCGGATTACGTTGCATGAGCGACAACAGAGCTTTAGAGGCAACCACCCTATTGCGTTTATTGTCGTCTGTGAGCAAACGCGGCACCCATCTTGCCGAAATCTTTTTCATACACAATTTTTCATGTAACATAGAAATAACGCTACCTTTTGATATCCCTGTAATCTCAACTATCTCACTCAACTTTAATCTTCGATCACTCAACACCATGTCATGGATTTTATTGATCATTTCTGGCGCAGAGCGTCCTAAGCGTGGTTCATCCTTTGTTGATGTACAACCATGTTTAAATTAGTTTAACCAGTTATAAATAGTTGCAAGTGAAGGAGCAGATGTGCCGTGAACTAAATCCAACTCATTTTTTATTTCCTTTGCTGTTAAGCCTTTTATATAAAAATGTTTAATAACAGATCTAAACTCAATTTTCTCCATTTTTGTAAACATACAAATTTTTTTCTTCAATGCTCGAGAAACACACAACAAATCAACCAATCTGGCTGAAACTTCACAGCATACCTAGACGGTACTTATTCTGCATGAAAACAGACCGTTTACAGTAATAGTCGCGCTATCTGTTGGATTTTCTAAGGACTTATTGACCCCCTGGTAACAAGGGGGTTGTTATGAACCATTAAAATTAAAAAAAAAAAACCCAGAAAGAAGGCTATCATTGGATATGCCAAAGATGTAATACTCTTCACGCGCCTCCTTTCTTAGCATCAATAAATTCTCTCTGTTACAGTTTTATTATCAGCACAGTTTGAGTGGCACTTTTATTGTACTTTTATTCTTTATAAGTTTGTCGTTTAATTTGGTTTTGTATGGGAGGTACCCCTCCGATCATTACCCTAGGATCATGAAATTTACATTGTTGATGAATTTGAATCAGACTTATAATATCCAAATTTCAGTTCGATATGTCAAAAAACAAAAAAACTTTTTCTAATAAGAACAATAATTTAAAGGGGGGAAGGTACCATCCCTAGTGGTCCGATTTGGCTGATTCCGACAAATGTGCAGCGTATGGTAAGAGGAAACCTATGTGCTCTCTAGCTCAAAAACTGAAGGACTTGTTTTGATACATACGGAGAGACGGACATGGCTAAATCAACTCGCCTCATTGAGCTGATTACAAATATATATACTTTATGTGGTCTGCGATGTCTCCATCTGTGTGTTACAAACTTCATGACAAACTTATAATACTATTCACTCCCTTGAAAAGTATAAATATGTACTGAACACTCGAATGGTGCAGACGTGTCTTGCGCTCAATAACTTATGTCCATATAATAACACTGTGCGACAAAAAAAAAAAATTATTATATTAATGAAAACACCTATTCTTTATTAATTTGGGTATGCTGAACACGAAACGTTAACGGTTTTCTTCTAACACATACCATTTAAAAGTTATGACAAATTAAATCAATAAAGATAGCGAAAAAATGGTACTTTTCAATCAAAAATCATACCTATTTTTTATTATTGTGAATTTTATAAAAAAAAAAAATAGTAATATAATTACACATATAAGGCTTTAACAGGTCACAAGCACAATATACAAAAACAAAACTAATAAACAGTAATGTAACCTGTATAATAAAAGACAGGAAGTGTTGTAGTGCGGTACTATGTAATTTTATTTGTCAGGTGCGCAATCAGATATTTTTAATGCCCAGACTGTTACGTAGCTCATTTCTTCAATTTATTATTTAAACCTGACGTACTTAGATTAATAACAGATACTTATATGTGTAATTATATTACTATCGCACAGTGTAATTATAACAAATACAATAAACAAACAAAAAGTGAACAACCAAAGTTGCTTAGAAATGTAAAATTTTAGTCTCTGCGGACCTTACCAAAAAAAGTGGCCCAACTTTGTTATCCACCAAGTCGGCAGTGTAGAGCAAATTCCTGCTTTCCTACTATGTGCTCAAACATTATAAGCACCGGACATTCCCTGTCATGGAGCGCCCAGTGCCATCCCCGTAACCTTCATCTTCACTGTGCCCAGCATCAATTTGTTCGATAACAACAACAATTTCAACACAAATCACATCATTGGCTTCAACAACTAATATGCAATTTACACCAAAACAAATGCACATCAACATTGATGTGCCTTCTGATACGTATCAGATTCGACAACAACCACAAGGAAAATGACGTCATTCAGGGTTTGTTGTTGTAGAATGTGATTGGGATCAATAGTCGCATCAAGAACTGATGTGCCTTGATATGAAAATTAATAATGGTCACTCTAGACATTTTCTGCCAGTGTCGCCAAGTTTTTCCTAGTGCTTCCAAGTTTTTTTGTGTTTTTCCGCCTGTGGCTTCACTAAACAGCAGCTGATGGCACAAAACATTGTTAAGTAAACCATAAATTGTTCATTTTTTCAAAAGAATTTAATAAAATACGTATCAGGAATGAAAAGAGGAATTGCAAGAATTATTTCCATATGTTACAAAATGTTCTTAATCATGTATTTTTCACAAATTTTTAATTTTTATTTAACCAACGTGCTCGCAAGTTCCACGTGTGTGTATAACCAAAACAAAAAACAGCTGTTCGTGCTGCAAAATATCCCATCAACGTGATGTACTTTGGTGTAAATTGCATATACAGCAGCATCAACAACAACAACAGCGTACATAGTAACTGCATTCGATTCCGCGATCGAAACAAAAGTAACGATCGAAAACAAAAGTAACGATCGAAGCATCAGCAATGCTTCCAAACATGCATCAAATGCGTCATTTGGCTTATCTGTGACAGTTCAGCCTACAACAACACAACACACGCAAGTACAGAGTTCAATCATTGTACTATGTTTTTTTTTCTTTTGCAAATTTTTGGCATAAAGTCGAAAAATGTTTGGAAACAAAACGTAATTTATATTAAGTATTCTTTAAAAACATACTTCCGGTATAATGAAGTCATAAATATTTTTGAAAATATGGCAACTTTTACATTTTAGCACAAAGTCATATGTTCGGTCAGCTGCTTGTTGTCGTAAGAAAAACGCGTCATTTTTGTCAAACTTTGCGATTATACAAATTTAACACGTGAGATTGAAAACTGAAAATAAATAATAGAAGTTAAAGATCAAGGTATGTTAAATGTAAAAACAGAAATAGAAATTTTTCTGTACTTGTTAAATGTTATTTCTGTGTACTGTTTTGTTATGTCCTAAAATAGAAAAAACCTAACCAATATGCCGGTGTATTTTGGAGTGAAAACTAACTTTCTGCCAATTTGTGCCAAAATGTAATTATGTGAAATTTCAGCCAAAAGTATGTGTTTAATCGTATTGTTAATACGTTTCGCATATTCTCTGGATATTTTGTTAATAAGAACATGAATTTGGATTTGAGTTTGTAATTTCATATCCTTCAGAAACTCATAATATCCAAATTTTAGTTCGATCGATCCATAAAAAAAAGTTTTTCTACTAAGAACATTAATTTGATCTTGGTGTTTGTCTGGGGGGTACCCCTCCCAGTGGTTCGATTCGGCAGATTTCTACAAATGTACTGCTTATGGTAAAAAGAAACCTATGAGCACAATTTTAGTTCTCTAGCTTTTAATTTATTATTTATGCCAAAAATTTGCAAAAAAAAAAAAAACAAAGTGCATTGCAAGCAATAAAAATAATTCTGTACAGTTGAACATAAACAAAAACGCAATCACCAGACAAACTGACTGAACAAACACAAAACAATAACAAACAACAAATTAAAAAGTACGTCACAAACAAAACTACAAGACCATTGGTCAAGCGATTAACTATAAATACTACTGCTATTAATACTACCGAACACTAATTATTTACGCCCGCTAGGATCCAACTAGCGATCAATCAGATGACGACTCGGTGTCTCCAGATACAATAAATGCTAAAGTTACGCTCATAACTGTGATAAAGAAAAGCGTTAGTTTCATCTATGAATTGCTTAAAAAGATTTAAATAACCCGTTGTTACATTAAAACCATATCAATTGGCATCAAGATATTTTACAATAACATCGACTTACATACTCACCTGATAGAAAATATTGAAATAGAAGTGAGATTAGATTCTCAAAATACCTTAAAAATTTTTGCCGTGGAATTTCCGGGACCATCGGCCAAGTGTTTGGACATGTCCTGTAATCTAACTAACGATATAAGTCACCTTTTTCAAAGCAGACCTTCTTAAATTATCACGCATTAATGGACATTTTGTACTAGGAAGTGATCTCAATTGAAGAAACAGATTATGGAACTGCAGTATGGCAAACTGCTGGAGTAACATTCTTCACGACCTCTTGTTTAACAACAAATTTACGATAGTATACCCTAAGGATCCTACATACATCCCAGCTTATTACAAAGTTAAATCCTCTACTTTAGACATGTTTGTTAAAAATGTTTCAAACTTGCTAACATGTCATACGACTCACTATGACTTTTCATCAGATCACCTGCCTATAGTTACCAAGGAAGCATTCAACACCAATTTGCATACTAACACTTTTCCGATGTACTCTAAGGATAATTGGCAACTCTTTAAGAAAATCTTAAAGAACTCCTACGAAAATAAAAAAAAATTATGTCTCTTAACTTTCCATGAAAGTAGCCACTGCACTTGATATTGTGGTTCCAAAGAAGCCAAGCACAAGACTCTGTAATAAATTACCGAGCTATATAACTGCCTTAATTAAAAAGATAAATACTGTCAACAGACAATGGTTAAGAACGAGGCAACTTATCTGCAAAGTACAGCTTAACCATCTAAATCTCTTAATTAGATCTCAAATATCTGCTCACAATAACTTAACATAGGAATTAAAAATCTGAAAATTTGTGTCTTTCGTTATCTTGTTACCTTATTTAATGACTGTCTTCATATCGGCAACTTTCCGCAACTATGAAAGGTGGCCAATAATATCGCAATTCCTAAACCTGGAAAAGCGCTGGATTCACCAGATAACTATCGACTTATTAGCTTTCTGTGTTGTTTGCTAAAGTTTTTGAAAAAGTTTTAAAGCAACATCTCTGCGTTCATTTAGATACACACTCTATTATACCAACTTCGCAATTTGACTGCAGGCCTCATATGATCTGCATAGACCCGCTTGTCAAACTTAAGCAGTACATCAAGAACAATATGCAAAATAACCAGTCAGTTGGGCTTGTCACCCTAGACATTCAAGCAGCATTTGACATTAACTTATTACTACAAACACACCAGTTTACTTAATAAAAATTATACAGAGCTTTCACACTAATCTAAAATTCTTTATCGACCTGCAAGGTGTCCAATCGAGTGTCCAGGATATCAGTGCTGGAGTACCTCAGTGTTCGGTCTTGGGACCCACTTTGTCTAACTTATATACCCATTTTTACTTGTACTAGTCAATGACACTGCCCTTTACTGCACCGAAAACAATCTTTTCAAGGAAATGGAAAAATATGCACTTACCAAACGTTAATCTGAGATATAATACCAAGGACATACTCTGGTCCAATAATCTAAGATATCTTGGTCTGTACTCAGACAGTAAACTTACATTCAAAATCCACAATGCCAATACGCTGGATAAAATCAATAAGACTACTTGTATGCTCTATCCTTTGATAAATCAGGAGTCACAGTTATCAATTCATAACAAATTGATTATTTTCAAATCAATATTTGCCCTAATCTTGTTATATGGATCTAAAGTTTGGGGGCACTGTGCTCACATACATACAAAGCGTACACCTTAATTAACCGTTTTATTTTACAACTGATCTTCTTCATAAAAGAGCCCATGTGCAAACAATAAAGCAAAAATCGATCTTTCCATCAATAAATACAAACATTCAATATAATATTAAAAATTCGCAATGAACTTATATAATACACAATGTGATATAATTGATTGCCTAAGTTGGTACTAGAGGTGTGCAATGATTACAAAAAATGTACATTTTAATTGTGTACTTTGAGATGCGTAGTACATTTACTCACTTATTTAAAATGATTAAAAGTATTACTCGTATTTCGCGTATGCAGTATAATTAGTAGGTACTAATATTAACTTTTGTATGAACTCTTTGAATGAATGAAAGAGTAAGATTACTACTAGTAAGCATTTGCAGTTAGTACATAAAAAAGATGTACATTTCTTCTCGCGTACGAATTTTACTATATACGATGAATGATGGTATTTTAAATATGTAGTACATATTAAGATGGAAATGCTTTATTGAGGCCCTATGCTCCAATGGGAGATACAGGAAATGATGATGACACATTTAGAGTACATATTGTAGTATGCAGCACGGTTATAATCATTGCACACCTCTAGTTGATACTTGACAAACTAACCCTTAGGCTAGTGTCACCAAAAGCCACCCATAGTTGTTAGTTAGTTAAAGTTTTGGGTCTTGGGATATGGGCTTTAGTTGTAAGCCTATTCATTAATTATTAAGGTTTTTGTCTCCCCATTTTCCTTAGTCATAATATATAACTTTATTCTCTATATCTCTTCATTTGTTAACATTGTTAACATTGATATCATAGTAGTGAAGATAATGTACAACTATACTCTGAAAAATGTACTAAAGTTGATTTGCAAAAATAACATGAAGGGTGAAACAACAAAAACAAAATATAAAAGAATAGAAAATAAACAATTTCTATTTGGCACAGTGTAAATAAAATCCCCAACCTCATTCATATCTTTTCTTGTTGGTATATAATATGTATGAGCTACCTGTATGCCTTCGTGCGCCACCTTTACATCCATTCAAAAAAGCCGAAGTTATCGCCTTGACGTAGCTGCTCATTCCGCTGTCGGTTTATGAATGAATACAAATTCTATAAAGCAGAGCATCAGTTGAGCGCTCGCAACAAGTCAAGCGTTGGATGTGCAACTGTTAACAACAGTAAGCAATAGACAACAGTCACACAGGCTACTTAGTAGAAAACTACTTTAGACTTTAACGATTAACGAACTTGGTGAGTAAGTGAATGCGAATGCATGCTGCCTGCCTGTATTAGAAAATGATATTTCCATTAAAATAAAACAGCACAACATTAAGAAAAAATTATTAAAACAAGTGTACAAAAATAATAAGAAGCGGACATAGAAAGGCAAACAACAACTGCAACTAAGTAGTTGTAGGTACATAAGTACATACATAGGTGTTAAACCGCACGCGTCGAACATTTCGTTAAAAAAAAAAAATCAAAGCCCGTAGAGCAAGGGCACAATTTCTGAAACAGTTGTTGAGAGTCGTTTGTGGAAATTGAAGAGAAGAGTGGAGTGAAAAGAAAATAAAACTATTTTTTTCGTGAGTTGTTGTTGTTGTATTCCTTTATTGTTTTCTGCGCAGTGTTTGTGTTTAAGTCAATTATAACGAAGTTATAAACAAACATATTTAACAGTTTTATTATTAATTTTTTCATTTGCTGTTGTAGTTGTTATTGTTGTGGGCGCATGCACAATCTGAAAAAATTAAATTTAGCGATTCTTATTTTTGTTTTGAAAATTTAAAATGTGGGTGTGATATTTTTTTTAGTTAAAAAAAAAGAAGTTATTTACTTAATTTCAATCATGTGTTATTTTAACTAATTACGATAATTTGAAAATTTAAATCAAAAATTCATTAAATTTGTTATTAAAATCAAAAATATACAACATATTGTATAAATGCGTATAATTTTATTTGAAATAATTTAAATGGTGAGTAAATTTTTTTTTGAATATTTGTTTAATATTATTTCTATATATGTATAGTTAAAACATTTTGACAGCATATAATTTATATAAGAGTAGTTATCTAAAAATTAATCCAGTAGCAGACTTATCCACTCCTGGGTGGATCAGCAGTGGGACCCGCAGTCGATTTAATATACAATTATACTCTTTGAAAATTTTATTGCCAAGTCTCACCAAATCTAGATTTTTTATATTTTGACAAAAACAAAAATCACGAATGATAGCCTGAAGAATAAGCCGCAACCGTACGAGTTCTATTTTTAGCATAGCATTGGAAAGGAACCGTTAGTTTTAGTTGAAATGTTTGTATGTATCACGAGATTGCACACAATTTGTTGTTTTTGTTATGTATCACGAGATCACACACAATTTGTTATTGGGTATGTCAAAATGTTAAATAAGAAAAAGAGAACGCCCTTTGTGAGCGACTTGTGCAGCCTATATAATTTTAAAGTCTTTGTATATAGTCCATCATTGATTCAAGAGAATCCAAATACTGGTGTTAACAGAGCAGATAGACAGACCCAGAGTAGGCATTCTTTGAATTTTGTTCGGTTCTGCTGTTATTAGCTTCGTATTTGATCGTGCGTTCGTTCGTCGTGCTGCGTGTCGTCTTTAAGTATGTATTTATTGAAACATTGTATTAAATTATTATTTCAATATTAGATACGCGGGCAGACGTTGCTCTGCCTCTCCTTCCAAACATTTATTGAAAACAGATTGGTTTGCTGTAATATTTGTATATTCATTTATTGTCAAAAGTTTAAGAAAATCCGCTATATTCGTTAAAATTCGCTTGTGGCCACTTTTTGCTGTATGTTCCCATACTATTAACGTGAAAACGTTTTTAAAAACGGGATACATGTTACAATATGCCGCTCTCTCAGAAATTTAATAATAATATATTTCGCGACTCAAAAGTTATATCACCAATTTATATGTTCTTAAAATATAGAAAGTGATGAAGCCTGTAAGAGGAATTTTTGTCATGGTGGGCTTAGTCAACACGAGGGTGATTAAAAACAAAAAGGTGACTAAAATTGAAAATTATCTTATCTTTAATAAGCGTATTGCTATTTATACTCTTCACGGGAGTGAATAGTATTATAAGTTTGTCATGAAGTTTGTAACATACAGAAGGAGACATCGCAGACCACACAAAGTATATATATTTGTGATCAGCTCGATGAGACGAATTGATTTAGCCATGTCCGTCTGTCTGTCTGTATGTATGCAAACTAGTCCCTCAGTTTTTGAGCTAGAGAGCTGAAATTTTGCACATTAGTTTCTTTTTACCATACGCTGCACATTTGTCGGAATCAGCTGAATAGGACAACTAGGGGGGGTACCTCTCATACAAAACCCCCTTTAAATTATTGTTCTTAGTAAAAAAAGGTTTTTTTTTTGACATATGGAACTGAAATTTGAACACTATAAGTTTGTAATCTATGGCCATCAGTCTTGCAAATTTCATGATCCTAGGACTACTAGGTCGGGTACCTCCCATACAAACCCCCCTTTAAATTAATGTTCTTGTTAGAAAAGTTTTTTGTTTTTTTAACGTATCGAACCGAAATTTGGACCCTATAAGTTTGTAATCCATAGCTATCAATCGTGCTTAATTTCATGATCCTAGGGCTACCAGGTGGGGTACCTCCCATACAAACCCCCCTTTAAATTAATGTTCTTGTTAGAAAAGTTTTTTGTTTTTTTAACGTATCGAACCGAAGTTTGGACCCTATAAGTTTGTAATCCATAGCTATCAATCGTTTTAAATTTCATGATCCTAGGGCTACCAGGAGTGGTACCTCCCATACAATCCCAAATTAAATGCCAAACTTCTTTACATAGTATAAAGCAAAGTCGAAATTTCAAGAAGTTAGAATACTGATTACTTCTACACGTTTACAGATAAAATCATTAAAAAAACTACATAATAGAGTGTACAATACTGACCGGATGTGGAACTGGAGAAGTCGTTTTAATTCCCCGGATTCCATTAATACTAAGGGATCTACCTTTCCAATTTAGAAAATTGCAGTTTCCTATAAAATTGTTATTTTCAATGACAATTATCAAATCACAAGGTCAAACATTTAACGTTGTGAGATTAGACCTGAGCATTCAGTGTTTTTCCCATGGACAGTTATATGTAGCTCTTTCACGCGTCACTTCTGTTCGTATTGTGTAATGACAAAAAAAGCTGTACAAATTGTATACAAAGACATATTGTAAACAAAAATTTGTTAAAAAATTAATTAATAAAATTTCATGCTATCAATACCAAAGCGATATTTTTTAAATTGCACCCGTGCAAAGCAGGGTGGTTTGCTAGTCTAAAGAATAAATGTACAATAATATTGCCGCTCAAACTGATGTGATGCTAAGAAAGGAAGGTTGGATGTAACCCGGAGGAGCGTGAAGAGTATTACATCTTTGGCATAGCCAATGATAGCCTTCTTTCTGGGTTTTTTTTTTGATTACTTCTTATTACCCTTGGTATATGTGATAATATAAATATTTCATTTGTGTCTTCCCTATCCCATGCAGAAGTCTTTGTGAATATGACACTTTTTTGACTTACCTCTCATACAAATCCCCCTTTAAATTATTGTTCTTAGTAAAAAAAGGTTTTTTTTTTGACATATGGAACTGAAATTTGAACACTATAAGTTTGTAATCTATGGCCATCAGTCTTGCAAATTTCATGATCCTAGGACTACTAGGTCGGGTACCTCCCATACAAACCCCCCTTTAAATTAATGTTCTTGTTAGAAAAGTTTTTTGTTTTTTTAACGTATCGAACCGAAATTTGGACCCTATAAGTTTGTAATCCATAGCTATCAATCGTGCTAAATTTCATGATCCTAGGGCTACCAGGTGGGGTACCTCCCATACAAACCCCCCTTTAAATTAATGTTCTTGTTAGAAAAGTTTTTTGTTTTTTTAACGTATCGAACCGAAGTTTGGACCCTATAAGTTTGTAATCCATAGCTATCAATCGTTTTAAATTTCATGATCCTAGGGCTACCAGGAGTGGTACCTCCCATACAATCCCAAATTAAATGCCAAACTTCTTTACATAGTATAAAGCAAAGTCGAAATTTCAAGAAGTTAGAATACTGATTACTTCTAAACCACGCAACGTATTTTGATACGGTTTTCACTGTTAATTAAAGAATTTCCTTAGAACAGTTTGCATGTACATAAATAATTGATTCAATAATAAGAGTAATTATGATTATTATTATTAATTATCCATATTTGTCATTCACTAAAGACAGCAACACTAAGTTTGACTTTCACCAAAATAGGTATTTAATTCATTACAACATCAAACAGCTCTTTTTGGTTCACAAAACAGTTCAAAAAGTAGTTCTTTCCCCATTTCCCAATACTGTATTTTGATAATTTCACAGGTTGGCTTTGCGGACGAGTCCCGTTTTGTTCGCTTATAAAATTAATGTAGTTGTAATAGTGTTATAATGTATGGAAAAAGCATTTACTGCTACTACAATATAGCAGCTTTTCATTCTTTACACAGCAAAGTTTCTTCAAATGTGATTTTAGAATTGAATTAAAATAATTATTATTATCATTTAAGCCATACTATAAGGTAAAGAAAACATTTGTTTACTTGCAATATAAGGAAAAAATGTCACCTTCCAACGATCAAATAGGTAAAGTAAATCATTTAATTCTGTCAAAGATCATTGGACTGACACACTGAAACATACTACTCTGTAGACAATGCTGTTGATCTAGAAGAGGCTGTTCATTTCCCAACAGAATTTCTTAATCCTCTACAGCCTTCTGGCTTGCGCACACATAAATTAGTTCTAAAAGTAGGGTGTCCCTATTTTATTACGGTACCTTAATCCTCCAAAATTGTGCAATGGTACACGTTTACAGATAAAATCATTAAAAAAACTACATAATAGAGTGTACAATACTGACCGGATGTGGAACTGGAGAAGTCGTTTTAATTCCCCGGATTCCATTAATACTAAGGGATCTACCTTTCCAATTTAGAAAATTGCAGTTTCCTATAAAATTGTTATTTTCAATGACAATTATCAAATCACAAGGTCAAACATTTAACGTTGTGGGATTAGACCTGAGCATTCAGTGTTTTTCCCATGGACAGTTATATGTAGCTCTTTCACGCGTCACTTCTGTTCGTATTGTGTAATGAAAAAAAAGCTGTAAAAATTGTATACAAAGACATATTGTAAACAAAAATTTGTTAAAAAATTAATTAATAAAATTTCATGCTATCAATACCAAAGCGATATTTTTTAAATTGCACCCGTGCAAAGCAGGGTGGTTTGCTAGTCTAAAGAATAAATGTACAATAATATTGCCGCTCAAACTGATGTGATGCTAAGAAAGGAAGGTTGGATGTAACCCGGAGGAGCGTGAAGAGTATTACATCTTTGGCATAGCCAATGATAGCCTTCTTTCTGGGTTTTTTTTTTGATTACTTCTTATTACCCTTGGTATATGTGATAATATAAATATTTCATTTGTGTCTTCCCTATCCCATGCAGAAGTCTTTGTGAATATGACACTTTTTTGACTTATTGCAATTAACCTGTTGTGTTTTAATAATTTTGGATTAAAAATACCTAATCCTGTTTTCTTTTGTTACGTTCGTCAATTAGAAAAATATTGTTAGGCGGTAAAAATATAACACGCGTTTTTTGATATTTCGTCTGTTATGTTTTATTGCTTAGCACTTATAGTGGTTTCAAACTGAACATCCACATCCGCATTCACAGAAAGTGTTCATATTGCATTTTCGGAAGATGTTTTTTGTTTTGGGTTTACACACACGTGAAACTTCCGCTAACTTAAAACTAAAAATTTGTGAAAAATACGCGATTTAGAACATTTTGCAGTGTATGCAAAAAGTTTTTGCAGTTCCCTTTTTCATTCCTGATACTTATTTTATTAAAATCTTTTAAAAAATGTTGTCGCGTAATAACAAAAAAGAGAAAGAAAATCTAAAATGACCTAAAAAAAGGCAACAATTACCCAGCAATGGGTACAGTGACCAATTTCACAAACAGCTTTTAGTTGCATTCTAATCGAATGTACATTTTCTACTACAACAACAACTATAAAATTACGTAATTTTCCTTGTTGTTGTTGTTGACGAATATAGCATTCAATGCAGCATTCGAGAAATGTACATTAGATGCTCAGTATGAAATAGGTTTTAATGATCTCACCTAGTTTTACATCATTGCCAGCTTATTCTTATATACTATACTTATACTTACACTACTTATACTTATGAGGCGTTGCCATACCATTCTATACCCTTACAGTTCGGCCATCCTGACATGAAATCGTCCTGATTTCCACAACATCGGCATCAGTATCAGAACTACCATTATTGCATGCGTCTTTTGTATTCGCCGCTTCCCAAATACCTTTGTAGGGTATTTGTTTTAGTTGTAATCCTTTAACGTCTGCCACGAGATATCTATCGTTTGATAAAACTTTCTCTACCCGATATGGACCTTTGAACTTAGGGACAATTTTTTGCACACCTCTGGATTGCTTACAAAATTGTTCAATACTACGTAATTCCCTTCCTGATACTTTTTATATGTTCTGTTCTTATTTTTAACATGTTCACTTTAAATTTGGCTTTTGTGAATTGTATCTGTTGCTTTCGACCTTTTATCATTTAAATGCCTTTCCGTGTATATTTCGTATAAATTTTCTTTTAGGTAATAGATTATGACTCCTCTTTGACATTTTCCAAACAGTAGCTCGCTCGGTGTTACTCCTCTACTATCATGTTTAGTATTGTTTGTTGCAAACTCTATTTCTGGTAATACGACATCCAGCGATTTTTTTGAGCCTGCACTTGTCAACTTCGCTATCTTTGGTCCTAGACACCGATTAACTCTTTCTACCTGCCCATTTGCCTGTGGTGATCCGGTAGTTACTAATGTATGTTTGACATTTTTGTTTTCTAAAAATTCCTCAAACCGTTCCGACGTAAAAGCGATGCGTCGATCAGAGACTATTCTAACTGGTCTACTCTATTCTCTAAAATACCGTTTTAAACAATTAATTGTACTTTTTGAGTCAGTGGATTGTGTTGCATACAACTTGGTAAACTTTATGAATCCGTCCACTGCTAACAGAACGTACATTTTCTTAGCTTTCTGTAGTTTAACCGGTCCGAAATGATCTATGTGAACTAAACTGAATGGTTTTTCACCGTTTGGTATGCTATGAATGAGTCCTTCTTGTTTGTCGTACTTTGAAGAAAACGTTATGCATTTAAGGCATTTTGATATACGATACTTGATTTTTCCACCTAAGTCTGGAAACCAATAAAAACTCCTTTCTCTTTCCTCTAACTGATTTCTTATCTCAGGTAAAGTCTCATCTTTATTCTGACATATGGAATACTTGTAATTCTACTAAGTGCGTCGACGTGTTGCAATTTTTGTAATATCCCTATGTTCTATTGTATAATCAAAATTTTCTAGTACTAACGCCCACCTTGCTACTTAAGGCGCTTACTTCCTTTTTGTTCAATGTTAACGTTAGTGAGTTACAATCTGTTACAACTTTAAATCTCTTCCCGTACAGTTAAATTCTAAACCTCCTTAGTGCATATATTGAGTCTCATGCATAAAAAGCTAGTTCGAACTCAGACTCGACTTTTGAGTAAAAAGTGCCTTTGGCATGCATACAAATTTTTGATCTCACTAGCTTGGACTCATGTTGCTAGTTCGAACTCAATAGCTATGTTTGATCTGACAAAGTGAAATGTTTGAGAAACACAGCTCAAATTCGTAAGCATAAAAATAAGATTATGCTCGTATTTAGTTAAGCCTGCAGTTCAGCTGTCTCAATCACGAGTGATACGAGCAATCGTTTGATTTTGTAAAATTAAGCTCGCATTTTGTTGATCATTGTATTTGATATTTTCCAAAAGTGAACATGAAAGAATATTTTTTTGTATTAGAAAAAACAAGCAAGTGATAAATCGCGAAGAAATTATTCATCGTGTACTGACAAAGTATTATTTCGATTCGAAAATAAGAGCACAAATTGGATGCCGGTATTGGTGAAGATATCGGAGTCCACTAATCAACAGCCTATCGGATAATCTCCGAAATGGCCCAAGTTATATGCACAAAGCAATATGATTGGATTAAATTCCCATGTACAGCCGAAGAAATAAAGAAGAAGGACATATGGCTACAAAAAAACTCTTTTCCATTTGCGGTAGGTGTCATTGATTGCACGCATATAAAAATAAAAAAACCAAGTATGCAAAGCGATCAATATATTTATAGAAAAGGATTTCACTCAATTAATGTGCAAGCAACTTGCAACGCAAATGAGCTTTTTACCAGTATGGATATACATATCTTGCGCAGGATTAGTTCATGACTCTCGCATACTACGCAATAGTAAAATATTTACCGCAATGACAAATGCTAGCAATGATGCATTGCTTCTTGGCGATGAGGGCTATGGCTTGGCTTGGCTTGGCTTGGCATGGCTGATGACTCCAATTCGGAATCCATCATCAGAATTGGAAAGAAAATTCAAAAAAAATTTTACGATAGACAGATCCATAATTGAGCGCTGCAACTCAATCAACGTTTTCCGGTGCTACAATACAAAATACGAGTAGCAACCAAATTAGTGCCATTAGTAATAGGAAGTTGCTTTGTTTTGCATACTATTGCGAAATTTTTGAACGACGAATACGTGTATGGTGACGATAACAGCTCGCCATATGAAATGTGGAATTTAGGAATTGAGTATTCGGAGCACACAAGAACCACTCAAGCAGGAAAAAGCAAAACGGAAGTAATTGCAAACTTGTTAAATTAAATTCATTGTATTTTATTGAACATATGTATAATAATGTAATTGAAAAATAAATGAAAACATAATTTCAACAATAATTTCAAAATTGATTTCAAAATTTTGTACGAAAGTACTTATCCAGTCTAGTACCTGGGGTGAGTCAATTCTTGTTGGTCCACTCTATTCCGCTGAGTTAATTACACAGTGATGATTTGGTTTTGTTTGTTTGTTTGTTTGTTTTATTCCTTCATTTGTATGTTTCTTTGTGCTTGCACGTCTATGTTCGTTCAACGTTTCATGTGCACTATTATTTTATACATTTTATATTTGTTTCACTTAATTCCTACATGTACAAAATGCTACAACTAAATCGATATCAATCTTAATGTGCACATGTACAGAACACTAGTTTCTATCGATAACAGACTTCTATTATACCATTGATCTCCTCCAACAGTACTATAAAATTGTTTTCATCAGTATGTCGTTTCCTTGGTGTTGTTGTTTTTAATAACAATGCACTTTCCTCAAAGATTATCTGTAACATACAGTTATTTGCAAAACAAAAACAAAAGAGAGAGAGAGAGTAAACACAATTCACGTATGTGGTATTTTATTTAATGCTGTATTAGAATCTGAACTTATTAAATTTAAAAGTTCAGATTCCCACCTTTTTAAATTAATATTTTTATTGCCATTTTTGTTTAAATCGGTTTTATTTTTAAGCCGCGTTTTCATGTTAGCAATTTTTAATACTCTTCACGGGAGTGAATAGTATTATAAGTTTGTAAAGAAGTTTGTAATACACAGAAGGAGACATCGCAGACCACATAAAGTGTGTATAATTGTGATCAGCTCGATTAGGCGAGTTGATTTAACCATGTCCGTTTTGAGCTAGAGAGCTGAAATTTCGCACATAGGTTTCTTTTTACCATACGCTGTACATTTGTCGGAATCAGCTGAATCGGACAACTAGGAGGTACCTCCCATACAAACCCTCACTTCAATTAATGTTCTTATTAGAAAAAGCTTTTTGTTTTTTGACTTGTTGAACTGAAATAAAGACTCTATAAGTTTCTGTTCCATAGCCATCAGCCATGTAAATTATATGATCCTAGGGTTACCAGTAGGGGTACCTCCCATACAAACTCACATTAAATGACAAACTTATGAAGCGTATAAGTATCTTGGAGAATTTGAGATTCAAATATGAAGGGTGTGTTCTGTCAGTGTTGGAAAGTGGTTCACCTGGGGGTGTGGTGAGTTGCGCAACTAGCTCAGTGGTGTGTAACACCGATAATTCTGGGACAATGGTTGAGACTCTTGTCGCGCGTTGCTTGGGATGTTGGCATGTGTAAGAAAGAGACAACTATGTGATAGTTGCAAAGGCAGATTCTGGTGAATAAGAAGAAGCCTAATTAATCAGAAACTAACCAGCGAGAAGAGAGGACGCCAAAAAGCACAATCGACTCGCGTCATACTTCAAATGTGAAAAAATGGAAAAAGAGAATGATTCGACATCAGAAGTGGGATCCGATCCGCGTCCTGCAATGGCGGAGCAACAATTTTGTGCTTTATGACAGCAACAAAATGAAAATTTCAAAGTTTTGCAGAATCGTTGCAGAAGTCGGCAAATAAGACGCAGCATCACGGTATCGTGGTGTTGCCGAAGTTCAACGCGGATGTTCTGGGTGCGGACGCGATGCAGTGGTGTACTACAGTGGATATTGTGTTAGCTGAAAATCACTTGAAGGAAGTGAATTAATTTTGGCACTGAGCAATTCGTTGGAAGGAAGTGCGGCCCAGAGGCTGTCGCAAATATGCTTTCCTGGAATCAAATGGCAACAATTCAGGCAGCTTTTCGAACAACGGTATGAGGTTACCGAGACGTCAGCAGCAACTTTTTTGAATTTGTTAAAGAGTCGCCCAAGCGACGCCGAGTGTCTTTCGGTGTACGCAAGCCGCATGGTGACGTCCCTTTTTACAATATGGCGGAATATGAACACAGAACAAATTGCAGTGGTAGCAGTTTTGGGTCATATGGCCAATTTTGATCGGCGACTACAGCGTATAGTGTTGTACACTTCAAGTGTTCAAAATAGATGCGGCTTGCAAACAGAGTTGCAAGTATATACATTGAACAAAAATCAACGAACTGCTGCCGATGGTGAACCTGAATTTAAAAGAGCAAAAATGTCGGTCTTGAGATGTCACCTTTGTGGCAAATTAGATCACAAAAGAATTGATTGTAAATCGAGGAGGCAATTTACTGGTGGTGGACAAGGGAAGGATAATCGTGGTAGGCAATCCTATCAAAAGCCCCACATAACATGCTATCGGTGTCACATCGCTACTCAATGTCCTAAGAATTTGGTTGGCGGAGGATCAGGAGCGCAACAAGTGGAACGAGTTGAGCTGTGCATAGTGGAAGAGCCTACAACAGTTATGCAGCAGCGAGGTGAGAAGTTTCTTGTTACATTTGAATATGGAACAGAATGCTCACTGATTAAGGAAAATATGACCCCCTCGATTGATGGAAAAAAAAATATTGTAACTTTTTTGAAAGGTATAGACAATAGTAGTACAGGTAGCACAGTTAAAATTGAGAGCGATATAATGACTGATGGAAATTGCTTGAAGATAGTGTTTCATATGGTATCAGATGAGTATATGAAAAGCAGTATAGTGATATGCCTTGAAATTCCGACTTGTGGATATTCAGCTGTAGTATCTAAGGAAGGTGTTGAGATTATAAAATCTAAAATAATTAATGTTTGTGCAGTTTCTGAACTAAACGATTGTCTAAATAAGTTAGAAACGGATATGTATGAGATAGATAAATTGAAATTAATAACCATGTTAAAAAATATGCTGAATTGTTCATATAAGGCACTCCCCGCACTCGAGTAGGTACAGGTGAGATGACCATTCGTTTGATTGAACCGCATAAGACTGTACAAAGGCATCCATATCGATTTGGTCACAGTGAGAGTGAGTTGGTCCGAGCTAAAATTCAGGAATTGATAGAGTGTAACGTTATAAGACCAAGTAGTTCACCATTTGCGAGTCCAGCGTTGTTGGTAAAGAAGAAAAATGGGTCAGTTAGGCATATAGTGTTAGATAAATTTCCATTACCACTTATTTCAGATCAAATAGCCAGATTACGGGGAGCCAGTTATTTTACTTGTCAAGATATGGCTAGCGGTTATTATCAGGTCCCTATGCATTCTGATTCGATAGAATATACGGCTTTTATTACCACAGACGGACAATATGAGTTTCTGGCGATGCTATTTGGGCTAAAGAATGCGCCATCAGTGTTCCAAAGAGCAGTGATGAAGGCTCTGGGGGATCCTGCTTACTCATTCGTTATTGTTTATATGGATGACATAATGATTGTGGCCTCGACTAAGGAAACAGCATACGAAAGGTTGCAAATTGTGTTGGATACACTATCAAGGGCTGGATTTTTATTCAACATCGCAAAATGCTTTTTCTTGAGGACCATTGTTCAGTATCTTGGGTATGAAGTACAGGCGGGGGAGATACGTCCTAACTCAGGCAAAATAGAATCTTTGATTGCATTGCCACCGCCTGGATCTGTTAATGCTTTACGACGATTTATTGGATTGGCATCCTATTTCCGTCGATTTACTCCTGGGTATTCTCAGACATTGAAGTCTCTGTATTTTCTCACGTCTGAAACAAATAATTTTGTTTGGCAACAGGAACATGAGAAAATTCGAAAGAAGATTATTAGTAATCTTACAAGTAAACCTGTTTTGGTCATTTTTGACCCTCATCATCCAATCGAGTTGCATACGGGTGCTAGTTCTATTGGCTGTGGAGCCATACTTTTGCACAGAATTGAGAATAAGCCTAATGCTGTGGAATATTATAGTAAAACTTTTAGCTCATGAGAGACCAGATACACCTCATGCGAACTGGCAACACTTGCCGTTTTTAAGGCTGTGAAACATTTTCGGCACTACCTTCATGGCAGAAGGTTCATAATCTCAAAACGTATGTCACACGTGGATTTCTTATACCCTTGTCACACCAAGAAAAAAGCTGCTTTTTCTGGAAGCAGCTTCAAAATTCTACAACAACAACAAGCAAATTTTCAAATTTCAGAGTTGCTTTGGTTTAGCTTCAGTTCAGCTTCTAAAGAAAAAGTGAAGCTGAAGCTAACCAGGGCTGGGAAGATTCTGCCAGTGTGGCCAAGTTTTTGTTAGTGTTTCCAAGTTTTCCGTTGATTTTTTGACCATCTTTCATTGTTTAACAGCAGAAATTTGAATATGGCGCAAAATAAATGTAAGTATTTAAAAATTAAAAATTTAATTTAATTAAAATTCATTAAATATTAATGGTAAAAACTTAGTGGAGTTGAAGGAAGATGCCAAATTGAAATGGGCTGGTTCCAACACATATATGCTGCTGGATTTGTGAGTGGACAGCATGGATTAGCTGAGAGGAGCGGGAAAAAATGCCCACACGTACCGGCGTATAGCCTCAGCAAAGGAAGAATCGGGTGTAAAAGTGACAAGCATCGGTGTCAAAAACAATGGAATAGACCTTCTGTAATTCGTAGGTAGCCTTGCATCTCATCAACCAGTATACTGAACGTGGCTCTGTCCATTCGGAAACTCTCTTTGAATAATTCTGCAGAACTTTCTTTAATGTCCTTGCTCCAATATTTTCCATGTCGTTCCTACAATTTCACAAATATACAATTTATTGTTTAATTTATAACAATAACTTACAACAGCCCAAATACTGCGAGGAACAGGAGCGCGCCTCATCATGAATTCCATCTATTCTTTCTCACACTCATCTTCTATAAATGGCATGCCATCGCTATATTATCATTTAAGCTCACAAGCATCTTTGTAAACATTATAATTTCATCTGTATTATTCATTTTTTTGGTTTTTCACTTTTCACAATTTATTTATGTTTAGATCATAACAAAAAAACAGCTGTTCAAAAAAAAGCGAAAGCGATGTGTGAACGGCAGCTTCAAAATTTTTCGCTTTTATTTGGTGTGACTTGAGCATTAATCATAAGGAAATTGAAAAGTGAACTAATGTGGCGGAAATTTCAGAAAGTTGGTTATTTAGTGGAAGAGCAGAGAGATAATGATATGGTCGAAATAGTCATTAAATTGGATAACGATGAACTTTCGTTGGAGTTGGCGGGTACTTATGAATTGAGAATGGCTGTGTTGTATCGAAAAATTCAAAGAAACTCTAAAAGTCATTGTTTGCCAGTTGTATCCCGATCGTTTCGTAGGTCCGTAATAAATCAGGTGCATGAATCGATTATGCATCTTGGCTGGGAAAAAACCATGAATAAGGTATACGATCCTTATTGGTTTGCTGGAATGGCGAAATGTGTTCGTAAATTTGTTGAGAATTGTACCACTTGTTGAGTGTCGAAGTCTACGTCTGGAAAAGTAAAGGTTGAATTACACCCGATTCCAAAAGTCAGTGTTCCTTGGCACTCTGTCCAGATAGACATATCTGGGAAATTGAGTGGCAAAAGTGATCGTAAGGAATATGTAATAGTAAAGATTGATGCATTTACTAAGTACGTTTTTTTGTATCATACTTTTTTTTTCATAGTGCATTAATGCTCTGAAACCTTCGATTTCCTTATTTGGGGTGCCAAACCGTGTTGTGGTTGATCAGGAAAGAAGATTTACTGGAGTAAAATTCGTAGACTTTTGTTCTTCTCAGAAAATATGACTTCATTTAATAGCTACGGATACTAGCTGTGCTAACGGACAGGTTGAAAGAATAATGAGTGTGATAAAAAACCTATTAACTGCAGTTGAGACTAGTGCTATATCAAGGCAGGATGCGTTAGGAGAAGTGCAATTAACACTTAACTGTACAAGTAATCGTATTAGCAAGTCATCACCGTTAGAGCTTTTTATTGGTAAAGTAGTGCGTCCATTGGGTTTGATTCCTATTAATGATGGCAAAATGATGGTGAGGGCCCAAGCTGTTAGAAACATGAAACAATCAGCAGCTTATGAGAAATTAAGATTCGATAAGGATAAAGCAAGGTTTTAAAATATAATGTAGCAGACTATGTGTTGATCAAGAACAATGAGAGACATCAAACGAAGTTAGACCCAAAATTTAAGGGACCTTTTTTAGTGACAAAGATTTTGGAAGAGACAGTATAAATACCCTCATGAAAGTTTGAGAAGATTCCCAGGTGCCAAGCGAGCTGAATATCGATTGTGTTGAGAAAAAGAATAATATGAGTATTGAAGCAGTTGAAATAGAGTGTATGGAAGCAGTTGAAACAGACTGTATAAAAGCAGTTGAAAAAGACTGTATGAAAGAAATTGTAACAGACAGTAATGAGGAAACTGAAGATTGAAATTGAATTGTTAAAAAGAAAGGCAAGAAAAGAGTGACATTTTGAATAAATGAATAATGAGAGGCATGTTGATGGAAGGCTACGTGGAGGTACTTGGCATTGGTTGAATTTGAGGCAATTGTAAAGAGGAATGAAATGATAAGGAGAAATGAAAAATGTATTGTAAAGAAAATGAGCAAGAAAAAAGGAATTTTGAAAGAAAGAAAGAGCGACATGAGAAAATTTATAAAAAGAAAAGTAGTATGATAAATAACTTTTATAAAAGGTATGTTGATAGTTGTGATTTTGTTTAACATACACGAGGGCATGTAATGTTTCAGAATGGACGTGTCAGAGAATTTGAGATTTAAATATGAAGGGTGTGTTCTGCTAGTATTGGAAAGTGGTTCACCTGGAGGTGTGGTGAGTTGCGCGACCGGCTCAGTGGTGTGTAACACCGATAAGTGTGGGACAATGGTTGAAACTGTTGTCGCGCGTGGCTTTTGTGATGTTGGCATGTGTAAGAAAGAGACAACTATGGTGGGTTGTAAAGGCAGATTCTGGTGAATAAGAAGAAGCTTAATTAATCAGAAATTAACCAGCAAGAAGAGAGGACACCAACAAGCTCAATCGACTCGCGTCATACTTCAAATGTGAAAAATGGAAAAAGAGAATGATTCGACAAGTACAATAAAAATACAATGCCACTCAAACTGTGTTCTTTGTTGATACTCAAAATGTGTTCTTTGTTGATACTCAAACTGTGTTCTTTGTGTCAACTCAAACTGTTGCAGAGAGAAATAGTGATGCTAAGAAAGGAAGGTTGGATGCAATCCGGAGGAGCGTGAAGAGAATAACATCTTTGGCATAGTCAATGATAGGCTTCTTTCTGGTTTTAAAAATTTTTTTCGTTCATTTTCCTTCCACTTTTCTCTCTATATTCTAACTGAATTTGTTTAATAAGCTCTTTGTTTTATTCTTTAGCCATTTATTTTTTATTTATTTCTCAACTAGAAATATTGATAAGAATTCAGTAGGTATTTGTTTCTACGTTGTTTTTTGTATGTCACTTTCCGCGGAACTCATGTTTGCAACTTTGTGAAGGAGGTTTGATATCAGTTCATTCGAGTTCATTGCAACTACATGATCTCATTTTTTTGCATACCAAAATGATTAAGAGATCAAGCTTTTGCTAGTGCTCAAGTTGTGAGTTTGAGTTCGCTTGACTCAACTCAGAGATCAAACTCATTTTTATGCATGAGACCCATTATCGCAACTGTTTCAGAACTGTGATATATTGGTTTGTAATCATTCGTTTGGTTTGAACTATAAAATATTGGGTGCAGTTTTCCATCTTCTTTCTTTTGAAGTAAAATTGCACCAAAACCGACTGAACTAGCATCGCAATGTAATTCAATTTCTTTTTTCGGGTTATAAATGCCTTATATTGGTGCTTCGATTAACTTTGATTTAAGATCTTCGAAACATTGTATAACTTCTTCATTGATTTCGAACTTAGTATTCTTTCGTATAATGTTTTATAAAAGTTTTGCTGCTATGGAAAATTGTTTAATGAATTTTTAAAAATATGACGCTAATCCTAAGAACCTTTAAACTTCCTTCGCACTCTTAGGAACTGGAAAATTCTCAGTTGTACCAATGTTCTTTCTATCGGAACTTATTCCTTCCTTTGAAATTAAATATCATAGATATTCGACTCCATGAACTTACATTTGTCTAAACACAGTTCTAATTTGTTTGATACCAACCTCTGAAATACTTCTTTTAAAATATTTAAATGTTCTTCGACTGACTTTTTTATGATCATTATATCTTCTAAATAAATTGTCAGTTTTCCACCTCTGATCATATCATCAAACACATTAATTTCAAAACGTTGGAATGTTGCAGGCGCATTTCGTAGACCAAAAGGCATTTTCATGAATTCGTATTGTACTTACTATTGGGATCACAAACGATGTGTATTTGATTGACTCTTCGTGTATTCCTACATGGTATAACGCACTTTTTAAATCTAATAATGTGAGTATTTCTTTTTCGGCGAGCCTATCGATGAGATCTTCTATTAATGGTATTGGATAATTATCTTTTAAAGTGACTTTGTTCAGAGTTCTATAGTTAACACATAATCTAATATCTCCTGTCTTTTTCTTAACTAATACGATTGGTAACGCATACTCCGTGATGATTGGCCTGACTATTTGTTTTGTTACT
The DNA here is from genome assembly GCA_037043315.1 of Amiota communis. NCBI lineage: Eukaryota > Metazoa > Arthropoda > Insecta > Diptera > Drosophilidae > Amiota > Amiota communis. Next base: position 66,909 of record JBAMAV010001118.1, read on the forward strand.
AAATCATCAATGATTTCTTGGACTTGTGATTTTTCGTGATACGACAGTCTACGTGGCGCACAGTTGAAAGGGCTTCTCACTATGTAATAGCATTTTGATTTCGCATTTCACCTTAGGGTTTTCTGGCCGAACATAATATAATATTCTTCAAATAACTTTAACAATTTTTCCTTATGATTAATATGCATATTAATATTATTAGTAAGTAGTAGGGATGGGTATCGACCAACAAAACATCGATTATTATTTTTTTCTTTATATCTAATCGATACACCGATTATCGTTGCTCAAAAAATCGATTAATCGTCAATGTCAAAAATGGTTGGGAAATAATTTGGGTACATTTTAGAAGATAAAAACAACAAACGCCAAGTAAAAAACGGTCCTTCTTTATTACAACGAAAATAATCATTTAATAAAAAAATTATTAAAAGTTAAAACCAATACTTGTCATCAATATCTTTTAGAAACAAAAGCTTATTGGCCAGGTCGGCAGTCAGACGGCACCTCTGCTCTCTCAATATTTGTCCTGCTTCATAAAAAAGCCCCTCTAAAGGCACTGATGTTACTACAGCAAGGACGTATCTCAAGGAGACCTTCGAAACTGCTGGGAACGTCTCAGTCATCTGCTTCCAATATAATACAGGAATTTGTTGTATTCTTTCCTGTGGCACCCTCAGATACAGGCTGAACTTTTCAATTATGTCGTCTTGATCGTCTGTGGCTCGGGGTGTAACACGACTTTTGGTCCACATATCCTGAACACTTTTGTTGTGCTTTTTAAACAAAGACGAAGATGCGTCACCTGAGATCGACGAGTCCGAGTCTGAAGAGGTGTCATACCGAGTAGGTGATCGAGTTACATTTTCCCGTATCTGTTTTGAAACAGTATTTATGGTACTGGCAAGATTGGACTCATCCTTGAAGTACATCTTCTTGAACCTCAGATCTAGGATACAGGATAGTACTTAAAGCGAACACTGTTATATTAAACCAAATCGTTTTTTATGTTTAGCCAACACTGAGCATCGCAATGCCTTCCCAATTTGGTGTTTTGGTTTCAAATTCTCAACTGATAGTGAGATATTGTTCAGAGCTTATGTCGTTGGTAGCTGTTGCTAACGGTTCCAGAATTTCGCACACTTCTTGCAAGATGTTCATTTCGACTGAAGAGAGCATTGGTGGAGCATTCATGTTGACGATTTCGTTTATGAACGATCGCAGCTCTATGAATCTTGAGATCATATCATACGTGGAGTGCCACCTGGTAGGAACATCTTGGATCACTGTTTTGACTGATTTTTTCTCAATTCATCACATGCAGAATTTGCATGATGGAAACATCTAACGATGGCTTTGACATCTTTCAAAATATCACTCAATTCTTGCACGTCACTGATGGCTTTTGTGGCGAGAAGATTCAGGGTATGGGCGAAACAAGGGATGTGTTTACTTTTACCAAACATTATACCTATTGCCTTTGTCATGTTTGTTGCATTGTCAGAGATGACGGCAAGATTTTAACTCAGGTTAAAATGAACGGGATACAAGATCGTATTTATCAATAATAATATTGCGGATGGTTTTGCGAGTCGGCACAGTGAACAGTGGGGCAGTCGTCTTGAGAACCTTCCGAAATCTTGCTTGCTCAACTACTGGCAAAGGTTGCATGTCCTTGCAAATCATGTAAATAATGCTTTGGATGATCTTGTGTTCCAAAGACACTCACTCTTTGTAACAAACCACGTTGTCCAAAGCCGTGTTAATCAGAGATTGACTCATTGCAATTGCAATTGATGAAGAACTGGCAGATATTTTTTTTATTTTTTGCTTTCAGAAGTCTCCGTCTGTGCTGGTTTCTTCAGACCAATTTTGGGATGCTTGTGCTCAATATGGATTTTTAAATTGGTTGTGTCCCCACATGTTTTTATTTTTACTCCACAATGTCGGCACTTAGGATTGTTATCCCCCACTTTCTCAAAATGTTCCCTAACCACGCTTTTGGGAGCCATTTATGTCAAAGAAACTATGTTCACAACGCCTAAAGTACCTAATTATGAAGAAACTTACATACAATTCACAATGCACAAAATCACCAATTTCTGATTTTTGTTTTGTCGTTCTTTTTTAGTGTGTCTACGATTCCCTTTCTAAAAACAGTGTTCAAAAATGAACTGGGCGCATTGGTGTTATGAAACGGTATCAGTATCTATCCATAGGTGGCGGTTGAGGTCGCTAAAATTTTTTGCATTCAAAACTTAACCGCCAATACGAGGCACATAAGCTAAAAATGAAACTTTCAACGTTCATAATCCCCTAAAAAGCAAAAGTAAGCGGAAAAATCGATTATCTGAAGCAGAAAAATCGAGTATCCGATTAATCGAACCCAGATGATATCGATTAAAAATTAATCGATTTTTCCAACTAAAGATCATTTATCTCAATTAATCGATACCCATCCCTAGTAAGTAGGTGTTGATCGACACTATCTATTTCTATAGCCATTATTTCTAAACATTCCCTGTCCACTACGTCTAAATTTTCTTCGGCATTTCATTGGTTTACAACTAAAGGGTGGGCCATCTTTCGATTTCATATTCAACCACGAGTTAATTAGACTCTGGCAATATTTATGTCATTCTGTTCTGTCATAAAATAAGCAAAACTGCCATATTTGGGGCTCGGAAAACCCACACGAGGTCTTAGAGAAGCCAATGCATCCATTGCGAGTGTCTGTTTGGTGCGGATTGTGGGGCGGAGGCATCATTGGCCCATATTTCTTCACTGTCAATGGAGACACCTATTGCATCATGATGACCGATTTTTTTGTGCCCTCTCTTGATGGTATTGATGTGGACAATGTTTGGTTTCAGCAGGATGGTGCAACTTGTCACACATCTCATGCCACAATCGACTTATTGCGCGAAACGTTCGATGGCCGTTTAATCAGCCGAAATGGTGATGTCAATTGGCCGCCAAGAAGCTGCGATTTGACACCGTTGGACTATTTCCTGCGGGGCGCCGTTAAAGACAAGTGTTATGTCCACCATCCAGAGACAATTGACCAGTTGAAGCCCAACATTCGTGTGAGGCCAGCCACTGCAGCTATTTAAATGAAATAATATTCCATTTCTAAGCGGAACAATTTTACTTCAAAACAAAAAAAAAAAAATTGGGAAAAATCTCAAACCGTTTTTGTTTTATTGCATTTTTAAATCGAAACTTTTAAATACTATAGTTTCAGCTTGACTTGTCCTTGCTAATTGTTCATACTGTAATTTTTCGAACTTCGCTAACGTGACATATGTATTCTATAAAATAAATCGCTACACTACCGTAATTGTTTTTGCGTGAAAACGTTTTTCATAAACCATTGTTATTACATAGTGTAAAGCAAAGTCGAAATTCAAATTGTTTGGATGCAAAGAACTTCTAAGCCACGCAAGTATCGTTTTCCTGTGAACGTTAATATGATATTAACGTATTGTTAGTATTGTTAATAAATATTAACTTAGCTTTATTTGTTAGTTTTCTTATTTAAATTTAGTATATTTAACGCACAGTGATGATGGGAGAAATAAGATAGTATGTAGGGTTTGCATGTCAATTGCGTGTCGCACTCGTAGGTTAGATCTAGAGAGGTCCCGGTCAGATTTAAATACAAAAAGTCAAAAATTCCCACTTTTCCGGTGGATTTTCCAAAATATTCTTTCATATTTTCAAAAATCAGCCAACTAGAACAAGCTGTTCTCAAGTAATGCGCTTAGAAGGAAGGAATTTTCGCCCCGATAATTATATACCAAATGTGCTATATGATTGAAGTTAAGAGCGAAAATGCAAATGTAGTAATTGCGGGTGCGTTGTTGTTGTGTATAGTTTTGATTGATTGATTTTGATTTTGAGATTATACAGAATTTGTTGTTGGGTATGGCAAAATTTGAAATAAGAAGATGATCACCCTTTGTGCTGTCTTGATTATTTCATAGGCTTTGTTTCATACAATGTATTGTATATATATGAGCATCTCATTGACTAAAGATTTATCAAATAATCCAAAAAATTTTGTTAACAGAGCATACAGATAGAGAAAATTTATAGCGCCACACGCACACGTACGGTCTAAATATTTTTTTTTGTTGTACTGTTATTAGCGTAGTGTGTTTCACTCACATTTTATTTTTTTAAATAATAATTAAAAAGTCATAAAATATTTAAGGAAAATTATGCTGTTTACGGAGCAGACAGAGAGTGCAAGCATTGAATTTTTTTCTGTTCTACTATTATTCGCTTCATATTTGATCGTGCGTTCGTTCATAGTGTTGTGTGGTCATGAATCACCTTTATGTGTTTATTAAATATAAATAAATATAAATATATATTAAAATATTGAATTTATTAAAATATTAAATATTTATTAAAAAATTAAATATTTACTTAATTATTAAGTTTTTATTAAAATAAGTACTAGATTTCCCAGAGTGCGTTGCTACGCCCTGGCTCAAAAAGCGGGGTATACATAAGCCAAAATTTTTTTCTTTGATGACGATCAAACGGATATGACCTGTTTCGCGAAATACTGAGTAGCGTGAAAAAAATAAAATATTCTTAATCATAAAGTATAGTAAAATGAAACAAAGAAAATCAGTATTAATTTCGTAGTGCAATTGAATGAACAATACTTTTTGTTAGTCTGTCATCAGCAAATATAAATAAGTTAAATGGTTTGTCCACGCGAGAACATGGCACGTATAACTTTTCATGTGAAAAACATGGTGTGCTCAAATCTAAGCCGCAAACGGACATCGTATGGCCTTGCGACTTATTTATTGTCATTGCGAATGCCAACCTAATGGGATATTGAACGCGTTTGAATTCAATTGGGACGTCTGTTGGGATTATTGGTATGCGTGGCAGCAAAACATTTTCGCCTCGGAATTCGCCATTCAAAATACTGGCTTCGATACTGTTCTTCATTAATTTTTTAATTTGGGTTCAAATTCCGAGGTAAAATAACCGGAGATCCAACTTTCAGTCGTAGAATGTGTGGTGACTTGCCTGGCAAATCGAGTGAGTTCAAAAACTCTGTTGGATAACTGACAGCTTCGTTGGCATCGCAAACTGTATCCATCGATATGTATGATAACAAGTTGCCTGGCAACAACTGTTGTATCTTAAAGTTTAAATCGTCTACGTGCACATTTTTTGGTGCCAAGATGGCTCTCTCTGCCAGCCACGTATGATTTATGTATTGTGTGCGTACATCGGGGAATATGCGGTCAATGAGAGAATTTTTCGAATCAACGATTGTGCAGAAATCGTTGGGCAATTTTATGCAGCCGGTATTTTCATGTGTGAATGTGTCAGCGGATAGATCTTGTAGCATTTGTACGCACATGTTTCTTTTGAGCTAGACTTTTTCAACATTACTCCACAGTGACGATTATTTGAAGCAATCGTTGATTTCATTAGAGTACGTTGAACGGAGTAACAGAGTGCCGCCGAATAGTTTGTTGTTGTTTTTTATATCTTTGAGTGTACTGCTCAACGCCTCAAGAGAATGTTTGTGGGCCATAGTGCATTCGTCCCAGATGATAATGTTGCACTGTTTCAGCACTGTGGCCATGGACGATTGTTTCTTTATGTTGCACACTGCGTATGGGTTATTTTGAATATTCAGAGTCAGTTTAAATGCTGAATGAGCTGTTCTCCTATCATCCAATAAAGTTTTTGCAATGCCAGATGATGCAAAGGTCAATGCGATGCCATTACTTGATCGTATTTCGGCGAGAATAAACAAAATGAGAAATGTTTTGCAAGTTCCGCCTGATGCATCCAAAAATAAAGAATCCACCTTGTCCCGCTGAAAATGCATGCATAATGCGGTCGTAATGTAGTATTGTTCATCAGTCAGTAGTGGTTGTAACAATCGCTGCCATTTCTGCAGTATTGTACTGCAGTTCACGATTCATTTCGGTGTTCAGAAGTATAATCAGATGTACTCCGATTTGGCAAACTCATACCGAAATGATTGAGTGGTAAACTGGCAATGACAACGCAAAGATTCTCGGTAGCAATCAATGCTTCATTATACATTGCGTCGCTGAATGTAATCGTTAGATCGTTGCACCGTGTACGAATTCGATGCAATATATCGTCAGTCATTAAATCTTTGTGTTTATACCGCAACGGGTCTGCTCGTCCCGCGAAACTTGTTGTCAACCCTATAGCGAATAGTAGACGATGCTGCTTCATCAACTATATCGTCCCGGTGATTGTCGTCTTCAAGCAAACCAAGTGCAAGGCATGCATCTTTATACGTTGGATACTGTTGTCCATTCACTTTGCGTATATCTTGAAATGACAATGGGTTGGTGACACTAACCAACAACAGTCCCAGATAGAAACACTCAGTCTGCCATGGATTGACTGTATATAATCGGTCGAAAGTGTTTGATTTAAAAAGGCCGGGGCACGCATTAATTGATGTGCCTTGCTTGCGGGGCATCCATTTTTTTGTTTGATTCTATGTAAAATAACGTGGTACTTCGGAATAAAGTAGTGTTCGTGTAAGGGCATCGAAAGTATCCGCACGATAGCACATCTCGAAAAAAATTGGGTCCCGTTCATGAGTTGGGAAACCAAAGATACGCCAGACGGCTTCATTTGAGCTGATGTACCTGCCAATTTGATAACGCATTATTTCGTCACTGTCATTCAATCGATTAGCATTCACATCGGTATTCTGAATTTGAAACACAGCCATATCGCTGCCTTTATGCACATACTTGCAGATATATTTGATGGACTTCACCGAACTGCAGAACTCAAGATAATTTGAGCATTGAATGTTTTGCTCAGCAAAACGAATATGGTACCACCCAACGATTATCAATGTCAATGTTGCGTTATTGATTTTTTTCGTGAATGATTGTCCTCCATTATCAGTATTTTTTCGACGGTATATTGGATATCCGTCGACGTTTGTGATCGTGTCGTTGGTGAAATCTTTAGGAAAAAGTTTTGTACATTTTCCATCTGCCATGAAAGGCGATAAACGATTCAGATTACCGCATGGGCCATGAATCATGTTTGTGGTAACAATATCGAACAGTTGATCCAGTAGACGGATTTGGAATTTCCGCAGAAATTACACTATCGATTTCTTCAGGGCGTATTTTGTCGACAAGCCAAATCAAAATGTGTGCATGAGGTAATCCTCGTTTCTGCCATTCTACCGAATACATCGAGCAACGTGTGGAACCGAATACATGTAATTTTGTAATGAAGCTCATTAAAGACTTAAATTTTTGTTTGAACTTACGTGCTGTAATATCATGACGATGCATAGTATTTTGACCTGGCAGTAACAAAGATGTAATCTGCCATTTAAGATTACATGTAAACGTTATAAATAAACACGGTCATCCGCACTCGCGCAAGAAAGTCATAGCATCCTGTATGTATTCTTGCATATGACGTGGACTGCCTACGTACAATGATGGAGTTATCAATTTCGGCGATGTCGCTGTTCCTGATAGCGTCTCGCAAGTGAATGTGTTCTTCCGCACATTGTTTATTTTGATTATGTAGTATGAATTGCAGTCGTTCGCTCCCTACCTTCACAGACATGTCGACGATGAATTGTTGGCACAGGTCACGACATCGCAGAATGACGTTATCCTGACCACGTCGAATCATAATATGATATGCATAAAAATCCATCGAGCTCACTTTCTTGTTTGTTTCGGCTCCTGCACAGCATATTCATAAATATTCTTAAATATTAATTGAAAATGATCTCAAAATGAGTAATGATGTTTATAATGAATGAAGTACCTGTGGCGAAATCTCGATGCTTAATGTTTATGCAATAACCGTCTTGTCACTTCCAGAAAATTTGCGGATATTGGAGAGTGTCGTATGAACGGTGAGTGTCAGCGATGAACTCCAAATTATTGTTTCTTTCTTGAATCACAATTTCTCGAGTCTCTGTGTGGTCGCCAACCATGATTCCAGCAACATCGTCCACAACAGGTGCATTGAATCTACGCACATGTTCTCCAGCTGGTGTTTTCTTAGGATTGGTGACAATAGCGTGATTGTCATTTTGCAATTCGTGCATATGTGATTTGCAGAATTTCAATAATTCAAGATGCGCCTGGCGTTAGGCGAAATGAGATTACTGTAGCCACAACGTGAATCCATGCGATTGGCGTCTTCACCGCCCATGAAGTATATTTGTAAAAATTTATGTGATTCGTTTTGCATTGGCAGTCCACTTTGTGGTACACTTGGCCTCTGATTTTAAATTGTTGACCATTTGCTGCAGGGTTATGAACTATTTCTATTGCTCCGAATGATGTCATTTGGAATCTTGAATTTAATGTGCGAATGGACTCAGGATGAGGTTTGAATCTAGGTCACAATAATAGGAATGTGTGTGCATTTTTTTCAATATAGCAATTGTCTAATTAGCGTCGCTTTACATTTTGTTTCCACGTGCGTTTATATTTCGGTGTGCTTATTTGAATATACTAAAGATGTTAACTACTTGGACTACATGTGCTTTGAGTATATTTCTGTATAATATTCAATAAATATGTCTGAGCGTAGTTCAAGCCGACCGAACCGAGTCTTCAAGCAATTAAAATATGAAGAGCTCCAAGAACATATTCAGAATATTCTGCGTGAGCTTGATCAAGAGGAAGATGGTCAAGATTTTGATGGTGATTCGAGTGACGAATATGTGAAACCTGAGCATAATACAAGTACTAGTTCAAGCAATAATTCTGAGTTGCTGCAAGTGGTACGACTCTAATGGATCCTGAAGCATCGGATGCCGAAAACTAAATAAAAAAAATATTACAATTTATTAGGTTTGTTGCTCAGCGTACTAGAGCTACTCAGTTGGTGAATGATAAAACTACTGCAATTTCTGCATTATGGTCCCAAATGAATAGCAATTTACGAAAGTATTATCAGCCTTGTGGAGAAATAACTGTGGATGAACAATTATTTGGGTACCGCGGAAGAACTAGATTTACTCAGTACATACCATCCAAGCCTGCAAAGTGTGGGATAAAAATTTGGTTTGCATGCGACGCAAAATCATTCGATCCTCTCAACAGCGAAAATTATACAGGCAGTGTTGTGCAAAAACTCTTCTATCCATGGGAGAACAGTTACAGAACCATTATCTGCGACAATTTTTTCACGTCACTGAATTTGGGTAGGCATTTGATGTCTAAAGGTCTTGCTTTTCTTTGCACTGTTCGCCAAAATAAAACATTTGTGCCAAATGAAATGAAAGCAGATCGTAAACGAGCAGAAGAGTCATCAATCTTTGGATTTTGCGAATCAAAGTTTGGGTTGGTGCCCTACGTACCAAAAAAGGGAAAAGCAGTACGCCTTTGACAAATGTTGTTGTACCCGAGAAAAAAAACCAACTTCAATATATTCTTGACTACAATGCAAGCAAAGGAGGCGTCTATACCATGGATAAAATGCTCTCTACATACTCCACCAAACTCAAAACATTGCGTTGACCTTTAGCATTATTTTTTAACATGCAAGACATCAGCGTTCTTTCAGCTTTTGTGTTATATTCTGAAAATAATATGCACATTCAGAAAACGGACAAAAGACGAGTGTTTCTTAGAAGTCTGGCAAAACAGCTTTTCATACCAGCAATCGAACAACGCTGTGAAAATCCAAAGTTCAAGGATGTGCTCAAACACATCTGGCTATTGAAATGGCTCTTGCATCCTGTGCAAAAAACTAGTTTGTGACGCACATTCGGAAACATATAAGTTGGGGAAATGCTGTTCCAAGAATGAATAAAAAGTTTTTTGAACAATAATTAATTTTAAAACACATTTATAGAAATTTAAATATACCAAAATGTTCTCTGCATTTTAAGAAAAATTCAATAAATATACATATTAATTTAAAATGTTCAAATTTTTACACATTTTTGCATCGTAATACATGCTTACAAATGTAGTCATCCGACCGGGCACGTTAGTTTACAATCCCGGTCACATGAGCGCATGACATTATTTGTCCATTGCACCAATCAGCACTTTTGGGTGAGCGGAATATTCAATATCTGGCTCATACTCGAATGCGAGACGAAGGAACGAAGCGGATGTAAATGCTAGATTTACTTGTTGGCGTTGTCGGTCATTTGCTCTGTATGTGTCAATTGCGAACCGGCAATTGAAAATGCCGAAAAAGGTGGAAAAAGTAAATTTGTTGAAATAAGTACAAAAGTTACAATAAATGCTGTATTATACGTCTATTTGTTGTAAATCAATTGGTTTTTAAATTAAATTGGTTAAACATTTCACTTTTGGGCAGTCCGTCATAATAAATTCACAAAGTTGGCAGCCCTCACATTTTTTTGGTATTGAGTAACGGTCACTTTCTTTGCCAGTTTGCAAATTTACCAAGTTTACCACGTTGCGTGAATGCTTCTATTCAGAGAACTGTAATGAGTATGATCGAACTTGTACGAATACCTTTGTTAAAAAAACAATCAAATCAACTCAGAGCTCAGAAGCAACAATCTTCCAACGAGTTGTGCATACGAAACGAAAATTATACGATGGAACATGCACGAGCCATCATTGTATGTTCACAATCAAACACGAATCAATAGGTTTGCTTTTTGCATTAATGCTTCGAACGAGACTCTCGACCTGAACAGAGCATGATAATTTTGATTCGAACTTGTTCGCAACATTCAAGTTCGAATTAGGTCTAGTTGAACCAAGTAAAATGTTTGTGTAGGTGCATGAAAATGCATGCAAGTATGTACATAATATTATATGTAATTGACGCTAGTATTTTACAACTGTACATACTTACATATTTTTTTTATTTAACACGAAAGTAGATTGAGAGGCACAGAATTAACAAGCTTATTTATTCTTTTATTATTATTAAAGTACATATTATTATTATTCTAAAAATAAAATTAAATAAAAATTCATAAAGGATAATAATTCATAGTTCATTATTAAAATTATTGTAAAAAGGAACTAAAGTTTCAAACATTTCATTGCTTTAATTGTAAAAATAAAATTAAATAAAAATTTATAAATGATAATAATTCATAGTTCATTATTAAAATTTTTGTAAAATGAGTTTAGGAACATTAAGTTATTAACTTCTCCTGGCCCAAGTCTATTGCGTTTATCAGATATTATATTGGCAGCTGAAGAAAATGACCTCTCAGCTGCTGCACTGCTAGCTGGTATTGAATGAATTTGCATTGCTAGTGTAAACAAATAAGGATATTTGTTTTTATTGTTCCTCCACCAATCAATTAGGTTGAAGTTTTCAGACATATCTACTCTTTCAGTGCAATATCTTTCCACTTCGTCTTCAGGCTTTTCTATAGTTGTTGAGGCAGTTTGTTGCATTAATTTTGAAAAAAAGAATCGCTTTTTTTATAAGAAGATAAACTTTGGCAACTTGCATGAAGGTTACTTTGATCCGAGTTAAGATCAAAAGAAAAAGTTTGTGTCGAAGTAGATGAAGGTGTGGTTGGAGATAAAGAGTCATTCCTCGTAATTAATGAATTCATGCGAGAAATGCAGAAATTTTTTATATCATTTAACTCATGTGCTTGCATTTTTATGGCAGGTGGATACAAAAAGAATGCAACTTTATGCCACAAACCTAAATTGGCGACCCATATTTCGTCAATGTATTTTAATATATTTTCCTTCAATTTTGAAATAGCAGCTATATCTTCACTTATCGGCTCACAAAGGCTCTTAATTGTTAAAATTGAAGGAAAGACATAGCACAATAATGGTGAATTAGAAAGTTGCAATTTCTTAAACACAATTTCAAAATTCTCGCTTATTTCTACGAGGGCTTTAACAAGGTTATATTTATATCAAAAATTCGGAAGTTTTCTTCATTCCTTGTCAAAATATTGTTAATTTCGAGCCAATTGTCAATTACGGATTTCAGCATTCTATAATTTGAGTTCCACCGTGTTGGACATGGACTTTTCAATGAAGTACGTAGGAGATGGTGCAAATTTGCTTTTTTAAAATATTTCACCAACTTTTTGCACGACTGTAAAACATCGGCGAGCTCTGTGGTGGCATCGAATGATTTGTGCAATACATTGGAAAAAAGATGGCTACTACAGTTTACGCGTATATTCTCTTCTAAAGCCTTAACAATATTTTTTCCCCAGTCGGTAGTAAACCTAATTTTATCAATATTTTCAACACCAAATTCACTTAAAACACTCTTCAGTTTCTTCGCAATATTCTCACTCGTAGACTTTTCGAAATCCATAGATTTCATCCCTAATACAAAGTCAAAAAATTGTAAATCCTTCTGATAGTAAAAAGTTCCGTTTCACGTAGTCATCCGTCCACATGTCTATTGTTGCTGATGCTCCACCGCTGCTCACAATGTTGTTAACTCGTATCTCCTCTTTAAGCTCTTGTTTTTTTTTTCTTTGCTCTCTTTTCCACATTCCGTGAAATTGGATTCGGCAGCAAATCTTCCACATCGACATGTTCACCATAAGTTTCCCCGATCTTCACAAAAAATTTGATCAGTTCTATGAAGTGAGAACCACGCACTGCAGAAAATGGCCTGCAGTTTTTAGTAATCCACGTGGTGCATTTATCCACAACTTCACTTTTGTCGACCGATGATACTGATTTCAAATGTGTTGTTTGCTTGACTACTTTACAGCAGCTATGCCTATTTAAATTTGAAGTTTGGACGCTGTTGTATTTTAACACCGTAGTGCAAGTGCGACAATATACAAATCCATTCACGATCGAATTGTCTTCTTTTAAAATTTGGGCCAATACCTCCGACACAACACTACGCCCTTTACGTTTACTCGATAGCGTATAATTGCCATTTGCGATTCTTTCCGAGACACTCTTCGCAGTTTCTTCCATTGTTTTGTATGTATAATATTATAATTCCAGTGAACGAAAAAAAAAAAAACACGTGGAATATACAAGAACATGCAAAAATTTGTGCATACTCGAGTAAATCATACCTTAGTTCGATCATGCAAGTTCATTGCGAACATCATGTTCGTTCTTTGCTTGCTTCTAAGGTAAAACGCACACACACAAACGAGCTGGTATGATTTCATACAATATGATTCGAACTGTATGTTCGCTTTGAGCTCATGCTCAATGAGTATGAGTCAATATTCGAGTGTGAACGAAAATTTAATATTCGTTGCAGTTCTCTGCTTGTATTTCATTGCGGTCTGTTTCTGCGTTGCCATTAGTAACGAAACTTTATGCTGAGGGAGTGAGATCACAATACTGACACGCTCATTTTCGTCAGCTCGTTGAACTGTTGTTCACACAAATAGACCCAATTGTTATACTTGCTGATGAAAAACGGTTTGCCGATAATGTATTTGGTGTTTTGGTATTTTATTACCAACATTTCACAGTCACAACGCACGTATACATTTCTTGTAAATTAATATAATCACACGAAATTCATTGTGATACATAAAAAATGCAGAATGAAATGTCAAAGTGACACGATGGTTAAATCTAATATGAAATAATTTGAAAAATCAGACGAATCAATTAAGTATTAATATTGACATAATTATTCTGATTATTCTGGTATATTTGGCAAAGGCTACTTGATTGATTTTAAAATTTGTCTCTGAAAATACAAAAATCGCGATTAAAAAATGGGGGGTGGGGGTAAAAGGAAAAAAAATACAGTCCCTTCTCAAGTAATACGCTTACAAAAGAAAAGTTAATTTTTAATTTTAGTCATCTTTTTCAACGTCTCTCCCCTCTTGTTGACATAAGCGCACCATGACAAAATACTCTTATACGCTGCACCGCATGCCATATTTAAAGAATATATAAATTACTTGGCGCGACGACTTTTGAGTCACGAGATTAAAAACAAAGGCGACAATTTTCGTAAAATTCGGAAAGAGCGGCATATTGTAACTTGTATACAAAAATAAGTTTTTTGTTTTTTAACGTATTGAACTGAAATTTGTATAAGTTTCTGTCCTTTATCCTTTTACCGTGTAAATTTCATGATCCTAGGGTTACTGGGGTACCTCCCATACAAGCCCAAATTAAATGGCAAACTTAAAAAGAATAATTGTACAAAAAAATTGCCACTCAAACTGATGTGATGCTAAGAAAGGAAGGTTGAATGCAACCCGGATGTGCGTGACGAGAATTACATCTTCGGCATAGATAGATTTTAATATAGCTTTGTCTTGAAGCACGCGCGCAGTGTGTTTTTTTTTTTTTTTAATTGCCAACTACTTTCTTAAGGGGCACTGCTGCGCCACCTTGCGGTACTCTTTTAGTCACATCCGGTATTCCTTTTTTACAAATCCGGTGGGCCACCACATTCACTCTCTCTCCAGTGACCTTACTCACAAGAGGAATGGAACGAGATTTTTGTTTCATGTACATGTACATGTTTCTGGGCGTTTCCATTGATGATCCCCAATGTTGCTGCTTCACCGGTTCTATTGAAGTTTTTTTTTGATTTGTATTCTCGTCGGCCTTTGCAATATATGCAGGCTTCAACCTCTTGACTGATATAGCTTTCGATTCACCATCTATATTTATTTAAAAATATTTTTCATCTACACGTTCCATGACCTTATACGGTCCTTGATATGGTGGTTCCAATGATTTTCTTACTCTATCACAACGTACCAATACATGTGAAAATGTGAATATATCTTTCAATATAAAAACTCATTGTTTGATATGGTGGGCAGTAGGAGTAGGCCTCAACCTCTCAACTTTTCAACAAAAATTTGTGGATTTGCAGGCATCTCTTGCGATATAAAAAATTCACCAGGAACTTCAAGTGACGTGCCATACAGTAGATTAGCTGGTGTCGCATATAAATGTTCTTTAAGACTAGTTCTGAGGCCCAAAAGAACTGTCGGTAGTAGTTCCGGCCATGGTATATGAGGTGCATACATGAGAGCCGTCTTTAATGTACGATGCATACGTTCTACCATGCCATTTGACGCTGGATTATATGGTGTAGTTCGCGTTCTATGAGCACCACCTTAACTTGCTAGAGCAGAGAATAATGCTGATTCAAATTGAAATCTTTGATCAGACGTAATAGTAATTTTTAGAGAATTTTCGTTATTGATGATTAGTTGCTGAAGTTCTTCATCTTCACTCTGCGCATGTTCATCTGCTTCAGGACTTAGAATCATTGGTATAGATATTTCATTAATCCTGCAACATAATATTCACCATTGATATGAATTATGTCTGCATTAAACTGTGATATATATAACAGGTGACGAATCTTTCTCGGAAAAGCTTTACTCTGCTTTTTCTTGAGAGCAAATATTAACGGCTTGTGATCTGTACGAATTATAAATGGACGATCTTCAGGTTAGGTTAGGTTTGCTTGGCTGATCAAGAGATCTCACATAGACCAATAATGGTCCTTCGTGTTGCCAAGAAGAAGTATGGAGACTCTTTAAATACTGTTTTATGCACTTTTTGCTTTAATAAATTGCTACTCTTCTGATCCGCGATACTTTCCAAGGAGGGGAAAGATACAGATCCGAGATAGCTAAGGCGTGTTCTGTAGAGAGCTGGACATTGGCAAAGTAGGTGTTCTAGAGTTCCTCTAACATTTACATCGTTGCATGTTGTACATGCATCACTCTGTACCAAGCCCAATTTGGCTGCGTGGGAAGGTGTTAAACAGTGTCCCGTGAGTATTCCGACTAATAACTTGCAATCCTCTCTTGGTAGAGCTAAGATGTAGTTGGTAGTCTTATTATTAACAGAGCGAAGCATGATTTTTGCGGTTCTGCAAGAGAGTGTTCTATCCCACATTCTCTTCGCCTCCTGAATCGTTGCTGTGTCTATTTCTGTTTTTAACGTGGACAGAGAGGGATAAGTATGACGCACTTACCTCAGTTTGGCTAACGCCAGCTTTAGCGAGTGCGTCTGCATCCTCGTTCCCTTCAATTCCTTTATGTCCCGGTACCCAAAAGATGGTGACGCGTCTGTCAAAACAGAGTTCGTCAATTTTGGTTCTACATTGTTGAACACAGTCCGATTCGTCATCACCGCCGCTATTGCCTTTATGGCTGCTTGGCTGTCGATGAATATGTTTATTTGGGAGTTTAGAGGAGTTAGCTCGGCTGCAAATTCTGCTGCTTTTGTAGCCGCATAAATCTCGGCCTGAAACACGCTACAGTAGTCTGGAAGCTTATATGACCATTTAAGGTCAAGCTCTGAATAGAATACTGCAGCTCCCACTCCCTCTGCCATTTTAGATCCGTCTGTAAACAGGTTGTAAGTATGACCGCCAAACTGGAGTCTCCTTTGCCACCCATTATGTTCTATTACTACACTAGGCATTCCATTGAAGTTGGCCTGGGGAATAACATAGTCCGAGCTAGTGTTTAAACCTTCATGTATCTTACTGTGACCATAAGGCCTCTGTATAAACTGTCCTGTTACCTATAGTCTTAGCGCAGACTTCTTTGCAGTGTTCTTCGCTGCCAAGCCTATAGGTTGATGGTCGAGTATCAGGTGCTGTTGTGGGGGTGGTGCGCATTGCACCAGTTATACAAAGCCCTGCCATTCTCTGTACCTTCTCCAACTTTTTGACGTATGTCTTCTTGTTGACACTGGTCCACCATACCAAGATACCATAGAGTAATATAGGTCTAACCACTGCCGTGTGCATCCAATATGTTAGACGGGAAGATAAACCCCATGTCTTTCCGAGCATTTTCCTGCAAGCATAAAAGGCATTGAAAGCTTTCCTCACCCTTTCTTCCACATTTAACTTCCACGTCAGTTTGTTATCGAATATGACTCCAAGATAATCTGTAGACATCTTTGGTGCCAGTACAATGTTTCCTAATTTAGGAGGGAGCCAGTGCGGAATCTTGTATTTTGTTGTAAAAAGTCTGTCTTGTCTGGATTCACATCCAGTCCCACATTGCTTGCCCAGTCTTTAATTTCTTTAAGTGCCCCCCCGAGTACTTGACTCATTGAGCTAAGGCACCTGCCTGAGATGATTACGGCCAGGTCGTCTGCATAGGCAGTTAACCTTGCACCTCCATCTCGCATTTTATTAAGAATTTTATTCATTACAAGTGTCCAAAGCATCGGAGAGATTACGGCGCCTTGAGGCGTACCTCTGTTTGCCTTCCTTGCCAGACTCGTCGCACCCCATTCAGCGTGGATGGATGTGCGTCAATTGATTCAAGACCCTTTAGCAGCGCTTCTGTCGAAACGTTGTTAAAGGCTACTGATATGTCAAGGAAGACACCTATGGCATACTCCCCGTACTGTATGGCCCTTTCTATCTGCATCACGACCCTATGAAGTGCTGTCTCAGTGGACTTGCCTTTCGTATAGGCGTGTTGGTCTCTCGATATTAGATTCGGTGAAATCTTTTCCTTAATATACGAGTCCAATAGTCTTTCAAACGTCTTTAGTATGAATGAAGTGAGGCTTTTTGGCCGATAGTCCTTTGGATACAAGTGGTTGCTCTTACCTGGCTTTAGTATGAATACAACCCTTGAGAGTCTCCAGTTCTTCGGAACATAATTAAACCTCAAGCAATTCCTGAAAATCCCTTTAAGCCATTGTGTCAGTACAGTACAACCCGTTTGCAAGAGCGCAGGAAAGATGCCATCTAGTCCCGGCGATTTAAAGGGTTCAAACGATTTTAAGGCCCATTCCAGTGTAACCGATGTAATTAAGCCTTCACATACCTTCTTTATTGCAACCCGTGTTGTTATAGCTACGTCTGAAACCTCAGCACAGCCGGGAAAGTGGGTTTCTATAAGTGTCTCCAGCGTTTCCTTTCTGTCTTTGGTCCATTCGCCTGTGTCTTTGCGGATTAGTGAAGGGATTATAGGAGACTTGGAAAGTATTTTCCGAAGTCTCGACTCCTCAGAAGTCTTGTCCAAATTACCACAGAAGATCTGCCAGGATCTCTTCTTGGCTCTCCTTATCTCTTTTTTGTATAGCGATAGTAGTGTCTTATAGTCTCTCCAGCACTCTTCACAATCAGCAAGTTTGGCTAGCTTAAAGAACTCTCTAAGTTCCTTTCTTTGCTTACCAATGTCCTTATTCCACCATGGGGGCTTGGATTTGCGTCCAAGTCTCGTAGGCAGGCAGGATTTATGGTATGCTAGAAGGATTTTAGATGTTATGAGTTCTGTCACTGCCTCAACGTCGCTGCTAATAGTGATCTGAGGAACATTTCTTAGGTATCCCTTTAACAAGTTCTCATATAGGCCCCAGTTCGTATTTCTAGGGTTCCGAAATATGTCTTTCGTTCTTAGTGGGATCTTTATATCTACAGTGAAACTTATATAACTATGATCGGAGAAGGAGGGTTGCTCAAGCACCTCCCAGTCTAAGATCTGCATATTGTCACCGTAAAAGAGAGTGATGTCCAATACATCCTCCGATGTTGGAACCTTATAAGTAGGAATGTGTGCTAAGATTAGATAATAAATATGCGTTAATATTTTTCTTTACAAGGATGACAGATCTAATCTTCTTTACCGTTGCAGCGTGAAAATTTTTATAGTTTTTCGACCCCAATCCAGAGACCTTGTTCCCGGAGGATAGCCAGGGCTCTTGGATCAGGGCCACGTCATAGCTGCCTTCCTCTAAGGTGAGGAGCAGCTCGGCCGAAGCCGCCTTACTGTGATGGAGGTTTATTTGCAATACTTTCCTCATCAGGTTCAGCAATGCGTTGTACGGGTGTAGCTGTAGTCGCCGACACTCCGTCTATCCTCTCCATCTTTCCTTCCCCGTGCAGCTGAAGGGTTTCAGTAGAGTTGGTCACCGATTCGAGTCCGAGATCCCTCTCTACCTCTCCCGCTTCCAGCGTGTTGAAGTTACCATCCTTCTGGTGACGTTTCTTGAGGCGCAGGTATACACTACCCGTTCCCCACGACATCTCCCGTGACGCTGGTATAATATGTCCTCTGCCTCTTTGTTTATTTGGAGGATCAGATCTTGGTTGCCTTACTTGTCTGGTTTACTGGCGTGAAGCAGCTTCCAATCGATAGTTGGAACATCAGGATTCTGCCGCCGGAATAGCAATAGAGTGACTTCTGATTTTAACGTGTTAGGTACTCGTACCTTGGCACGCGGTACACACAGAATATCGTTTCTATCCACTATCTCCAGCTTAGCGCCTTCCCAAAGTCCTATCTCGGGAGCTACCTCCGTAATCCACTTCAACGTTAGCTCATCGTTACATTTTAGGATCTTGACTCCCATGTACCACCCTGCTCCTTCAAACGAGGGCGAGGGTTTGTCTGGTTCATCCGTCAGCCTGTTAACGATGGCATTTAGAATTGCATTCCCCTGTCTCCATTGATCTGCCGTCATCTGTCCATTCGGGTGATTCCGGTTAATAAGCGCTACGATCAAGTGCCGTTTAGCTACTTCATTCACTTTAATCGCCTTCTTGGAAGTGGTTGGCTGGTCAATTGGTATGTCAGGTTTTTGTGTGCGAAGACGTTTGGCCTCATCCTTAGACCGCTGTCTTTTCGGCCCTTTGATACTCTTCACAACATTCTCCTCAATTTTGTTCACGAAGGCAGGATGCGTCGTCGCATGTTTATCACTCTGCGCGAAGTGCTCTCTACCTTTCGTGACAGTCTCAGTTGCCCATTTATTTGCCCATTTCCCGTTCTTTAGACGAAAGAGTAACATTAGTTCCCAGGGGTAGTTTTATTTTCACAGCTGCCTTATATTGAGCAAGTGCCTTCAAGCTTTCCTTACTGGACCTCTTCTTCGGCCCACTCCTGGTAACGGATGTGGTACCTGGCGTCGAGGCCTTTGGGGAACTCAGAAGCTCTTCCTCGGCAGCTGTGTTGATGGTTGCCACGCTACTCACGCTTTCGAGGTCCGAGTCTATGTCGACTGCAGTGCCCCTGATGGCTAACCCCTTTTGTGTCTTTGTGTTGGCAGTAACATTACAACCACTTTAACCCGCTCCCGTTACAGTACAGGTTTGGCCACTGGCGACACGGTTCGTAAACTCCCCGTGCCCGCCGGTGGTAGCAGCCAATTCTCCCACCGACGTTTGGACCGATATCCCAGTTCGTGTATCAACATTTTCGTTCTCCATGTGAGTTTTTTATTCGGGGGTCCCTACCCCTAGCATTTTATTCCTACTGCCAGGAACCTCAGCAATGACCTTTGTACTAGCTCCCCTATCCCTCTTTGGGGTAACATGTGAAGTTATCCTCTGAGAAGATACAGGGAAGTTAGTACAACGGTCTTGGCTAGGCACCACCTGCTTGCATTGCTGCAAATCACGCAGACCTGGAACAGCGGTACCTATTGCCCAGTCGGCACCCGCGGGGAGGGTATAGCTGGAGGATTTTCGCCGACCGATCTTCAGACAAGTATTTAAAGAATTTGATTGCGGAAAAAACAGCCAACAACTCTCTATCGTAAGTACTATATCGTATTTCAGTTGGTTGTAAATTCCTTGAGAAAAAAACTAATTGGTCTACGAGTATTATCAATTATCTGCTCGAGCGAGGCACCAATTGCGATGTCTGAAGCATCGGTTGTTAATATTAGTTCGACATCATTCGCTGGAAACTCTAAAGCTGTGGCAGATACAAGGCATTCTTTACAATCTTCTAGAGCTTTTTCAGTATCAGGAGTCCAAGGTACTTTAGTCTTATCATTCTTTTTTGGTTTTTGTATGAATTCGTTCAAAGGAGCTTGATATTGAGCACAATTTGGTATACACCACCGATAGTAGTTGAGCATACCCAAGAAACTACGAAGCTCTTGAATGGTTTGCGATTTATTATACTTATAAATTGCTTTGACGTTTTCTTTTGGTGGAATATATCCATCTTTATTAATGGTATAGCTGAGATATTGTACTGAACTCTCTGCAAGATGGCACTTACTTAAATTTATAGTTAGTTTGTGTTGACGAAATTTATTGAAAACTGTTCGTAAATGCTCTCGATGCTGTTCAGGCATCTTAGACATTACAAATAGATCATCAATGTAAATGAATAAAATAATCTAGGCTTCTAAAGATGTTGTTTAAATACCTCTGAAATATTTTTGAAGCATTACGTAACCCAACTGGCATGGCCACAAATTCATATAAACCGAAAGATGTTGTTACCGCTGTTTTTTTGTACATCATTTTCTGCCATTGGGATCTCGTAAAAAGCTCTCAATAGATCAATGGTATTAGGTTACGTAGTCGTTCAAACAATTCTTGAATTATAGGCGTTGGTCCACCATCAGCTAAAGTTTCTGAATTTAATCTTCTAAAATCACCACATACTCTCCAACCAACAAGCTTCTTCTTAACCAAAAGAATTGGGCCATGGTCTCTTTGATGGACGGATAATACCTTGCTCAATTTATCACCAGCAAATTTCCTACGATTTTCATATGTTGGAAGACCAGTTGTCACAATCTAATGATTGGTTTCACATTCTACTGCGGGGCGAGGATTAGTAGGAGGCTTAGTTATATCAATAAATTCTTGAAGTAATTCAGTATATTGATTATGCTTATTAATTGTTGTCAAACTACATATGTCTACTGTACCTTGCGACGATAATGATGTATTAGCATCTGTTAACCGTTGTCCAATCAGCAATCAGAAATAACCATTTAAATGTTCGACGAATTCCGAAATTAATGCTAATTAACATACTATGATATGTATTTATTGTACTACCATTTGCTGCATACAATTTAATGGCACTTGGATTGTTACATGTACTGAAACTACTTGGCAAGATTGATACTACTGATCCTGAATCAATAAGGAATTTGATGAGACTGTTCGAATCGTATAGATGTAGGCGATATTCAGGCGAAACTTTGTTATTTTTGCTTGCGCTACTGGCAGCTTAATTAGTTTTCCTTGTTGGAATGAATTGCAGCCACGTAAGTACAGGTATGATAGTGACATGTACCGTTTTGATCATGAGTGCGATTCGTTCGATTCCGAGAATGTGAGCGAGATCGGTGATTACCTATTACATTTATGTCGTAGCGAACTATTTGAGTCGCATATTCCCCTATTCCCCTATATTTTTGGTATTGAAAGAAGTGATCGAATGAACAAAATACCGTTCACTTAGGTAAATGATCATTATTGCTGTGTCGAGATCATTCTTGTCCATGTGTGTGTGTTTCGCTGAGGTTATGGATGGAGAGCGAAACAAAGCTCTCTGTCGAGTGTGGTCTGAGCGTTGTGGCGTGTGTATAAGGAAAACGACAAAGAGAGTTTGTGGTTGTGTGAGTAAAGTAGCACAAAAGGCAAAAAGTCTTAAGCAATGACCGATTGGAATAGAAGAGGCGTTATAGTTTGAGAATCGAACCAAGCACAACGCACAGAACACATTGGTAGCCAAAATGCACCAAACCAGACAGACGGTTTTTGAGGACGACGATCACGCGACGCCTGTTGACACACCAAATGATCAGTCGACATATACATATTAGGCATGTGCTTGATTACAATTGAAACGGCTTTTGAATTATCTACTCTAAAACTTGTACTTAATTTGCCATACTAATTTGCAGCGATTATGATTAAATGTAATATTTTGCTTCTGTAGTAAGATTAGTATTTCTATCCATTTGCTTTATGGTCAAGTTTTATGGATAAAAGTGAATAGTGATAATTTTGAGTAAAATTATGAAGAGTATCGAGTGTATACTATAAGTACTAAGAGCAAAAACGTTGTTGTTGTCTACTGTCTACTGGGCGAGCGAGGTGATGTGAGAGCAACGTACATTTTCATCCTAGCCCCTCTCCCCATCATTCTTTATGCCTCTTTGTTAATGGTTAATGCGTGGAAACTTTGCTTGCTTTGGTTGTTTCGATAGCTTTGGTTATTCGGTTATATTCAGAACTACATTGTAACAACAGATATTTAATTGTAATCGTTTCATTGCCTGTGTAAGTTTTATTGTGTTAGGTTGAAGCGGAGGAATAGTGGAATATTAACTTTATATTAAAAAGCAAAACGAAGTGAAAAATAATTAAAATGATTATTATGGAAAATGTAAGTGTTAATTTTGTAGGGAATTTATTTTATTTGTTAATTTAATTTAAAATTGTTTCGTTTTAGTACTGAAAAACAATTGTTTCTTTGTGATTTGTTTTTCTGTGTATGTATGTTATATGTATTATTACGACATATGTAAAGTGTGTTCGCATGTGCATTTCATACAGTCGTTTGGCCTGTTTGAAGAGTGCGTTAAATAGCTGTAATACTAATAAATTTAAATTCCATAGTAATTAGATATGCCTCGCTGATGTGTCTTCCAAGAGTGTTAACGATATCACCAAAGATAAACTTTTACTTGGTGAATATAAGTTATCAAATAAACGTGATAGAAGTAAGGTGTGGGAGACTTTTAGTAGAAATGAAAACAACAATTGTGAAGAGATAGAAGAGTAAGTCGCGTGCAAAACGTGTTGCAACGTTTACAAATATGGCAAAAGCACTTCGAATTCGATGAAGCATAAATGCTACATCAAGAATGTTTCAAAAAATGAGATTGGTCTAGAGGTTGCCTTAGAAATCAGGAAAAAGGGAATAGAAATTAAAACAGAATGGACGGTTACAAATGGACGCTCCTTCAGCATCGTTGATGACACTGGACTTGCAAAACTAATAGAATTTGCAATTTCAGTTGGTGCAAAGTACGGAGAGCAAGTAAATGTGAAGAAATTATTGCCACACCGCACCACAATATCGTGAAACATTTCGATACTTAATGAGTTTCATTTTAAGGAAATCCGAAATGAAATGTTATTGCATAAAAATTGTGGGTATAGTTTAACGTCAGATATTTGGACTTACGATTACTTAAGAACTTCATACCTATCTGTTATAATGCACTACATTAAGGATGGAGGTATGGTAATCTGATTGCTAGCATTGAAATCTATGAAGGGATTTTCCTGCAGTGGTAAGTAATTTAATATATTACCAAAATCATTTTAAAAAAATAAAACTTCTTCTTAGGTGTTCAAATTAAAGGAAAAGTAGAAGGCATTCTGCGTGAGTTCGGGTATGATCTACAAAAGAACAACCCTTTCGTTGTAACGGATAGAGGAAGAAACATGTTAGCTATATTCAAAGGTTAGAATAACATATATTGCATAAGTCATATTATCAATAATGTTGTCGAAAAACTGTTGGAGAAATCCTTGAATTTCTGAATATAGTCAACTATTGTAGCAAAATTGTAAAATATTTTAAAAAATCCGGTTTAAACTCCAACTTAGAAAGTTCTCTAAAAAGTTACTGCCCGACTCGCTGGAATACAGTGTATTTTTTACTACAATCCATTGAATTTAATTGGGTTGAAATCTTAAACATTTTGGAGGAAAAAAATGAGATGAATAGGATGCATGAAATGACCTTGAGTTGTTTGAGCTCAATAGTAAAGCTTAAAGCACCGTTCCAAACCGTTTCAAAACCAAAAAGAAGGCTATCATTGGCTATGCCAAAGACGTAATACTCTTCACGCTCCTCCGGGTTACATCCAACCTTCCTTTCTTAGCATCACACCAGTTTGAGTGGCAATTTTATTGTACATTTATTCTTTAAACTAGCAAACCGCCCTGCTTTGCACGGGTGCAATTTAAAAAATATCGCTTTGGTATTGATAGCATGAAATTTTATTAATTAATTTTTTAACAAATTTTTGTTTACAATATGTCTTTGTATACAATTTCTACAGCTTTTTTGTCATTACAAAATACGAACTGAATTGACGCATGAAAGAGCTACATATAACTGTCCATGGGGAAAACACTGAATGCTCAGGTCTAATCCCACAACGTTGAATGTTTGACCTTGTGATTTGATAATTGTCATTGAAAATTATAATTTTATAGGAAATTGCAATTTTCTAAATTGGAAAGGTAGATCCGTTAGTATGATTGGAATCCGGGGAATTAAAACGACTTCTCCAGTTCCACATCCGGTCAGTATTGTATACTCTATTATGTAGTCTTTTCAATGATTTTATCTGTAAACGTGTACCATTGCACAATTTTGGTGGATTAAGGTGCCGTAAGAAAATATTGACACCCTACTTTTAAAACTAATTTATGTTTTCGCAAACCAGAAGGCTGTAGAGAATTAAGAAATTCTGTTGGGAAATGAACAGCCTCTTCCAGATCAATAGCATTGTCTACAGAGTAGTATGTTTGAGTCAGTCCATTGATCTTTGACAGAATTAAATGATTTACTTTACCTATTTGATCGTTGGTAGGTGACATTTTTTCCTTATATTGCAAGAAACAAATGTTTTCTTTACCTCATAGTATGGCTTAAATGATAATAATAATTACTTTAATTTTATTTAATTTTAAAATCAAATTTGAAGAAACTTTGCTGTGTAAAGAATGAAAGCTGCAATATTGTAGTAGCAGTAAATGTTTTTTCCATAAATTATAACACTATTACAACTACATTAATTTTATAAGCGAACAAAACGGGACTCGTCCGCAAAGCCAACCTGTGAAATTATCAAAATACAGTATTTGTAAATGGGGAAAGAACTACTTTTTGAACTGATTTGTGAACCAAAAAGAGCTGTTTGATGTTGTAGTGAATAACAAATACCTGTTTTGGTGAATGTCAAAAAAAGTGTTGCTGTCTTTAGTGAATGCCAAATATGGATAATTAATGATAATAATCATAATTACGTTTATTATTGAATCAATTATTTACATGCAAACTTTTGTAATGAAATTCTTTAATTAACAGTGAAAGCCGTATCAAAATACGTTGCGTGGTTTAGAAGTAATCAGTATTCTAACTTCTTGAAATTTCGACTTTGCTTTATACTATGTAAGGAAGTTTGGCATTTAATTTGGGTTTGTATGGGAGGTACCACTCCTGGTAACCCTAGGATCATGAAATTTATACGGTTGGTGAATATAGATCAGAAACTTATGGAGTTGAAATTTCAGTTCGATACGTTAAAAAACAAAAAACTTTTTTTAACAAGAACATTAATTTATGGCCATAGATTATATACTTATCGTGTCCAAATTTCAGATCCATATGTTAAAAAACAAAAAACCTTTTGTTAATAAGAACATTAATTTAAAGGTGGTGTTTGTATGGGAGGTACCCCCCCTAGTGGTCCGATTCAGCTGATTCCGACAAATGTGCTGCGTATGGTAAAAAGAAACCTATGTGCAAAATTCAGCTCTCTAGCTCAAAAACTGAGGGACTAGTTTGCATACATACAGACGGACAGACGGACATGGCTAAATCAACTCGTCACATCGAGCTGATCACAAATATATATGCTTTATGTGGTCTGCGATATCTCCTTCTGTGTATTACAAACTTCATGACAAACTTATAATACTATTCACTCCCGTGAAGAGTATAATTACTGGAAGGCAATAAGTATTGCACATTGGCTCTAGTAATACCGAATATAAACCGGTTAAGGAAAGAATGCATCATAGATGAGAACAGAAGAACTAGACATAACTTATGGTGACTACGTTCGACCTTATCAAAATGGTAATGTTGTCAATAAAATATCTGATGAGATACAGCGATATGAAAATGTGAGCATTAGTTTTAGCAAAAATTTCGATGTATTGCAATGGTAGAAAGCCAGTGAAGACCAATTTCCAATATTATTCAAAGCAAGTCAAACAATTTATGCGGCTTCTGCGGCTAGAGCTGCGTCGGAAAGGATGTTTTAATTGGTAAGGAACTTAATTAGCGACAAACGCTGCAAACTTGCCTCCAATAGTGACATGGTGAATAACATATTCTTCCTCCATGAAAATATTGAAAAATTAAATAAAGGCGTAAATTGATATTTAAATATATATTTTAACATACTTATGTACATATTTCATATTTTCATTATTATCATATTTTTATATTTACTTACATATATACTAAGTATTACTTAAATATTTCATATTTTCCTTGTTATTGTCATATTTCTATATTTACGTACATATATACTTAGCATGGGCGTAGCCAGGATTCCAGTTTAATGTTAAAAAATAAAATACAAAAAAAAAACTGATATAAACAATGGAATAATACAAATACATAACAAAATGCAATTCATATTTTTTTAAATTTTTTTTTTTTTTTTTTAAATTTATGTTCAAAATAGCATACGCCTATTATTTTTAAAATGGTTTAAAACATCGGTATTTATTTTCTCCAGATTCTCCTTTACCATTTTATGTGAACGCTCATGAGATCCTAGGGATTAAAATAATTTATTAACAACAAAGAACTCGGCACGCCCTTTGCAAGGGTATACAAAACATCAAAGTATATAACAATTACCTTGTTTATACGACGCTCATATCGATGCTGCGAGTTTCGATGTAACGAATATCGATTTTGGTGCTTATGTTTATAAGAGGCAGTCGACATCTTTTTTTTTTTTTTTTTTTTTCCATATGTACATATATAGGAAAACATTAACAGCAGAATCCGCCTTAAAATATTGGTTTGATTTAGTGAACAGTGATGAGTCCGTCACAGACGCTTATGATAATGTTATAATATTATTATAAATATTTTTATTTTCATACTCTCCTTGTGAGGAGATCATTAGGGTGTAATCTTTTAAGACGCCTGAGTGGTGCATTTAAGCTTAGTGAGGCTACCAGTGGGTTTGGATGATAAATGAGTTTTATGTTGTATCTGCTGCTGTGGAAGTTTATTTCTTCTAGAACTGTTGACGTGTTCAGATCTCGGTGAAGAGTCGTGTTTCTCACGTACCACGGAGCTCCAGTAATTCGGCGAAGGGTTTTGTTTTGACAAGCTTGGATGCTACGAATGTTATAAGCAGCAGTGGTTCCCCATATCTGTATGCCATAACGCCAGACTGGGGCCACCACTTGCTTATAAATCAGCATTTTGCTACTTAACGATAGCCTGCTGTTTTCTCGCAGTAGCCAATCAAGTCTGCGCAACTTCTGGTAGCAACAAGCAGCGGCACTTTTGACATGGGCACGCCAAGTGAGACGCTTATCCAGGATCAATCCGAGGTATCGAATTTAATTCACCTGTGGGATGATACTTGAGCCATATTTAATATCTGGACAGCTATCTCGCCTTAAAGTGAAAGTGCAGTTCATGGATTTTTCTTGAGTTTATCCCGATGTTCCAACGTTTGGCCCAAGTGTGGAAACGTCGCAGGTATGATTGAGTCATATCAGCTGACACTTTGGGGGAGTCGTCATTTGCTAGGATGGCCGTGTCATCTGCATATGTTGCCAGCAATATGTTTTCGTATATAGAACTCAACGTACGTATAGAACTGGTGCCAAGACACTGCCCTGAGGCACGTCAGCCTTAGTACCTCTAATAGACGAATTATCATCTCGCACCTTGACGAAAAACGTTCTATCTGTCAAGTAGCTCCAAAAAAGAAGAAATTGCTTGCTTGGGAGTAGATCTTTTAGTTTGTGAAGTAAGCCATCGATCCATACCCTATCGAAGGCTTGTTTGACGTCCAGGAATACAGCCGAGCAATATTTTTTCTTTTCGAATGCAGTGAGGATATGTTGCACCACTCGATGCAATTGCTCCGGCGTACCATGCTGAGGCCTGAAGCCAAATTGGTGATTTGGTATGACACTCTGAACGCCCCGTACCTCCAGCATTCTTCTCAAAATATTCGAAAGATTATTTTTGAGAAGGTTGGAAGCAGACTTATCGGTCTGTACGATCCGATAACATTCTCGGGCTTTCCAGGTTTGGGAATCATCACGATTGCTGCACACTTCCATTTGGATGGGAAGTGACAGAAACGCAGCATGGCATTAAATATTATAACTAAACGCAACAAACCCTTTTGGGGGAGGGCTTTGACCACTGTAGCATCTATCTCATCATATCCAGGACACTTCTTGGTTTTCATTTTTTTGACAAGTGTTTTTACCTCACTAGGAGTGATATGTTTTGTGAGGTCCAAGTCAGAGTCCATTGCAGATAAGGCTAATGCTGTTTTATTTTTATCTGTGCTATCAGCAAGGAGCAGTGGAGTGAAGCGCTTCTCATGCTCATCCGCAAATGCCTCTGCTTTTTCTTTCTCAGAACGACACCAGTTGTTGGATGAATCTCTCACCGGGGCGTGTCTATGTCGTTGTTGTTGTACGCATTTAGTTGCTCTCCATAAATTGAAACCAGTCTTTTTGTTGGGGTCCGCATTACTCAGTAGATTGTTGAAGAATTCAGTTTTGATACCTGCTAGTATCTGTTTGAGTTCTCGAGCAGCTTTTCTCCAGGCTATCTTGTCTCTTTCATTGCGGCTACGCATATATCGACGACGCAACCTACGTTTGAACCTCACCAATTCTAGGACCTCAGGTTTTAACAGGGCCTGAGGAGAGTTGTAAGAGGTGAATGTTTGATTTGTGGTGGCAAAATCTGCGGCTTCTTGAATGTTACGTAAAAATAACTCCACTGCATCGTCAATATCAATACTTGTTCTTAATTCGACGTTTAAGTTAAGCCGGGCTTCAAGCCAAGTTTTGAATTTGACTGTATTGGCGTGCTTCGGCAGCAAACGCTTTTTTACATTGTAGATCTCTGGAGAGGTATATAAATTGACGAGTAGCGGTATATGGTCGGGACTGAGGTCTGCGGATTCCTTTATTTGACAGCAAACTTGGATGAATACCATTGAATATAGCGAAATCAACTCGCATCCAGACATCAAAGATTGTCATATGGGTATAGAGTAGGTGATCCAGTAGCCAACACTTCTTTGTTGCTTTTAACGATAGACTCGAAAAGTTGTCTACCTCTTTGTGTGGCGAGCCTGGATCCCCATAGACGGTGTTTGGCATTCCAGTCGCCACCAACCAGGAATCTCGGGCCAAGCACTTCAAAGTAGTCATTAAAGTCCCGCTCGCCTAATTGAAGACCAGGTGGACAATAGATTGCTGCAATGATTATTTCACCAGATTTGGTGAGGATTTTCACCCCAGCACTTTGCAACGATTCAGTCCGAATCGGATCAATGGGATGATGCTTGATGCCAGTGCGTATAATAACTGCAGCTCCTCCCCTCATGCGGTTATCGTCTGGGTGGTTGGCAGCGTATATTTCGTAACCTTATAGTTTTAGATAAGTGCGGCAGCAGAAGTGGGTTTCTGCAATGAGCATGATGTCAATTGCTTTGGATGTCAAGAACAATTCTAGCTCATTCTTGCTTTGTAGGACTCCACCTGCGTTCCAAATGGCTATGTTGATGTTTAAATTAAACATTTTTTTCTACCATGGTGGTGAGCAATGCAAGTATTTTCGATTGCGTCTCCATGAAATTGTCAAAACGGTTATTCAAATCATCCAGTCTCGATTCCAACATGGCAATCCTTTCAGATTGAGTGGGCGACGAACTTTGTTGATTATTGCTCTGTAACGAAGGATGAGGATTTTGTTTTCCTTGTATAATTTGATGAAGTTGTTGCTGAACTTGTTTCCGGTTGCCTTGAGTGCCTTTCTGCTGATTTAGACCAGAGGTCTGCTGCACAACTTGTTGTTGAGGTAATCTTTTACTACCTTGTGGTTGATCACATTGACTCACATGCGCTAACTGCGGGTTCTTGGACACCTCTGCGAATGTCAGTCCGGGTAACCTATGAGGTGTATTTACAGCACGTTGAGGGCGCCCATTTGTATGTTTCGGACGTGAAGTTGGCGTTTTTATAGCAATCGCATTTTTGTAAGCACTGCAGCCTTTGTAATTGGCTGTATGTAGTTCACCGCAAAGTGCGCATTTTGGTGGCTCTTCACGTGGTTTTAAACAAGATGTTGACAGATGGTCTTGACCACATTTGACTTAAATTTTTTACGACAATAGCGTTTGGTGTGCGAGTATTCCTGACATCTATGGCATTGTGGTACGTCATTGTGCTGATGTGTCATTTTCACCATTTGACGACAGAGTCTGGTGATAGTATATACCTCTTTATTGATAGAATTAGGCTCCAGGTCCACGAAGAAAAGATTTAGACGTTGATCGTTGAATCAACTCAAGGGGTTGACCCATAGCCGAAAGTTCATTTTTCAAGGCTTCAACGGATGTCGTGCTGTGAAGACCACGTATAACAATTTTGTACGCTCTATTTTTCTTCAGCTGATAAGAATGATATGTTACATTTGACTCATCAAAAAGTCTGATAATGTTGCGGAAGGCGTCGCTAGTAGCCGGGAGTATTTTGATTTCATTATTCTTCATGGCTTTTATTACGTAGCTGTCAGACTTTCTGACCGAGTCTATAGTAGCCAGAAGTCCATCTATTTTCTTGACACCAGTCACAAATATTGGCGGTGGCTTTGGTTTTGTTGGATCATTCGTATAATTTTTCTCAGCGTTGTTATTTTGTTGTAGCTCTGAATTTGTGTTTGATTTTAAGTTATGAGTGTGTGTTTCAGAGGCACTATCAGTCTCCATTAGATCTTCACTCTCATCACCCGATAAATCACTCAATGGCGAGAAACCGTTGTTGAGTAATGGCGAAATCGGCCGCAAATTTGTGGTATCATTTGAATTAGGTGGAGATTTTTTTGATATTTTTCTACTGTGTAGAGGCTTAGGAGAGCGCAGCTTTCGCTTACCTTGTTGTACTGGCAGAGCGGTTTCTGGGCTGAACCAGTCGCTCAATTGGAGCACAGCAGCATTGGATACCGCTGGCATGTTGTGGGGGGCAGTGACAGCTCGATCACCCATAAAGAGCAACCAGAAGTTGCTGATCTGCTATATGTTGGAGTCCCAATGTGTATTACTCAAAATAAAGTGAAAACAAAAGTAAATTTTTTTAAAAATTGAATAAATTTTTGAAATATAAAATTAATTTTTCACAGAGAGCTGTCAACCCGTCCGATAAAAAACGAGCCAGCACATATGACAATGAGTCGACATCAGTTTGATTAAATCGATTTTGGTTTGTTTTCATTATGTCAGAGTAGCCATATGCATAAAAAATAATATGCTTTTCTTAACAGAATAAGTTATTTTTTGAAATCACATTGAATAAAATAATATATAAATGTAAAATACTTATCTTGATTTTCAATAACATTCTACAATGATTTTGCAGTATATAAATCACAAATTATTAAAAAAAAGTTAAAAAAAATCAAAAAAGTTCTACGACATGGCAACTCTTATGAAACAACATTCTGAAATACAAATCGAAATGACAGCGCTAAGTGTATATGCGGCATCGGGAATGGATTTAGAAAACCGAAATCGAGACTCACATGCTGGTTTCATCAAATCGACTCATGTGTGACATTCGATTTCATAATGTGTTTATAGATAAGGTTTTCGTTACATCGAAACTCGCAGATCGATATAAGCGTCGCATAAACTAGGTAAATATTAAAAGACGTATCATTAAGTCGAGACCCTCCCATTGTTGCCCACAGTCAAGTCTTTTTAAAGTACTAAAAGATCTCTCTCCTCCCCTCCCACGCTACAACCATGATATTTAGTATACATAAATATTTCATATTTTCATTGTTATTAATATATTTTAATTACTTCGTAAATTTGAAATAAATTCTTAACATGATAAAAAATCAAGATTTCACTTCTTAAAATTAGTATGCAAGTACAAGTACAATAAAACTTCCACAGGCAATGAATCGATTACAATTGAATATCTGTTGTTCCAATGTAGTTCTGAATATAACCGAATAACCAAAGCTATCGAACGCTGAAATAATGCATTTAGTATTAATAATGATTTTGAAAATTGAAAAATTTGAAGAATTTTCAATGCATTACTTCAGCGTTCTATACACTGATATGCTATTGACGTCAACAATTGAGAGTGAGTAATTTTTGAGAAAGTAAAAGGCCAAAGTGCGATTATGTCAACATGGTTGGAGGAGCGTTCAATGAGGTGAGTAAAACGGAAAATTCACTTTTCTTTTGTAATCGTATTGTTTGAGAAGGGATTGTCCTATTTGACCGATTTTTCTTCTGTTGTGTCAAAGCAGACATAACTTAGATGTTATTGTGAGTATGTGTATGGGAACCTTCGTATGCCTTCAATGATGTACAAATGGGGGAAGAGAATAAAATGAAATAGTCAAAGCAGACATATACATGTATGTGTATATATATAAATTTTCTCTGTCTGTCTGATCTGTTAACAAAAGTATTTGGATTATTTGATAGATTATCTTTAGTCAATGAGATGTACATATATATTCAATACATTGTATGGGACAAAGTCTGTGAAATAAGCAAGACAGCACAAGTCGCTAACAAAGAGCGACCATCTTCTCTCTTCTTATTTCAAATTTTGCCATACCCAACAACAAATTCTGTGAAATCTCAAAATCAAAATTAATCAATCAAAATTACACACTACATCAACATACCCGCAATTACTATAGTTGCATTTTCACTCTTCTCTTCAATCATATGTGCTCATGGAGTGAGCGAATTTCGTGTGTGCCCTAGACGACGCCGATCTCGCATATTAATTTGTGTGCATGTCGCTGAGATTTTGCTGGTCTATGTCATATAAATCAATACTAAAATTGCATATTGTGCAGCAATTTCACTTCAATAGTGTGCTTATATAGGTGAGGCAGGTCACTTTTTTATTCTTCTCTATTTTCTCTATTCCTTTTGATATTGTTGTTATTGCTTTTGCTATCTTTGACATGTTCGATGAGCAAATTGTTTACAAAATGTTTGTACAGGATTCCGTT
This sequence comes from Amiota communis, assembly GCA_037043315.1. Classification (NCBI taxonomy): domain Eukaryota; kingdom Metazoa; phylum Arthropoda; class Insecta; order Diptera; family Drosophilidae; genus Amiota; species Amiota communis. Next base: position 100,696 of record JBAMAV010001118.1, read on the forward strand.
ATGTTGGCTTCTACGATTGTATATGCTGTTGAAAACGAAAAACTTTTTTTCATTTGTCCCACTGGCGTTCATCTTCCGTTGTAAGTAGTTGTCCTTTGCTTCTGCTCATCGCGTTTATTTTAATTCGTTGTTTAAAAAACAGTAAAATAGTAATAAAAATTCTAAGTGAGCTATTTGAAAGTATTGTAATTAAGATCAAAGTTTCTGACTAATCTAAGTGCAATATCATTCAATTGCTTCAGTTAATAAAATAATGTGTTCTTCAGTGTTCAGTTCGGACGGAATCTAACCAATAATAACACAGGTCTACAAAATTCACTTTTTTTCTTTTTTGATATGAGAATGGTTTCCTTTGTATTTTTGTGCGCTGAACACGAATCTGGAGTCTAAAAGTGCTCATCACGTCATGATTTCGAGAAAAGAGGGGGGAAAATCTAAAAAAACGTGTTTTTCTGTGTTTTGACCCCTATGTTTCTCAGCAACCTGACGTGCTCGATACCTCGACCAACGTTTTAAATAAAGCTTGAATCTTACCCTAAAATAACCACATATGCAACTCGCAAAGAAAAAATATCATCAGAATTGTAGTCATCGATCACATACACTCCCGAGTGGTAATATTGATGACCTTAGATCAAGTTTTTGATTTTTGCAGGCCAACTTGATAAGCGATGGGTGCCGATCGAGCGTCACTCGACTAACGTCAACGTAGTCTCCAAAATAAAAGGTCACTGACGGCAGTTCCCACTACTTCCGGCGTGTGCACTTACCATATACAAATCACAGGGCGGCACTTATGACAAAATTGTACATAACTATCACAAGAATCACCGACAGCAGCTCGTTTATGTTGCTCGCAGCGACGAGTCACGATGGTCTTCTATCTCACGGCAACTGGCTCAAAGACTCCGTCAATTAGGGAAGAACAAGAAGAAGATCTAAGCCAACCATTATTTGCATACAATCACTGCAAAAATTCGTAGCATCTTGGATGCGGCTTTTTCCACTTTGGACAACCTTACCTTATTCAATTTGAATACACAGAGTCTCATCGTACATAAAGGGGACATTGCGACAGACTCGCTTCTCACACGCGCCGATTTCTCCGCCATCAAAGAAACTTGGGTGCCGACGAGCAGTACTGTAGTTGACATTAACAACTTTAATCTTAATAATCAATCGGTCTGAAAACTTCGAGCGGGTGGTGTTGCTATTTACCAAAGAAATGATAGTTCCTACGACGTAATGCCCATTCATTTGGAGCTGAATGATTAGTACGAAACGTTACCGCGGACAGACACCGCTGACTTGGTAGCTGTGAAAATAAATCATTCGGAATCTACTCAATTCGTGCTTGCCATGTGCTACGCACACCAGTGGATCTCTTACAAAGGTCTAGCGCTCTTCCTTACCGCATACCTCTTTCCCTACAGCAAGTTGGTCGAGTACGTGATCCCACCCAGCGATTCGAAAGCTCCAATGCTACTTCTTGGTGATTTTTATCTAACTGAGACCGATCGACACAAATTAAGTGAACATTTGAATAAACATATATATTTAGATAAACATTTCAGGCTTCAGCTTCAGAATGACCAATGTGAACAGACTTCACTCTCCGGGACCTGTCTAGATCTAACCTACGCTCGCGACATGCAATTGACATGCAAACCTTATATATCATATTTCTCCCATCATTATCCTGTGTTATATATAATAAATTTAAATAATTAAATTACACCTGACAACCAATCAACATTTTCTTTGTCTGTTTGAGTTTCTAATTCTTGGGATAATTGATTTAAACATCCTTACTTTCATTTATGTAAAACAAACTTTGTAATTGAAAAGAAAATTGATTTAATATTGACGCACAAAGAATTGCCACAAATATCTGTTTTTCAAAAGACGACTTGGTTGATACGTACATGTAAACATATGTTATGGACAGACTCGACATCCGGCAATTGAACATACTACTAATTTCTACAGTTTACAAATTGCTGTATTAGTTGACTTAACATATATTGCATGTACATATATAGACTAATATCGAAAAAATCTGGACTTTCGACTTTGCTTTAATAATAATGGTTCATGAAGAACATGCCCTGATTTTTTGTTAATATTTAAAATTCTAATATATATTTAATCTTCTAACAAATATTTCATATTTTTATTTTATTTAAGAATGACTCAATGTCATAAGTTCAAATGTTCATAACTTCTTTAAAAATAATCGTAAATTAATTTTCAAAAATGGGTTTTGAAGCTGAATACGCACTATATGATAGAGCTTTGGAAAATTTAAGAAAAAATGTTGATCTCCCAGAAAAAATTCCCAAAATTGGTCAAAATAACCATTTTTGGGACATTTGACCTTGAATTACTCAAAATCCTGACGTGATGGACCATTTTGGACATCAGATTCGTGTTCAGCGCGCAAAAACCTACGAGAGTTAGTATCATAGGTTCTTGTAACTAAATCTCGCAGGCCTGTGTAATTAATAAAAATGTAATAAAACGAATTAACAATACAACTAAGATGAATAATGATATTCTAAGAAAATTTAACAACGGTGAAAGTACTCAATTACTAGTGATTCTATATTGTAAAATTAAAATCGATTTGCTACAAGAAGAAATAAATAATTTAAAACTGGCTCTACATTTATCAAAAGTTAACGTGTTAAACACTTTTTTACTCGCTTCGCCAGAAATCAAAATAATGAAAAATATATTAGAAGATGAAGAATTACCATATGAAAATACTGAAGAGGCATTAAATATATCAGATATAAAAATTGCCCATTATAAAAATTTAATAATTTATGTAATTTCAATACCTAAAACTTTTAAAGAAATTTGTTTAAATACAGATGTAGAAGTAATTTCTAATGATTATTGCTTTTCAAATTTAATAAAAAATAAACCACATAAATGTAACTATTCTAATATTGATCAATCATATCAAAGAGATTGAGAGAATGAATGAATTTATATTGCTAAATCAATTTTTCGGTAATGTAACAATTAATCATATGATTAAAATCCTAAATGGGACATTCCTTATTAGATTAAGAAACGATACAATAGTTATAAGAAATGAAATATATAATTCTGACGAAATCTCAGATGTAAAACCACTTCCAGCTATGTTGAAACTATCCCACAACCAATCCAAATTTGAAGAGATCCTATCACTCGAACTAATAAAAGAATTTAACGTTCAGAACTTAGAAAAGATAAACTTCCTCAATCTACTGGCCAAGTCTACCACATTTGCCACATTCGGTCTTTCGACTACCATCCTATTCAATCCTGGTCATAATCCTTAAGCGAAAAATGTCCAAACCTAAACCAAAGTTATCATATAAAATTCTATACCTCCTCAAATTGCGTTGCAACGACTTGCAACACAAAAACGTCTAAACAACATCCCATACTTCTGAAATCAATCGTGGACGATTGACATTTCGGAGGGAGGAGTTAAGAATTATTTTGTTTCCTTCCTAATTATCATTATAATCATCATTATCCCCATCATTATTCCCACACTATTTGCTATGACGCAATGTCCGCTTTGGCTGATGCAATATCCAATTGTCCAAGCATAAGCCACAAAGACCCTTTTCGCTGACAGTGCACTTTCATGCACGTACGCCAACATAAAGCAAAGGCTTCGAACATTTGAAGTTCGAAGTGTTTGATCACGTAGGCATAAAGCTTAGCTTCGGACATCCGAAGTTTGTAGTGAGTTGATTAGTTCTAATACCAACTCAGAAAAAAGCGCATCGCGCTGCCTTTTAACTAAATTCTAAAATATAATAATAAGCGCATAGCGCTGATAAATAACAAATAAATAATTATTCATTTGTTTAATTTATACAGTCGTAGAAGCCAACATAACGGGATCCTATACAAATATTTTGTAAACAATTTGATCATCGAGCATGTCAAAGATAGCAAAAGCAATAACAACAATATCGAAATGAATAGAGAAAATAGAGAAGAATACAAAATTGGCCTGCCTCACCTATATAAGCTTACTATTGAAGTAAAACTGCTGCACAATATGTTAGAAGAAATTTTAGTATTGATTTATATGACATAGACCAGCAAAACCTCAGCGACATGCACACAAATTAATATGCGAGATCGGCGTCGTCTAGGGCATATACGAAATTCGCTCACTCCATGAGTACATATGATTGAAGAGAAGAGTGAAAATGCAACTGTAGTAATTGAGGGTGTGTTGTTGTTGTGTGTAATTTTGATTGATTGATTTTGATTTTGAGATTACATAGAATATGTTGTTGGGTATAGCAATTTGAAATAAGAAGAGAGCAGATGATCGCTCTTTGTGAGTGACTTGTGCTGCATTGTTTATTTCATAGACTTTGTTTCATACAATGTATTGAATATATATGTACATCTTATTGACTTAAGATAATCTATCAAATAATCCAAATACATTTGTTAACAGAGCAGACAGACAAACAAAATTTATGTATATACACACACACGTACGGTTTGAATATTCTTTTTCAGTTATACTGTTATTAGCGTAGTGTGTTTTACTCACATTTTATTTTCTAAATAATAATAAAAAGTACATAAAATATTTAAGGAAAATTATGCTGTTTACGTATTTTGTTCTGTTCTACTATTATTCACTTCATATTTGATCGTGCGTTCGCTCGTCATGCTGTGTGGTCATAAAGCACCTTTATACACATGTTTATTTAATATTTATTAAAATATTGAATTTCTTAAAATACTAGCTTACCCGGCAAACTTTGTTTTGCATTTAAAAAAAAATTTTTTAATTTGGAAGTAACGTTGTTCGGGCGAATGTAAAACAATATAAGATTTAAAGGACTTGTGCAATAAAAGGTGATTTTGAATTAAAATATAAAATATCTGACTACAATAACGCTTCTCGATACACAACATTTGAAGTTGAATCTTCAGGAATGTGTGTGAAAAATTGGAATTGCTAATACGGGAAACAGTCACGTATAACTGACCATACGAAAAGCAACTAATACTCAAATCTATGCCCGCTACCGAAAGAGTTTGTCCTTGTGCTTTGTTAATTGTCATTGCGTAACATAAGCTCACTGGAAACTGAACGCGTTTGAAATGAAATGGGAAATTATTGGGAATTAGAGGAATCCGAGGTATGAAAACGCTGTGTCCTTTGCCGCAACCTGTCAAAATCTCTGCCTCAATAACGTCTTCACTTTTAATCTGGTGCCGTTACACAATTAAGGAGGACTTAAATTTCTTAAAAGGATAATGGGTACCCCTTTTTTTAATTTGATACTGTGTTGTGCTGACCGTAAGCACTCAGAGATTCTAAAAATTCTATAGGATAATTGGTAGCATCTTCTTGTTCCATAACTATATTAATAGAACGATATTCCGTGCTTTCCCCGAATATTTAATGTTCAATGCATTGGTATAACACGCCGCCATAAACTCGAGCTCTTAAGACATGCCTTACTTTCATCAGCCATCGTTCCTCGAAGTATTACTGGTAATGTCTGTCTAAAATCATGAGCCGATCATCTTGTCTTATGTCTCGCAACGTTCTGTCCACCACTTCAACTACTTTACGGTGTGCGATTGTGCATTCATGCCATATTATTAAACAGCAATCTCGTAAAACCTGTGCTTTGTCAGTGTTTCTAGATATGTTGCAAACTGGACTTTCCGTAATGTCCAAGTTAATGGGTATTTTAAACATTGTATGGGCGGTTTTCCCTCCAGGTAATAATGTAGCTGCTGTCTGATGAAGCAACAGCTAGAGGAATTTTGCATTGATTCCGTATTTGGGCCAAGATAACTTTGGTGAGAAATGTTTTCCCCGTAACACCGGGTGCATCTAAAACAGGATTTCCACCAAATCAAGAGCTACGCTTTGACATACTCGCTCGAATATTCTACGTTGTTCCGTCGTTAATATTGTGAGTTCATTTTGTAATATTTGAGCTACTTCCGATGCATTATTATTAATTTCCGCTACACACTCACTGTTAATGCGTCCATAATTTAAATTTGGAGTGGGCAAACCATAATGCGGCAAAGGATTTCCCCCGATAGATGTAACTATGTCTTGAATATCCACCAAGCATCGATTCAAACTACTGTCACGTAATTCATCGTTGAGCTCGCTATCATTGTTTAGCTGCATATTTCTGAAAATGTCTTCCGACAATTTTGTTTCATACTTTAGCCATAATTGTGCAGCATCTGAAAGTCCACAAAATACCAACATAATTGCAAACAAATGCCGCAAGCAGCCATTGCGTTATCCCAGTGTTCATATCCATCAATCAAATGGCGCGCATTGCAGGCAGCTTGATAAGTGGGATACACAGTACCATCAACATTTTGCAGTTCGGCGAAAGAAGTAGGTCCTCGAACTGTATGTAGAAGTAGTCGTAAATAATAGCATTCTGAGTTGTTTGGATGCACTGCATACACTCTTCCGAAGACATGTTCTTTGAAAATTCCAGGCTCACTATCCACAGGTGTCCCACGTCTTCTACGGTTAAACGTTCCTTGTTGTTATAAATGTACGACGGTACTTCGTCGTATAACAGCATTTGTGCGAAATTATCTGTTTCACAAAGTCGGAATAATGCTAGCAAAGTTGTTTGTCTCGGATTTTCTAATCGTTCAGCAACATTTTCAGATGGACATCAAGATGAACCACTGGCGGATATCTATCGTGGATAGAAAAACTTAACAGGCGCCATACCGCTTCAGAAGCTGTTTGTATCAACCAGATTGAAACCTTGTAACTTCGTCATGTTTATTTCTCAATGCAAAACTGGCTTGATCGCTTCCCTTGTTGACATATTTACACACATATTTGATAGATTCAACACTGTTGCACATTTCAACGTTAATATGTGCTTAAAAAGTTCGTGATAATACCGGTGAATAAGGTACAACGCATCTATTGTCCAAAATTATATCCTGGCCACGTAGCCTACTTGTAGCTGTAAAACCGCCTTCTTGAGGTGATCTTTGCCGATATAAGCGATACCTATTTTCGCCTGACATCGTTGAACTGGATAGAGCTCAAGGATACCTGTTAGAACAACGATTTTCCTACATTCAAGGGGAGTTCCTATTAAGGGTGTGGCACGGCACATGAACAATGTGTGTTTTTTTAATATCGTGCAATATGGGGTCTTGGTTTCGGTCAGGAAATTCAGCACTTATAACTGTGTAAACAACATCTGGGCGAATTTTTTCTTGCAGCCACAGTAAAATATGTGCGTGAGGTAATCCACGTTTCTGCCATTCAACGCTATACATGTGACACAAAGATGGGCCAAAAGGTTTTTCTTTTTTGAGCAAATTTATCATGAGCTTTAATTTTAAATGGAAAACTCTAGCTATAACATCGTGTCTATCATGAGGTGCCTGTCCTGGTAGAAGTCCTTTGGTAATTTCATTCCATTTTGGATTATTTGTGAATGTTGTGAAGAATTCAGGTCGACCATACTTTCGCACATAACAAAATGCATCTGGCGTACGCTCGTGCATATAACGTAGCCCACCCGTAAAACTGGACGGAGGGATAACCAACTGACCTAAGTTTTCAGCGTTGTTGTCTTGTTGCATGGCGTCGCGGAGATGCACGTAATCTTCGGCTCGTAAACGTCTCTGGTTAGTGCGTATGTACACTAAGCGCTCAGTCTCTCCTTTCGCATACATATCGACAATAAACTGACTTACTGAACCTCGAAATCTCTGGAGATAAATAAAGGGCTCACGACATATTTGCAGCAAATATGAGTAAAATTGCAGTGCTGATATTTTTTTGTTAAAGTTTGGAACCCTAGTATTTGGGCTAATTTGGTAGAGTCCGAAATTGTAGCCATCTTCTACGCGAACATAAATTAAAGGGTATTGTAGGGCTCTGTTTGTTTCCATAATACATTGCAGGTGATTATCGTGAGTGCGCAATACAATATCACGCCTATCATTTTCCTGGTCTGCCAAAACGACAACAACCTCATCTGTGGCAGGAGCGTTGTATGTACCTCGGTGTCCTGTGACAGGACGCTTATCGGCGCTGATGACCATTTTGAAATCGTTTCGTTGCTCTGTCGGTATTGAATGCAAAGCAGCTTTGAAGCTATTTACATAAGGATTGATTTGATGTAGCATGTTTTGGAGTTGAGTTATAAGTTCACTGTTAAGTTGAGGAAAAGTGCTATTTCTTATATTAGTTTGTTGTACATAGTCCGACACAAAATAAATCTGAAGAAATTTACGCTCGTTTTGTGGAACTAAAGATCCTATGAGATGGTGAACTTGGCCTTGTATCTTTAAAGTTAGCATAAATGGTCCCTCCGTAATTTCTTTTTCCCCGAAAGACGTCATTTGAAATGCGCCATTGTATAACCTGGTGTTTTTTAAGAAGTGCTTAGATTGTGGATGTTGACGATCTTGGGATAGTCGTGCATCATGTTCTTCATAATTTCCAAGTTCTCGTACATGTTCCACGGACAAAATCACTTCGCGTATGGTACTCATTTCTCTAGCTGCAGCGAGTCTTAATTCTCGGTCTTCTTCAGATTCTTGAGACCTCATTAGTCTCAAACGTCTTGCACTTCTGGTATTGGCCGCAAGATTATATCTTTTTCTAGAAGGCATTTCGTGTGTATAATATTGCACACTTTACCTATATATACACTATTTATTTATATATACTATTTATTTAAATTTATTTAATTTATTCAGACTTTTACTTACACTTTAGCAGCTTAGTAAAATTGTAGGCTTTTCGCGTTTGTGTATAGAAGTATACACTTTAATACGATATAAACTACAATAAAAGTATGATATAAAGACTACAATAATTTTATTTTAACTGTGCACTTTACCTATATAGGCACTATTGATTTATACATGTATTATATTTATTTGTTTTTTAATTAATTTTTTCACACTTGACTTTAGCAGCTTAACAAAATTGTGGACTTTACGCGTCTGTGCTTCAAAGTTGTTTGCAATAAAAATATGAAAAAACGTTATATGAAAAAAAACGTAAAAGAGAAGTAATAAACGTAAGAATTTGTTTTCCAATTTTGCTTTACGCACGCAAAAGTAGAATCAAAACGAAACACAGACAAAAAATTCATCAATACATATACCTAATCTATTACCAATTGTCCAACGTACAGTGTAATTGTAATGAAAACTTTTGCTGTTTGCTGTTTTCTTTTTATGCATTGATAAAGTATATCTATAGAAATAGGCAAATAGAAGAAAGAAAAAAAATATGTTCCTTAAGTGGAGTAGAACCCACTACCTATGTATTGCGAGCCGATGCTTAACGCCATGAGCCAACGATCATATTTTTGAAATTTAGTTTTGTAACGGATGTACATAAACTGTATTTTTTGTTTGTATTGCAATATTCCAATAGAAAAATGAAAAAACGTAATATGATAATAATATAATATAATAAAAAAAAAAACGTAACAAATTAGTAATAGAACGTAAGAATAATTTTTTTAATTTTGATTTACGCGCTCAAAAGAAGAAATAAACCGATACACAGACAAACACTTCATCAATACATATACTTAATCTATAACCAATTGTTACAGTGTAAATATAACGTAAACTTTTGCTGTTTTTCTTTATTTTTTCGTTTTTATGCTTTGATAAAGTATTTATATGTATGTAACAACGGATAGCTGGTAATCGGTGAGGAGTATCGGTTCGACCGATAACGATACTCGGCAGAAACAGTGAGAAGCCGAACAGCAGCAGTGGTCTGTCGATCGTGAAGTAGCAAGCAGTGAAGCTATGAGCAGAGAGCAGCGGACGAATAACAACATAAAGAAGACAACAGCAGACTATTCAATAATATATAATATCAAATAATAAACACATAATAAATTAAGATAAACATATATCTTACAATTGGGGGCTCAACCGCGCCGAATCTAAAACAGTGGAATTTCAACTTAAGTGTGTATATGCGGGTGTGGGGTACGCGTCTTTTGTTTTTTTCATTTGTCTGACATTCTATTCTATTTATGTGTACATAAGGCTGTATGCGTGCGAAAAAAACCATATCACTCGCAAAAGGACGGACAACGCCATTGAGAGCGAAGACAAGATCATCCGACAGTAGTAAGACGCCAGATGCAAAAGCGAGCAGCCGTACATTACACGATCGCAACAACAAACAACCAAAATGAGTGAGGATAAAAATGTGAAAGCAAAGTGCGAACAACAATTGACAGATAAAAATGCACAAGGGCATAGCAGCATTTCGGAAAAAGCACTAAATGCGGAGGACTCAAGTCAAATTGCTGAAAATAATGCGATGTTGCAAAAATTAATTCAGCTGTTAACTTTAAAAATTCAGGCCGATGAAAAAGGCAAGAATGACACAAAGCTCGTTGTGGAGAATTTTGCAAAAATCATACCAGATTTTGATGGCAAAAACATGCAGGTCCGACAATGGTTTGAAAATTTCGATCTTAATGCCGATGCCTATGGACTCAATGATAAGCAGAAGTATGTTCAAGCCCGTGCGAAAATGACGCGCACAGCGGAATGGTTTTTGCAACCATCGAAGGTGTGTGAATTTGTAGAACTGCGTCGGCAGTTAATTGAAGAATTTGATAAGGAATATATTTGTAGTGCAGAGATACACAAACAGTTGAACACGCGTACTAAGCATAAAAACGAAAGCTTTCATGAATACACGTTACAGATGCAGCGAATTGCAGCGCGCGGTGTTATAGACACAGAATCTGTCATCAGGTACTTAGTGTGTGGTTTAAATCTAAGAACCGACATAAAGTACAGATTATTCAGTTGCAAGTCGTATACGGAGCTTAAAACTAAGTATATGAGAGTATGGTGGAAAATAATCTTTATGAGAATGATGTAGAAAAGCAGTTTAAACCAAACAACTGTGTAAGCATCTCTATCTGTTCTTGTAAGCACGCCTCTATGATTAGTGTAAGTTATGTTATAAGTAATTATAAGTAATAATATACCTAGAGTTAAGTGAATAAACTAAGAATCAGTCTTGTGCCAACCATCGAACTGACTACAATTGTATGATTAAGAAAAATGGAAGGAAACAACGATGTTTTAATTGTGGGTCGACAGAGCATTTCACAGCAAGCGTGGACATCGATGATATGCAGGTGATTCAGAAGTTTCTGGTTGTGGATGATGCTGTTCTTGGACGTGATGCACTGCTTTGATGTGACATCCTCAGCAGGTTTAATTTATCTCCAACGGCAGCCGATTACAGGTTTTCTCCCATCTCAAGGGAGGAAACCGAGGACACGAATCCGATAAGTATTTTTAATGTGGTTGAAACAAATATTGATGTACCCTTGCAGTTTAAAAATACAGTTCAGACGATAATCAACAAGTACAATCCCGCTGAGCGAAGTGCTGAATGCCCAGTCGAATTGAAAATCATTCCAGACGTGGATATGGTGCGATTTCGGCATGCACCAAGCAGAAATGCGGTCTGTAAAGTTGTGGCAGTAAAAAAACAAGTTGATGAATGGCTAGACGCATCAGATTTCGCCCGCCGTATCGTTGTGGTCAAGAAGAAGAAGCAATTACTTTTTGAGATATCGCTTGATGGTGAAAATAATAAAACCACTGAAAATAAGGATGCCAGCAAAACAGACGAAGCAAAGGCTGAGGGTGTAATAGTTGCGAAATCTAAATTATCGGAAGGTGGTTCAGAAGAGGCTACTGCAACAGTGGCAGTACCTACAACAGGATCAACAACATCAGCAACAAATATTCGTCTAACAACAAAGGTGGTGCAGGCGCCGAAAACGATGTAGTAATGTCTCTTAATTTCCGCTAGAGTTCTTGTTATACCAGTATGTCCTCCTTGTATTGGATCGTCATGGAATGTAGACAGTATTGCTTCTTAATCTTTTTCATTTTCTACTATGGTCACCGGTTGGAGAAGCGCTACTCTTAATTTCTTTAGTTATTTATTGCCAATTTTTTTAAAATAATCAAATGAAATTTCTTCAAAGATTTTTTCGCTCGGTGCCGTTTTAAGTTGGCTGATTCCGTTTATACCGGCTTCAGTTTCTAGCCTTTGGAAGAACTCACCTAAGTCGAGAATTCCATTAGTATAAAGGTTGCTAACATTAATTCTTGCTATAACTTTCCTTCCATGTTTAATTAAACATTTCATATGTGTCATACGCAAGGTCACAACTTTTCGTACATCATCATTTTTAATGATTTCATATACGTGGGTCTTAGAAGGTTTATCAAGATTTTGCCTAGGCAAATTTTCTTGTTCTATTCCTGCGCAGGGTTTTTTCTGTCTACTTTGGTTTCTTGTAGTGACTTTTAATATTTGTGATTGGATGTCCTTAAGTTCTTGGATGGTTATTCTAGATAACGCATCCGCTACATAGTTGCCTTTTTCCTTAAGATACTCTACTGTAAATTCGTATTCCTCTAAATCAAGTCTCATGCGAGTTAATTTCGAACTAGGGTTTACCATCGAGAATTAATATGTCAGTGGTCTATGGTCTGTTTTGACAGTGAAGTGTCTACCATATACATATGGTCGGAAATGATTTATTGCCCAATGTATTGCTGCTAATTCTTGTTCAGTTGTACTCTTTTTGCTTTCGCCTTTTGTGAATGTACGAGATGCATAGGCCACAGGGAGTTGAATTCCATTGTAGTTTTGAGTTAAAACAGCTCCACATGCCTCTTTGCTTGCATCTGTTATTATACAAAATTCCTTTTTGAAATCAGGAAATTGTAATAATGTTGGTTTCATTAGTTCTTTCTTCAAATACGCAAATATCTTTTTGACAGTTAGGTGTCCATTCAAACTGAATGTTCTTTTTACACAATCGTGTTATGTGACGTGCATAGTCAGAACAATTTTTAATGAAACGTCTACAGTAATTGCAAAATGCAACGAAATATCTAGCACTGTCTGCGTCCGTTGGGACTGGGTATTTTTCAATAACATTATATTTCTTGTCATCTGGTAAAATACCTTTGTCAGTACATTTATGACCAAAAAAAGTCACTTCATGCATGAAAAATGAGCATTTGTCGCGATGTAGTTCAGGTTGTTTTTCCTACATAAATACATAAATCAAAAACATTGGTTAGATTTTTAATCATGTGTTTTTCTGAACAACCGATGACTATTAAGTCATCCATATATAAGAATGCTTAAGATGGTTCTAGACCAGAGAATGAAATTGTCATCATTCTTTGAAAGGAATTTGGCGCTTTTTTCAAACCATACAGTAATCGTGTGAAACGAAAGAGACATTGCTCGTTGAAAAAGAAGTAATATTTCTTGAATTTTCTTCAAGTTCTATTTGGTGAAATCCAGACATTAAATCTAAACACGAGAAATATTTTGCTCTGCGTAGTTGATCAAGAATATCATCTATTCTAGGAAGGGGAAATTTATCGGCTAAAGGTTTTTTATTTATTTGGCGATAATCTATTACCAGACGCCATCTTTTCTTATCTGAATCCGGTAAGGATTTTTTCGGAACAAGTAATAACGGGCTATTTTATTCAGATACAGATGGTTCCACTATTTTGTCCTTCATCAATATTTCTACTTGGTTAGTTATTTCATCTTTATGACTCTGAGGAATTCGGTTATTTTTTATATATATAGTACGGGTTCTTCATCTCGCAATCTTAATTTTTGTTTATAAAAGTTGTTGGTGGATATCGATTCTGATTCTATGCCGAATATATCTGTGTAATTAGAACAAAGGTTTGTAAGTATATTTTTAAAACATGGTGGAAAATGTTTCTTTATTTTTGTCAAAATTTCATTTTCCCTATTTCTATCCGTTTTGCTTACTATCTCATAATCCTCAAGGTATTCAATTTTCACTTCGTTCATATTTATAACTTGGGTTGAATAAGTTGTTTTTGGAATTCTTACGAAAGTATGTTTCGAATTTGAAATTGTGTTTCCTATACACCATTTACAACTTCTTGATTTGGAATAAGTATTTGTGACTCAGTTGAATTTATTTTTATTTGTCTTATTACTTCGGATCGTGATCGTGATGGTAATACTATTGTGTTATTGTCAATTGTATGAATTATAGGGATGTGTATTGAATAATTTAAATTATTTGGTCTGAGGGTAAACCAGTCTTGTTTTGGTTTGAAATCCAATTGACAATTAAATTTTTTTTATGAAATCCATACCTATTATTTCATCACTTGGTATTGAAAAATTTGAATTAACTATGTGGAAATTATGTAGAATAACATTCTTTCCTGTCGATAATTCGACGAAAGCTAATCCAATGGAATTGATAGAATCCGCACCAATACCACTTATTTGTGTTGTCACATTGTAATCTATGTCTTGATATTTATCTGTGTTTTCTTTTGAAATGGAGATATCCGCTCCAGTATCTATTAATAAGGTAAGGTGTTTGCCTGTGTATTCGTTGTTTACTTTTATAAATATGTTGAAATTAAGATTGATAGTATGAATTTTTGAATTTACTTGATTGGAATACTTAAGACACTTTGATCGTTTTCCGAGTTACTTTGAGTAATTCGAACATTTCTATTATTCCTGGTCTGATTGTTGTTTCCGTTATTATAATTATTATTATTGTTTCCTCTATAATTTCTACCTCCTCGGCCTCTTCCTCTGCCGGTTCCTCGGTAGTTATTCCCATAATTATTTCCTCGGTAATTTCCATTACCACGGTGTCTATTGTTTCCGCGATATTGGTTATTACCTCTATAATTATTAGTTCATATGAGGACAGTATCCTCTTTTCAAGTTGCGTCTATACAACTATTGACAAATTTAGAAATGACCTCATTCATATTGCTGAATTGGCCTGCTTCCATGATAAGTTTAACCCTATCAATTGTGAAATTCTTGGTTATTGCTTTGACTGCTTGTTGAGTCGAATATTTGGAAGCTGTCTCAGGTGTTATCCCATCAGATATATAGGCACTTTCTAATGCCTTTGTCAATTTTTGTACTTCTGTCGTATACTGGTTGGCGGTTTTCGTTTTCTTTTGTATTTTCATCAGTTTTGCTGATAGAACTTCTACTGATTCGCCTCTTACACTAATTTTTAACTTTTCTATTATTTGATATAGTGACGTCTCAGCGCCTATCAAGTTTCTTGCTGTTCCTTTTAGTTTTGTTTTTATTAGCGTAACAGCTAATTCATCGTGTCCTCCTTTGATGGAGTTCTCCAATGAAAGTGCGTCCAGGAATGATTGCAAGTTTTCTGGTCTACCGTCAAGTTCTGGGATTAGCCGGAAAGCTGTATTAAGGAAGTCTAAGATTATGTTTGTTGGCAACATTAAGAAGTTTATTTCTAATTTCATAGAAAAAACCTTCCGCCGCAACCTTATGCGCTACTGTTAGCCTCTCGAAATTTACGTTACTTAAACTTCTTATTTTTTCGCCCTTATCTAATAGTATCTTTTAATGTTTATCTAGTGTCTCTTTAGATATTGGTCTATTTTGAGGCGCACATTTAAGAGATTTGCCAAAAGTTTCTTTTTGGGTTCTTATATGCAATTTACACCAAAGTACATCACGTTGATGGAGTTTTCCGTTCACACCGGATATTTTGCATCACGAACAGCTGTTTTTTGTTTTGGTTATACACATTTATTTGTTAATTTTTGGGGAAAAATTTTTTAACTTAATCAAAAGAGATTAATGGAGTGAAGCAAGAAAAACATACCAATTGCATATTAATGGTTTACGTAAAACAAACATCAAGCTGGTTTACAATATTATTTACTTTACTTACTTCACTCCCGTGAAGAGTGAATAGTATTATAAGTTTGTGATGAAGTTTGTAACACACAGAAGGAGACATCGCAGATCACATAAAGTATATATATTTGTGATCAGCTCGATGAGACGAGTTGATTTAGCCATGTCCGCCTGTCCGTCGGTCCGTCTGTCCGCCTGTATGTATGCAAACTAGTCCTTCAGTTTTTGAGCTAGAGAGCTGAAATTAGGTTTCTTTTTAGCATACGCAACACAATTGTCGGAATCAGCCAAATCGGACCACTAGGGCGGGTACCTCCCATACAAACCCCACCTTTAAATTAATGTGCTTATTAAAAAAAGTTTTTTGTTTTTTATCATATGGACACGATAAGTGCATAATCTATGGCCATCAATCATGTAAATTTCATGATCCTAGGGCTACCAGGTGGGGTGCCTCCCATACAAACCCCCTCTTTAAATTAATGTTCTTATTAAAAAAGTTTTTAGTTCTTTAACGTATCGAACTGAAATTTAGACTCTATAAGTATCTGATCTACATTCATCAACCATATAAATTTCATGATCATACAAAGTATAAAGCAAAGTCCAAATTTCAAGAAGTTAGAATACTGATTACTTCTAAACCACGCAACGTATTTTGATACGGTTTTCACTGTTAATTAAAGAATTTCCTTAGAAAAGTTTGCATGTACATAAATAATTGATTCAATAATTAAAGTAATTATGATTATTATCTTTAATTATCCATATTTGGCATTCACTAAAGGCAGCAACACTTTTTTTGACATTCACCAAAACAGGTATTTGTTATTCACTACAACATCAAACAGCTCTTTTTGGTTCACAAAACAGTTCAAAAAGTAGTTCTTTCCCCACTTCCCAATACTGTATTTTGATAATTTCACAGGTTGGCTTTGCGGACGAGTCCCGTTTTGATGCTTATAAAATTAATGTAGTTGTAATAGTGTTATAATATATGAAAAAAGCATTTACTGCTACCACAATATTGCAGCTTTTCATTCTTTACACAGCAAAGTTTCTTCAAATGTGATTTTAGAATTAAATTAAAATAATTATTATTATCATTTAAGCCATACTATAAGGTAAAGAAAATTTTTGTTTACTTGCAATATAAGGAAAAAATGTCACCTACCAACGATCAAATAGGTAAAGTAAATCATTTAATTCTGTCAAAAATCAATGGACTGACACACTGAAACATACTACTCTGTAGACAATGCTATTGATCTGAAAGAGGCTGTTAATTTCCCAACAGAATTTCTTAATTCTCTACAGCCTTCGGGTTGCGCCCACATAAATTAGTTTTAAAAGTAGGGTGTCCCTATTTTATTACGGAACCTTACTCCACCAAAATTGTGCAATGGTACACGTTTACAGATAAAATCATTAAAAAGCTACATAATAGAGTGTACAATACTGACCGGATGTGGAACTGGAGAAGTCGTTTTAATTCCCCGGATTCCATTAATACTAACGGATCTACCTTTCCAAATTAGAAAATTGCAATTTCCTATAAAATTGTCATTTTCAATGACAATTATCAAATCACAAGGTCAAACATTCAACGTTGTGGGATTATACCTGAGCATTCAGTGTTTTTTCCATGGACAGTTATATGTAGCTCTTTCAAGCGTCACTTCTGTTCGTATTGTGTAATGACAAAAAAGCTGTAAAAATTGTATACAAAGACATATTGTAAACAAAAATTTGTTAAAAAAATAATTAATAAAATTTCATGCTATCAATACCAAAGCGATATTTTTTAAATTGCACCCGTGCAAAGCAGGGCGGTTTGCTAGTTTAAAGAATAAATGTAAAATAAAATTGCCACTCAAACAGATGTGATGCTAAGAAAGGAAGGTTGGATGTAACCCGGAGGAGCGTGAAGAGTATTACATCTTTGGCATAACCAATGATAGCCTTCTTTCTGGTTCTTTGGTCAAATGAATAAACGCACTAAGGAAAATGTCTGTTTTGGTTATAAAATAGACATTTAAGCATTTAGATTAGTTTAAATAAAGTTAAAAATTATGTTTTATAGCGAAAGCTGTACCTTTTTGGCTTATGACTTCTAAAATTCTGTCCTTCATAGAGGAGTACAGAGTATTTGCGTAGTCCAATGTTATCTCACTCCAAGCGAGTTGTATTGCTGCCCTTAAAGACTCCTTATCTGCGTACAACCTTCCTCCTTCATAAACCTTGCGAGATAGCCAGCCCCAAACATTTTAAATTATGTATAAGTCTGGACAGTATGGTGGCCAATTCATTACCTCAACGACTTCACGACTCGAGCATTGTGAATAGGAGCATTATTATGTTGGAAAACTCATGGCAACGGTCCAAAACAGTTATTTATCTTTGCAAAAATAGATTCCAATAGTGATTTGAAACGAACGCTGTTCATTCTCTGCTCTGCAAAAATTAAATCCATCGTTCCGTAAAACGTTATTGCTCCCCATACCATGACTCCGCCCTCACGGCTGTGATGGCGCCTTAAATAAACTTCTTCTTTTCGCAAATCGTGAACACGACAGATCACCAATCACCAATCATTGAAACAAGTATCAGTTTGAACAGTCCACGTCATTCAATCTTATACAAATTGGAGTCATTTTTAATTGCGAATTCCATAAAGAGGTGGTTTTTATCTTTTTTTCAATCGTTTAAGATTCTTCGCTTTCGAAGTAGTACATCGCACAGAGGCTTGCGTTTACCCCGGCTAATTCTTTTTTTTGGCTGCCGACTTTGTGCAATTAGAAGCAATTCTTAGAATTCTTCGCTTTTCTCGAAAACTTAATATATTTTTTCTCCCTTTGAATAGTTCCATACGATTCTGGATTTTTGTAAAACCTATCGACGGATCTTGAGCTGCGGTTTATCTTTTGTGCAATCATCCGGTTGGATAGTCCTTGTGAATGGGAAAAGTCGATTTTTTCGCGTGCCAAAATGTTAAAACTTTCCCTTTACCCATACGTTGCCTGAATTTTTATTCAAAAATATTTATTTATCGTTCACTTTGTACGTTTGTTTTTCACGTGAACAAGTATCAATTAAAATGCACTCATTCCATTCAAAATCAAATTACTAAAACACAAGAATCATTTTTTGGAGAAGCGTAAAGACCTTATTTCATAAAAATTGACCCATAAAATATGAATTAATATATAATTCAAAAAATTTAAAATGCATTTTTCTAACAAATGTTATAATAAACCATACAAAAATGAAACGCAATACCTCAAAAAAACTTTTGTTGCTTCTAAGACCAATTCAGACAATAGCAGTCGTTGGCCGAGCGTGCTGAGGCGTCGTTGCAGTATATGAAAAACAATGAAAAAAAAAATTGTCGTCACCGGTTGGATTCCCAGCTTTTACAAGTCTATTTTTTTCAGCTATTTGATTATTGTTATTATTATTATTATTTTTTAATCATGTTATTTAAAATAGTACACAAAGTTGAAAAAAAAAAAAAAATTATATTCCTTCAAAAACTAGCTGGCACAACTACGATTTTCGTCTCATCGCATTAAGCATCGAGTCTCATATAAAATAAATTTATTATTCAAAAAATTCAATATGCATTTTGTCTAACATATATCATAACAAACCTTACAGAAAATTAATGCAATACCTCAAAACATCTTCTTAGCCCACTTGAGACAATAGAAGTCGTTGGCCGAGGGAGCTAAGGCGTTGGTTCAGTATATGCATACGTGAGATCGCGTCGTAGGTTCGATTCCCAGTTTTGACAAGTATATTTTTTTTTATTTTTATTTTTCGCTATTTGATTATTATAACTATTTTTTTACATATTGATGTATAAAATAGAAATACAAAATACGAACAAAAAAATACAATTCATGTATATCCCTACAAAAACTAACCTTTACCAGAACGATCGTTGAATATATTTTTTTTGTTTTATTTTCGGCTATTTTGAATATTTCTATACATATACATGTAGGATATATGTTTATCTTAATTTATTATGTGTTTATTATGTGTGTTTATTATGTGTTATTATATATTATTGAATAGTCTGCTGTTGTCTTATTTATGTTGTTATTCGTCGCTGCTGTCTGTTCATATCTTCACTGCTTGTTGCTTCACGATCGACTGACCACTGCTGCTGATCGGCTTCTCACTGTTTCTGCCGAGTATCGTTATCGGTCGCACCGATACTCATCACCGATTACCAGCTTACCATCCCTTGTTACATTCGACCATACCTGCCTAGTCATCAGCCTCTGATGACCACGGATCTTCACTGTCTACAACCTACTGCCATAGCCTCATATTGTCGCAACTTGTAGTGCTATGGTTTGGCCCTTCCACACTGGCAGCTTTGCGTACTTGGTACCACCCGTTCCGCTTCACCTCCGTTACTTCGTATGGCCCTAAGTACTCGCTTGCTAACTTCCTTCTGGCGACGGACTGTGTGCGACGTATTGCAACAAGATCTCCCACTTTATAACCATACGCGCTTTTACGTTTCCTGTCGAACTGCTTTTTGTATCGATCTTGAGCTTGCTGAATACTAGTTTTTGCGCATTGCCGCATCTGTTGCCTTTCCTCGTCAAAATTGTCACACATCTCTTTTTCGATCACATTGTATTATCTCATCTTCGGCGTTGTTTCTCATTTTAGTACCTTTGTCAGTTGATTTTTTACCTGCGGCTGCTTCTGTGCTGTTTTTCTCGTAATCTTTGTCGCATTGTTTTAACACTCATCGAGTGCAGTCGCAATTAAAGCAAGTGTTAATGACAGTGCTTTTTCTAAATCTTATCAATAAAGGGAGTCTATTATTCTTTTTGTACTTCTGTTTTGTGTCTATCCTACACCACAGTTAAGCAACAACAACTTGCTTAGTTTGATATAGCGGGTCTTTTTGTTGATTGCAAATTAGACGAAATTCTTATTTAATCTGCTGTTACATCTCTTTTGTTATTGTGTACATTTGGCTATTGTGCACAAGTTACTTAGCGGTTCTTAATTTCAGCATTTACAATGAAGAAAAGAAAAAGAAAGAAAAATATCAATACAATCCCGTCTGCTGACAAAAGGAAACTTACAGAGTCTCCTGATATTGTCAAGAAGCAGCCAAAAACCAAATCCACTACAGTCAGTGTGATTGAGCAGCAATTAGTTGATGAATTGTCATCCTCATCTAAGTGCTTCATGCCAGTTGACATGTCTGCCGAGCGGTGTATGTCACCAAATCGGTTTGAAATTCTTTCGATAGATGACGAAGAAGAAACATCGTCAGTATCTGAAATGGAGATACCTCTTCCAAGTTCCGCTTCCTCAATTGCGTCGGAATGTGCTGAATCCCCAGGTGTTGAATATCAGGGTCCACCAAAGAGGTCCACCGAAGCCTCCACCATTGGTAGTCGATTGTTCTGGAGACTTGACTTTTTTATATAAAATGCCTGATGATCAATGAAGAGGAGTATATATTAAAAAGTACCAAAATGGGAATACGCATTATGCCTAAAGATGCTGCAGCCTATCGTAAGATTTATAAGCTTCTACTAGAGAATGGTGTACAAATGCACACATATCAGCTAAAAAAAGAGAGATCGCACACAGTGGTGATAAAGAGTCTCCCGTTCTGTTTCCCAACTGAGAGAATAAAAGCCCAATTGGAAAAAATGGGACATGAAGTGCGAAATATCCATAACCCCAAAAATCGTGCATCCGGGAAACCTATGGACATGTTCTTTGTAGCTCTTAACCCGAAAAATAATACACGGGACATTTACAATATCACTCTATTTTGCAGACACAAAACCAAAGTCGAGGACCCACACCGTCGTCGCGACGATGTAGTGCAATGCCACCGCTGTCAGGAATATGGGCATACAAAGAACTTCTGTCACAAAAGACATAGATGTGTAAGATGTGGAAAAGATCATTCCTCCAAGGATTGCATAAAGCAACGAAATCAGACAGCAAAGTGCATACTGGCAAGGCGCATACTGCAAATTACAAGGGGTGCGCTGTGTATAAGGCCATGGTGGATAAAAGACCACCTCAGATGAAAAAGTTAGCGCGTCCAATGCCCCCTCAATAACTAATGGTAAATACCCTATCTTATGCGGAAGTTGCAAATGGTAAAGTATCTTTACTTAGTGACAAACTGCAAAAGCAGCAGAAACCACACAAGCTTCAGCTTCTGCAACAACAACTTAGACAACAGCAGCCATTACAACAGCAGTCACAACATCAGTTACAGCAGCAGTCACAACAGCAATCTATACAGCAGCAACAAAAATTACAACAGCGTTTTACACACTCTGACCAATACCAACAATTATATCAGCAAAATAAACAACAGATGCAATACTCATCCCAACTCGAGGAAACTATTGTACAACTGAAAAAAGTGCTTGAGTTTTATTTATGTCAAATGCGACGCCGAACAACAAATAGGCTTGCGCATTGGTGTCTGGAACGCCATTGGACTCTCTCGTCAAGCAAGCGAACTAGAATTGTTCATTCATCAGCATCACATCGATGTTATGCTCCTCAATGAGATGCACTTTTGCTGCAGAGCACATTATAAGCTTCATGGCTACTCTCTTTACACGGCAAATGACCCTGATGACAACCGCATGAGAGGAGGGGCTACTGTTCTTATCAAAGCAACCATAAAACACTATCCAAAAACTCCCATTCGTACTGATGCTTTGCAATCTGCCATTATAGCAGTCTCTACTATACATGGAGACTTGGTTCTAGCTGCAATATATTGTCCACCAAACCATACACTATCGGAAAGGCAGTACAGAGACTACTTCTGCGTCCTTGGCCCTAGGTTACTTGCTGCAGGTGACTGGAACGGAAAACATCAATTATGGGGTTTCAGGTTTCTACCCCGAGAGGTCATACATGAGATAATAGTGACTACCTCTTATTAGCTGCTGGCGATGGGTTCATCAACTCACTATCCGTACAATGCCCAAGTTCCAGATGCTCTCGACTCTGCAATATACAAAGGAGTTCATTCTAACTGGATCACCATTTCCGACTGTATAGAAATGAGTTCGGATCATATTCCCCTCTTTATTGACGTCACTACTACTCCGTTAGCATACGCATCTAAGCACCGAGTTTTGCTCTATAATGCGTGTATCTCCACATTCAGGCGCTCAGTAGAACAGAAACTTAATCTAAACATCGAACTTCATGGGCCTGAAGACGTGGATTATGCGGTTGAGCTACTAAATCGTTGCATCTACGAAGCTGCTGACAGAGCCACTATAGTCCAGACTCGACCTCCTTCATTTAGCACAGTCAGACGTGAAGACGATAGACTTGCGTGGAAAAGGTCCTCAGCTAATCTCCGAAATGTCATAAGACAAGCACGTAGCGACTTCTTCGATAACTTATTACGTAATGCTGATCCAAATAAAAAAATGGGATTCAATTTATGGAAGGCGACTCGTTGTGTTAAACGACAGCCTTTGAGACAAATCCCAATCATGAATGTCAACAACTCATGGTGCCTAACTGATCTGGAAAAAGCGGAAGCATTTGCTGATGAGCTTGAAAACCGTTTCACTCCACTGAATCTTGCTGATAAGAGAGACGTCATGGAAACTAAGAACTTTCTTGATGAGCCTTGCCAACCAACTGCACCCTATTCTGCCATTTCGCCTCACAAAGTCCGCATAGAAATCAAAAAGTTAAAAAAGAAGAAGTATCCCGGCTATGAAGAGATTGACGGCAGTATTGCTAAGGCTCTTCCCAAAGGAATCCTTTTCCTGACGCTGATTTTCAATAGCATGCTGCGGTTTCACCACTTCCCCTCACAGTGGAAGTGTGCTGAGATCGTTATGCTGTTGAAACCTGGTAAACCGGAGAGTCGTGTTGAATCGTAAAGACCGATAAGTTTGTTGCCCACGTTTTCCAAAATATTTGAAAGAATATTTCTGGCTAAGATGATGGCAGCAACAGGTGTCCAAAGAGCTTTCCCTGATCATCAATTTGGTTTCAGGAAACAACATGGCTCTCCTGAGCAAGTGCATCGTGTTATCAACCATATCCCTACAGCATTTGACGACAAAAAATACTGCTCCGCAGTCTTCTTAGGTGTGCAACAGGCTTTTGATAAAGTGTGTATCGATGGTCTGTTGTACAAAGCAAAGCTGGTCCTCCCAACTCTGCAATATCTACTGTTGCAGTCTTACCTATGCGACCGCACTTTTTATGTAGCAGTAAAAGATGCCAAATCCACCATCCGTAACATTGCAGGTGGTGTTCCGCAAGGTAGTGTACTAGGACCAGTCCTGTACACTTCGTACACTGCGGATATGCCCACTCCTGCTGGCAATAACTCTCTACTGGCTACCTATGTGGATGATACCACTATAATCTGCAACAACAGCTCCATTGATGTGACTACGGCTGATGTTCATGAATACATCAATCACTTTTCACACTGGACAAAAAGATGGAATATTGGCATTAACTCCGGTAAATCTGCCCATTGCTGTTTCACACTCAGGCGAGGTATTTGTTTTTCAGTTATGCTTAATAACACTGCCATTCCGCAAGTTGATCGTGTCAAATACCTTGGCATGACTCTCAACAAGCGTCTTACCTGGAAATCACACATTTCATCAAAAAAAAATTAGCATGGCTACTGCGTCCTAATAGCCAGTTCAGCTTGAGTAACAAATTTTTGGTATACCGTTTGTACGTCCCTCCTGGACCTATGGTATCCAACTCTGGTGCACTGCCTGTGCATCGACTATTAATAAAGTTCAAATATTGCAGAACAAAACACTACGTCGTATTACGAATGCTCCATGGTACGTTAGGAATTCTGCAATACACAACGACCTTCGGATGCGTACAGTTATGGACGAAATAAACCTACACAGCAGTCGCTACAATGACAGGCTGATTCGTCACTCAAACCCTCTTGCAGCGGTGCTAATGCACCAAGAGTTCTCAAGGAGGCTCAAACGTCATCTTCCTAGTGACCTTGCAACCAGATTCACCTAGCACACACAAATAGTTTAATCATAAGGTAGTTAGTACAAGTAATACATAATGCAACTAAGTACATCGGCTATACGCCCCTCATGTGATATTAAAATGCTTGACAAAAACGTACCAAATTAACTTGATAGTAATGTATGTACATGCATAATTAATAATTACACAAAAAAAAAAAACAAAAATCTTCGTCGCATGTTTCTTCTGTAGCTGCTGCTGCGTTTGGTTTTTATCAGCGTCGTTTACTTTCACGTCATCAGCGTCGTGTAGTGTGCTCACATACACATATTGCATAAACACAATATAGCCTATTATTCTTAGCTTAATAAAACTTATGAAAAACGAATAAAGAACAGTCTCATGACAGACACCAAGAAGTTCGGACTTTTATATTTCATAGCGACCGCAACGTCGGAACAGAACTTAAATACCGACGAGTGAATGATTTCACCATCTAAATTTATTAAATTCGCATATGTGTGGAAATCAATTCCAAAATTATCCATAAACAATAAATAGTTAATTAAAATAAACCAGCCGAAAATAAATCGTGAATAATTCAATGGATAAATAATATCAATAATCACTTGTGAGTGCATAAAAAATAAAGAAACCAAATTGAAGTTGTACATAGCTGGAGTTCTTTTGTCTGTGTGGATTGAGAAAACAAGAGGAAAGAAGCAACCAAATCAACTAAAATAAAGTCGAACAGAAATTGTATTTTGTAGTTGTAATCTATTAAATTTAATAAACATTTCTATTAAAATGTGAAAACCAGAAAAATTATAAAAACAATAACCCAATCATAAAAAAAACTTTAACAGTAATCACGGTATGAACACCGAACTGACGGCGGCGAGGGAACACAATATTCCAACTCCATCAACTGCTGGGCCCAAGCCTTTGACAATTGAAGAATATAGGGCCCGGCAAAAGAGGGTAGCAGCAGAAAAAGAGCGAGCCCAGGAACGGGACGAGCGGCTGACAAGAATTCCAGAGACAGCAAAACCTCCAAAACACAGGGGAGGAATACGTACTAAGCAAAAGAAACAGCGAGACGTCATAATCGACGACTTGAAGGACACAACATTGAAGCCGGAAACCAGACTGTAACTTCAGGAGCGGCTGAGGACCCTGCTAAACAGGAGCAGGAAGAAGTAACAGTGCATTAATATGCACATTACCTACATTTTTTTTTAGTACATTCATAGCGTTTACGCTTGGTACGATTAGTTAAGTTATTTAGGAAAAGAATTGTACTTCATAGAGAAAAAAAACCAACTGTTAAAGTATGTAAGACAAAATTGAAAAAAAACGACATAGAAAAAAAATGTTAAATAAAATTATTATCAAAATCAAATAATATAACATTAAATTCATGTTATTAAACAAAAAAATAAATAAAAAAAAAATAAGAATAAATGTAGGACTACGCGCAGTGGTCAGCACTACTGAGAGTGAGAGCGCTAAGTTGATGGTATATGTAATTTGGTGTCATAGAAAATCTATTGATAGGGGAGATAAACCATTGGTGACTTACCATGTGGATCATGTGGGGCCAATGGAACTTACTAATAAGCGATGCAATTATTTGTTAGTGGTAGTGGATGGGTTTTCTAAGTTTGTTTGGTTGTATCCAACTATCCAACTAGGGGCACAAGTACTGACGAGGTCATAAATTCCTTAGAGAAACAGGCAGTGAACTTTGATAGGGGCACATCTTTCACTTCGGGTAAGTTTAAAGAGTATTGCCAAGAGCAAAATATTCAACATCTTCTGATAGCAACTGGAGTTCCACGGGGAAATGGACAGGTTGAACGACACAGGGTTGTGGTGCCCATGTTATCCAAATTGAGTATGGAAAACCCAACGGCGTGGTACAAGTATGTGGGTAGGGTGCAACAGATAATAAATAAAAGATAGCTCCATTTAGAATAGTCACTGGGTTGGACATGAGACTAGCAAGTGAGAGTCAGCTTAGGGAAATGTTTCAAGAGTTGTTGATGGAAGAAATAGAGCAAGAACGAGAAGAATTGCGTAGTCATGCTAAAGAAAATATTGAATTGTTACAAGAGGAGAACCAAAGAAATGCGAACGCTAGGAGGATAGGGGAACAACGGTATAAAGTAAATGCTGTAGTGGCAATTAAACGTACACAGTATGGAGTGGGGCTAAAAAACATGGAATATACGACGTGGAGAAATTAGAAGATACGGAGGGGCCATGGAAAACTACCACAGTGGCTGAACATATGAAACCATGGGTTAGATCATTCGAGACGAACGACAAGTCAGGAGGGCCGAATGTAGGAAATGAGAATAAGAGGGAGATGAGAACTACGCGCAGTGGTCAGCACTACTGAGAGTGAGAGCGTTAAGTTGATGGTATATGTAATTTGGTGGTGTGTTTTGTGTAAGAAGACAGAAGTAGAGAGTGAGAGAGTTGATGTTGTGTGTAGTTTGGTGGTAGGTTTGGGTTTGGTTAGCGCAGATCAATTTAATTGTTGTCGGACGATCAACCAAAGAAGTTGTCTTCAAACAGCTCGGAGGAGTGGACTTAATATACTGTACACACTAAATTAAGCAGTGTGTTATTAAACTTATTTTACTTTATACTATACACATTAAATTAAACAGTGTGCTATTTAACTCACATGTATTATTATTAAACAAACTATATATAAGAAAATGAATAAATATACAAATAAATAAAGAATATAATAAAATAATCTAAATAAGTTATGTACTTATAAACTACGCTATTATATACATAAACTATCTTAAACTAAACCAGGATATATATTTACTAAAAGATGTTAATAAAACTACAAAATTAAATAACATTATTGAACTTTATATAATAAAATAAACTACATAAATAAATTATTTTTTTTTTTTTAATGTTGATGAATCATAAAAATTTTATAATTTAATAATATAAATGGTGTAAACTTAATTTAAGTAAAGTAAATAATATTGTAAACCAGCTTGATGTTTGTTTTATGTAAACCATTAATATGCAATTGGTATGTTTTTCTTGCTTCACCCCATTAATCTCTTTTGATTAAATTAAAAAAATTTTCCCCCAAAAATTAACAAATACAACATTTAGTTTTCAAAGTTATTATTCGTAAAAATTTTTTTTTTTTTGATCATGGGATATAGGGAATCAAAAATTGGAAACCCAACCGCAAATGTTATAAACAAGGCTGGAGGTTATGGACCATACAGAGGATTTAAAGAATATTTTGATTCTTGTACTTGTGTTGACCATTTTGTCGAGCATCAAACTTATGTTAGCATTTTATGCACTGCATAATAAATAATTAAAGTAACGGTATATAAGCCGAGCAGATGCACTAGACAAAATATAAACTAAATTTGATTCTA
Organism: Amiota communis; assembly: GCA_037043315.1. Taxonomy (NCBI): domain Eukaryota; kingdom Metazoa; phylum Arthropoda; class Insecta; order Diptera; family Drosophilidae; genus Amiota; species Amiota communis. The sequence continues at coordinate 128,938 of JBAMAV010001118.1, forward strand.
ATAATTGATTGATTGACTATGTCTCAAACAACTTTATAGGCTATACGCTAAACACTGACAAATGACTCAAAATTTATTAAAATTATGACTCCCATATGGTATGGAATGGACAGAAATTGTTAGTACATAGATTAATATGCAATTTACACCAAAGCACATCAACATCAACATTGATGTGGCTACTGATACGTATCAGATTCGACAACAACCACAAGGAAAATGACGTCATTCAGGGGTTGTTGTTGTAGAATGTGATGGGGATCAATAGTCGCATCAAGAACTGATGTGCCTTGATATGAAAATTAATAATGGTCACTCTAGACATTTTCTGCCAGTGCTGCCAAGTTTTTCCT
>JBAMAV010001119.1:0-132178 GCA_037043315.1 Amiota communis
ACCGTTTTGTAAAGAAAAACACTTTGCTTTGTGTTTACATTATTTTTAATTTACTTTATTTTTAATTTTGTTTTTGTCTTATATTTATAATTTTGTTTGTTCATTAGCCACTGTAATTATGTATATCACAAGTGATTTATTAGATAAATTATTGTTACTATTGTTGTTGTTGTTGCTTAGAAATAATTTGTGCGACGTCACGTGCGATCGGGTTTGCTTGTTGGACATTCTCCTTTGTCCTGTTAGAGTCTGAAGCTGCATTCGATCAGGCGCGTTCGATCGAACGTTAGCCTAAAACAACTGCTCCCGACATGCTCCCCCCGTTGGAAGCGATGAAGTGGTTCCAACTGAAGTGGCACTAAGGGGCAGAACTGCAAGTTTGCCTATGGCCCTTTTGATTAGGCCATTTGCCGTTCGGATAATAGCAACCCGAACGATGCCGTCGTCCCCAGGAATAACCCTGTCAATGCGACCCAGCTGCCATCTGAGTGGAGGCAAGTTATCATCATTAACTAGTACCAAAAAGCCTGGTTGTAGGTTTGCAGCCACCGAGCGCCACTTGCCACGCTCTTGAAGTAGTGACAGATAGCTAACGCTCCACTTTCTCCAAACATCTGCTGCAGCTGGCACACACCTTGCCAATGACTTAGACGATCCATGTTGAGATGCGTTATATCAGGTTCATCAATTGTAGCGAATGACGAACCAATCAGAAAATGCCCAGGAGTGAGCACTTCTAAATCATCTGGATTCTCTGAAATGGGACAAGTGTACGAAGTTCGTTAAATGACAAAATTGATTTGCCAACAACACGATAAAAATGATATTTGGTTGATTTTACAGCGGCTTCCCATAAGCCACCGAAATGAGGAGAGCGGGGAGGAATAAAACACCAGTTTATGCCAAGCTATAAGCATTCACTGGATATCTTATTTATGTTAGGATCGCTTAAGAACAGCTGCTTCAGTTCCTCTAGCTCATGCTTTGCACCCACAAAGTTCGTAGCGTTGTCCGACCAAATTGAATTAGGCTTGCCCTTTAGGCTAATAAATCTCCTTAAGGCAGCGATGAATGATGATGTGGATAAGTCCTCCACGACCTCCAAGTGTACAGCCTTAGTAGCGAAGCATATGAATATTGTAATGTAGCATTTAATTGATGGCCTGTTCCTTACTTCCGATTTGTATTAAAAAGGCCCACAAAAGTCAATCCCAGTTGTCCAAAATGGACGATTCGGCTGAACGCGATCCGCAAGCAATGGAGCCATAATATGTTCTGCGATCCTTGGCCTTAGTCGAAAACAGCGTATGCATTTGTTTGCAATGTTTGATATGGTCTTGCGACCTCCGATCGGCCAAAATCGTTGTCGCAGAGCAGTAAAAAGACCCTGAGGCCCCGCATGTAAGAATTTGTGATGAAAAAACATGATGATTGCGCTAGTAACAGGATGATGCTTTGGTAATAACATTGGGTGCCTAGCATCATAATCCAAATAAGAATTTTGAAGCCGTCCGCCAACCCGCATCAGACCCATCGAATCAATGATTGGATTAAGCGATAGAAGCTTGCTTTTAAATGAAAGCTTTCTTTTGAGTTGAAGTGCTCTGTGATCATCAGCGAAGTGCACTTGCTGAATACATCTGATAAGTAAACAGTGAAGGAACCTTTAGATCGAGGAACGTCCTTATATTTCAGCATAAGAAACCGGTGAACGTATGCAAAGCCGCGCTGCAACTTTCCAAATGAATTTTGAAACTTGCAATAAAAAGATATGTCCAACTTCAATGAAGAAACTAATGCTCTATGGTGACGTTCTGGTAGCTACAAGTGCTGGTAAGGTTGCAGGCCAGTTAGAATTATCAGAAAGCAAAAACAATGGTCCATTGAACCAGAGGTTAGATTTCAGCAACTCAAAAGGTGTACATCCACGAGATAAAATGTCAGCTGGGTTTAATTGAGAACTCACGTGATGCCATTCCATACCCACAGTACGTTCCTGAATCTGCGAAATCCTGTAAGAAACAAAGGTATTAAAATTTGATGGTGAGTCACGTATCCATGTCAGAACTATTGTTGAGTTTGACCAACAAGGAAAGGTGCAATCGAATGGTAGATGTAGAGAGACATTGGCAACGAGTTTAGAAAGCAAATGAGCTGCACAAAGCTCTAGCCTGGGAATTGTTATTGTTTAAATGGAGGTACTCTAGACTTAGAGCAAAGCAAGTGTGATGAAAATGTCCCCTGGAACTCAGAACGAATGTAGATACAAGCGCCATAAGCAGCCATACTTGCATCGCAAAATGCATGAATTTGAAACGTAGCATGAAGCAGCAGGACGAAACGAGGAAATTTGAGGTTGGTAACGCTCGAGTTCTGCAAAGCAATTTCCAGCCAAGCAGAGTGTAAAGTTTGTGGAAAACTTTCGTCCCAATTTAGCTTTTCCTTCCAAAGAATCTGAAGAAATATCTTTAACCTCGTGACGATAGGAGCTATTAATCCCAAAGGATCATAGAATCTAGCAACGGCAGCTAGAATTGAACGTTTAGTGATTGAAGCCTCAGAATAGGTTTGTGTAAAGTTGAAAAGTAGTTTATCCTACACAGGATCCCAGGATAAACCAAGTGTTTTTATAATGTCTGTTCCATCATGAAATTTGAAAAAAGTTTCTTTGTCCGCTTCAGCCTCGCCAGAAAGCGCTGCAGATTCATTGGAGCACCACTTGCGTATTGGGAAATGTCCTCTCCGCAATACCTCCTTCTCCTCACATTGAATTTGAGAAACCTCCTCGATTGTGTCACATCCAGTTATTAAGTCAACGACGTAGAAATCCCTGCGTATAATTTTAGCAGCAAGCGGAAATTCGCATTCCTCGTCGTAGGAAAGCTGATGCATGGCCCGAATAGCCAAGAATGCTGCTGGCTTTGTTCCATAAGTGACTGTGTTTAAAGTATATGTCTTTATGCCCTCGTTAGGATTGTCACGCCACAAGATGCATTGAAGATATTCATCCGGGTGTGCTATGCGAACACAGCGATACATTTTACAAATGTCCCCACAAAGGCAACTTTGAAAAATCTGAAACGTAAAAGTGTTGTGAAAATCTTTGGTTGTATAGATGGCCTTGCCAATAGTAAGTCGTTCGAACGTCAGCCGCAAACCCTCTGCTCCCGACAAACAACATGCAAGTAAACAGAATGTGTGTTGTACAAAAACAAGCGAATATACGAAGAAAAGAGAACGAGAAACACACAGAAGCTCGTTGATGATCTAATTTTTCGCCAAGAGGTGATAGACGGCAAACGTAAACACAACAACAACAATTACACACGCCAAAGAAAACAAAAGCAACATACAGACGGATAGACCGGCGGACAGACTGAAAGACAGACATAGCTAAATTAACTGGACAGAATATTTTGTATGCAAATGTTGTATTATTGTTTGTCTGTCTGTTTTTAAGTAGTTTCACTTCTATCACGTGTATGATGGCACACATGCAATTTTTTTCTTATACACAAAAGAAGTCATCCGATGTTGTTTGGCTCTTATTTTTTTTCTAAATGAAAAACTTCGATTCTGATTTGATTTTTGATTATGTTTATTTAGACCTTTAGAATTAATTGTGTTAAGTCGAGAAGATGATATCGGACAAATGGGCGCCGCCACAATTGATTGCCATACGGGCTCGTTTTATGGCATTTTCCATCACTTCGGCGAGCGTTTCGGGCGATAAATTCTCGCATTCGTGTCGGATATTTTCCTTGAGGGCTTCCAAGGTCTCAGGCTTGTTGATGTAAACACGGGACTTCAAAAAACCCCATAAAAAGAAGTCCGGGACCGTTAAATCAGGCGATCTGGCGGGCCAGTGCAAATCGCCAAAACGCGAAATTAAGCGACCCGGAAACGCGTCCTTCAGAATGTCGGTTGTGGCTCGTGCAGTGTGTGCTGTTGCTCCGTCCTGTTGGAACCACATGTCCACCAGTCCTAATTCGTCCAGTTCGGGCAGAAAAAACTCGGTCAACATTGCCCTATAGCGCGCACCGTCCACTGTTGTCGTTTGACCCGCGGCGTTCTCGAAAAAAAATGGCCCGATGACTCCTCCAGCGTGAACAGCGCACCACGCAGTCACTTTGAGCGGGTGTAATGGCTCCTCGTGCATCACTCGCGGATTTTCGGTTCCCCAGAAGCGATAATTTTGCTTGTTCACGTACCCGCTGAGGTGAAAATGAGCCTCATCGCTCATTATGATTTTGGTCGAAAAATCGTCCACTTCGGTGTCGAGATTGAGGATAGCTTGGGCATAAGTTACGCGCGTTTGGCGGTCGGCAGGCAGCAGCTGATGCACGGACTGAACTTTGTAGGGGAACATGTTCAAATCTTTCACCAAAATTCGTTGCAGGGACCGCCGGCTGAGGTCCAATTGCGTGGCACGTCGTCTGGTCGATGTTTCGGGGCTCATTTCGACGTCCTCGGCTACAGCGGCGATATTCACGGCAGAACGGGCGCTCCGGGGCCGGCCACTCTTGGGAACGTCTCGTGTGGTCCCATACTCTTCAAGGCTAGTGGCTAAACGGCGCAGTGTTTGCGCTTTCGGTGTCGGACGGCGGGGAAATCGGCGACGGAATTCACGCTGCGCCAACACAACGGACGAATTGTTACGCAAAAAAATAGACACAATTATTCCGCGTTCTTGGAGAGTGTATAGCTCCATGGCTTATTCACTTGTATTCTGTATCTGTCTAGTCCACAAATGTCAAAACAGATTTGACATTGGCGGCCATTTGCAAAAATGAGAGCATCTTCCAATAGGGTGATTTCTTTTGTGCCACCTTGTATTAATATAATAGTTGTGAATTTAATGTTAAACTATACTCTGAAAAATGTACTAAGTTAAATTAAAAGAGGAAAAAAAAATATTGTGAGTACAAGTTGAACAACCTCATTTCAATTTCATTATCTTTTGGACGTTAAGGTAAGCAAAACAAACGGTAGTTCGTGGAGATACAAGAGTGTGCCTGAATTATGGAATTCATAGCATTGGCTATTTTCAAATGTCGGTACTCCACATTAGGAGGATACTGCCTCTCTTCAAGTAGTCAGTGTCCCCATTGCAAGTGCCCTTCAATTCGTCTCGGATTGCCGAAGATGATAGAAACAATATTCATAATAAAGGGATAAATTCTGAGAAATCAGCAAAATCCAATCATCGTCATTATACATGCTATAAAGCAAAGTCAAAATTTCAAGAAGTTTGGATACTGATTACGCAAAGGATTTTGATACGGTTTTCACTGTCATTTAAAGAATTTTTTTAGAAACGTTTTGATGTACATAAAGAATTGATTCAACAAAAAAAATATATTTTATTAATTTTCAGTCATCATACATAAAAGTTTTTGCAAAACCACGCACAAAAATTTGTTACGTTTTCTACGTTGTTGATGCTATGCTTCTTCTTGAATTTTGTGTGTCATTGTATTTATTCTTCTCATTTATTGATAACTGAGTACAATTTCAGTGCATTGCGCGCTCTTTTCTTTCACTGAGAGCGGAGCAAGAGAGAAAGTGTGTTTTGTACACATATACATATCCATATGTAAACAAACTTTATAAAAAAAATTAATAAAATTTCTTGCTATCAATACCAAAGCGATATTTTCTAAATTTTTTAATTAAAAATGTAAATTGCACCCGTGCAAAGCAGGGCGGTTTTCCAATCGTACTATACATCAATAATCTAGTGCGCCTTTGAAAAAAATATCTTATGCGCAAGCTCTGAATCAAAACTCCAAATCCAATGATACTGCTGTTAGTTCAGTTTTTTGTCACAAATTTTAGAAAAAATGAATGAGCAAATGGAATTTCATAAATTCCTTGAAAAAAGTCTAACCAACTCACTTTGCAGAATCTAAAAACGGTAAAGCTCTAACAATTTTTCTATGTAATTCGAACGGCCTGTTAAAACACCAAATGAGTTGGAGGTGATAATCAAATCAGAAAACGTTCTTATCTGTATGATAGATGCTCTAAAAAAAGGCAACAATTACCCAGCAATGGGTGGAGTGACCAATTTCACAAACAGCATTTTAGCTGCATTCTTATCGAAGGTACATTTTCTACTACAACAACAACTACAAAATTACGCCTTTTGTTGTAACGCTGTTGTTGTTAACGAATGTAGCAGTCAATGCAGCATTCGAGAAATGTACATTCGATGCTCAGTGTGAAATGGGTACTATTGCGAGTATACAGTTCACCGTACACCAGATTAAGTGTGATCAATACCAAATGTTGTTACAATAAATATGTATATGTAAAAAAAAAGGTATTGGTATTGATTATCTATTAGTACGGAGATTTTAAAGCTAAACATACACACTGGGGCTGGAGGTTAACTACAACAAAGGGAAGAAAACTTTACAAAGCACAAGTATTGACTGCATTTGATGCAGTCACGCCTGGTAAACCAACCTGTTTGCCGCCAGAACCAAAAAGTTCCAGATCTGATTGATTTCTTCATCTTTCTTATATATTCAATTCGAGTATGCGAATATTTTGTGAATCTTTTTCTCCTAAATGGCTGGACCGATTTTGATGAAATTTTTTAGACTTATGGGTGTAAGCTACAGTTGGACACGATAGGTGGCGCTGTTATTGAGATACAGGCAGTTTTATACCAAATTTTCAACATTTTTTTACCTAGCGCAAAATGAACTAAGCCAATTTTAATAATTTTTATACTCTTCACGGAAGTGAATAGTATTATAAGTTTGTCATGAAGTTTTTAACACCAGAAGGAGATATCGCAGACCACATAAAGTATATATATTTGTGATCAGCTCGATGAGACGAGTTGATTTACCTATGTCCGTTTGTATGAATGCAAACTAGTCCCTCAGTTTTTGAGCTAGAGAAATTTTGCACATAGGTTTCTTTTTACCATACGCAGCACATTTGTCGGAATCAGCTGAATCGGACCACTAGGGGGGGTACCTCCCTTACAAATCACCCCTTTAAATTAATGTTCTTGTTAGAAAAAGTTTTTTTTGTTTTTTAACGTATCGAACTGAAATTTGGACCCTATAAGTTTCTAATCCATAGCCATCAATCGTCTAAATTTCATGATCCTAGGGCTACCAGGATACGGTTTTCACTGTTAATTAAAGAATTTCATTAGAAAAGTTTGCATGTAAATAATTGATTCAATAATAAAAGTAATTATGATTATTATCATTAATTATCCATATTTGTCATTCACTAAAGACAGCAACACTAAGTTTGACATTCACCAAAACAGGTATTTGTAATTCACTACAACATGAAACAGCTCTTTTTGGTTCACAAAACAGTTCAAAAAGTAATTCTTTTCCCATTTACCAATACTGTATTTTGATAATTTCACAGGTTGGCTTTGCGGACGAGTCCCGTTTTGTTCGCTTATAAAATTAATGTAGTTGTAATAGTGTTATAATTTATGGAAAAAGCATTTACTGCTATTACAATATTGCAGCTTTTCATTCTTTGCGCAGCAAAGTTTCTTCAAATGTGATTTTAGAATTAAATTAAAGTAATTATTATTATCATTTAAGCCATGCTATAAGGTAAAGAAAACGTTTGTTTACTTGCAATCTAAGGAAAAAATGTCAACAATGATCAAATAGGTAAAGTAAATAATTTAATTCTGTCTCTATGCTTTTTACTTAAAATTTAATCCATCGATTTTAGCGCCACATAACGGCTCCAAAATTATCCTATGTTTTAGGCTGGAACCAACCATATACTTTCACATAATTTCATTGCAATCAGATGAACGGTGATTTTTAAAAGGTTTTTTATAAATTAGATCGGAAGAATTTATTGTTACCTCTTAATAAAAAACAATGTTGTATACCAGCCCTGATTTCTTTATTTACGTTTGAAAAAATTTCATTGCGTTATCGTTTATGTTGTTTTTCGTTTATTGCGTTATAAAATATATTAAACATTTTTGATACACCATCATGGTATAGTATTTGTATCCCACTTCTGAACGGAAAGTAATGGCCACGTTTTTTTTTATTTAACAAGAATATACAGTGGTGGAAAAAATAATAGAAACAAAATTAAAAATTTTTGAAATTGCTTTTTTTGTTTATATCAGACGTTCTAATTAAATGCTCATTATTGTAAGTCAGCTGTTAGTAACGGTAGATCTTGCCGTTATCTGTTTTTGGTCCTTTTTCAATCCATTTTCGTTTTACTTCCGTTTAAGTGATGAAAGGACGAGTTTGTCTTGGAAAAAATAATAGAAACAAGTTTGGTTTTTGCATTTTAAAAGGTAATTAAAATTTTAAACCAATTATATTAGTGAGTTTTGTTTGTAGATAAGTTTAAAAAACAAAAATTAATTACTTTACTACCGGTTACTCTAACAATTTTTTAAAAAAAATTCTTCAATGGGGCGTGGGAACCATTCAACTGAAACGGAGCAGAAACTGATGCGAACTCTTCGTGAAAAAGGTAAAACAATTGAAGAAATTTCGAAGATGATGAAATACTCCAATAAAAAAGTTTTTACTGCAATTCATGCTGAAAAGAAGATTTAGACCAGGGGAAGAAAGCGGAAAACCACTGATCGCCAAGACAAGCTGTTGGTGCGCTACAGCAAAAAAAGCCCTTTCAAAACTTCGGAGGAACTTAAAAGGGACCCAAATATTGAAGTGAATAGTAAAACTATTAGAAACAGATTGATAGAAGAAAATTTACCGGCTAGAAGTCCACGGAAGATACCATTATTGTCTGCACAAAACATTAAACGGAGACTAGCGTTTTCTACTCGACACATTTACCGCCTTAATTGAAAAATATCCTGTGGTGGGACGAAACTAAAATTAATTTGATAGGATCCGATGGGAAAATATACGTACGGCATCCTGCAAAGTCGGCATATGACCCAAAGTACACCAAAAAAACCTTTAAACATGGCGGAGGATCCATAATGTTATAGGACTGATACATCTGATAGATGGTATGGAAGATGGAATGTGTGCACCAGATTACTTACTTACTTAGCTGGCCATAACAACCCGTTTACCGGGTTACGGCCTTAGCTTCTCGGCTGCCACTCATGGTGTGTGCGCTAAATTTTATCCATGAGTGGAGGGACCTACAGTTTATAGTCGAATCCGAACGACTTTTTTGTGAGAAGCTTTTTCATGGCAGTTTTTTTGTTACTCTCAGAGCTTTTGCCAGAAGACTGCTGAGAGGAGAATCGCCGTTAGAAATAATTTTTATTTTTTTATTTCTATAAGGTGTTACCGCCGCTGGTATTCGAACCTGCGGCGGCCGCATAGTAGACCAGCACACTATCCACTAGGCTACGGCGACCAGTGCACCAGATTATGTCAACAATTTAAGGAGAACGATGCTCCCATTCGCTGAAGAGGAAATGCCTCTAAAATGGGAATTCATGCAGGACAACGACCACAAGCATTCGTCAAAGCTTGTAAAGAAATGGTTTAGCGACAATCATGTAATCGTAATGGAGTGGCCATCCCAATCACCCGACCTTAACCCCATAAAGCATCTATGGGGAGACTTAAAGAAACGTCTGAGTAACTTCAAAGCAAGAAATAAGCAACAACTTTGGTAAAAAGTCAAGGAGCAATGGTATTCGATAACACCGTAAACATGCGAGAATCTTGTGAATTCTATGAGTCGTAGAAGTATAGAAGTAATGAGGAAAAAAGGCTTGTCGACCAAATATTAAATTGAAGTATTTTTAACTTATTGGGTTCTATATGGATTGATGTTTTTTTTTTTTTGTTTATAAATAATAGAAACAATTTTTTCCAATAGCAAATTGGAAGATGGAATACATTTTTATTTTTCGTTATGTTTTTATTGAATGTTAGTTATTTTTTTAATGCAAATATGAGTATAGGAAATATTTGGATACTCATTATTTTATAAAAGTTTTTAATTAATTTTTTTTATAAAAATATACATTTTTTTTTGCTTGTTTCTATTATTTTTTCCACCACTGTATGTTTATTTATAACAAAAATATAAAAAAGTTTATTTTTAACAAGGATATAAGAATGTAGGTAGTTTTCCGCGTGCCTTTTTCAAGTGTCCGTCTTCTTCATTTCGAGGGTCGTTTTTAATAGCCATTCTACACTGAGTGAAAAGTTGTGAGTTCTGGTTTTGCTTCCAGAGTGTGTTCTGGTGTCTTCTGAACAGCTTTTTGTTTTGGTTATACACACACGTGCAACTTTCCGCGGAAGTTGGCAAAATTAAAACTGAAAATTTGTGAAAAATACATGAGTAAGCACATTTTGCAATATATGCAAATGGATATTGCAGCTCCCTTTTTCATTCCTGATACTTATTTTATTAAAATCTTTTTAAAAAATTAACAATTTCCAATTTACTTAAATCTAAAACGCTGGCAGCAATGAAAAATGTTGGTAACAATGAGGAAAAATGGGCAGCCCTATTTTATAGTGTCCAGCCTTAATACTGGGTTCATCCAGAACACAACCAGAATTCTGTGTTCTGACTGCTACAACAACAACCAATTTCGTTCGTTTGCATAACATGCTCTATAGGCAGCCCGTTCTGACTGATGTTGTTGTAGTGTTATCAGTATTGGGGTTGCCAGATCGCTCTTTTGTTTAAACAATTAATTCACTATTTTACGAAATATCTTGTAAACCTTCATCAGACGGCAAAACCAATCGAGCAAACGGATGCCAACTCGTTGTAAATGTTGAATTTTTTGGAGTTCCTGTTTTATCGAATGGATCAATAAATTGTGTTGCATATTGAAGTAATAAAACTAATAGCAACGCTGTTATGTTTAAAATGTTCATTAATCACGTATTTACTGTACATTTAAGTAAAAGTGAATTCAAAATTTGTATCAAGTTGGCATAATACTAAAAGCCTAATCGGAATGTGAACGCCACGTTGTAAAAGAAGAAGAAATGAAACAAACAAAAGACGTTTCCGTTGTATTTTTTCTTCTCCAAATGCATTTTATATTGAATAGGTTTTATTTATTAATCTTTTTTGTTGAAAAAATCTCTAATATAAACGATAAACAGCTGACAAGTGGCAGTCACAGAAAACCATAGAATTAATACACAGTAGAGTTGTCGTGCAAATTGTTACATTTGGCGGGAAGAAAATTTGTAAATTTTTCTTTTAAAATTTTAAAAGTAAAATCGTACTAATTTGACATCTTAAGTTATTTATAATGGCAGACACGTTTGTACCGTTTATTTTATCAAAAATATTAATATTAAAAAAAATAAAAAGTTTAGTACAAAGCTTTTATATGCTGAGAGCCCTATTAACATTCAGTTGAAGCCGTTTGGTTATTCGATAAAAACACTCCAAAAACGAAACCTCTGGGAGTTGTGAAGTACCTACAATTTTGTCGAGAGGAATCCAAAACTCTCTACGCAGCAAACACTAGAGTTTTCTGTACCACCCCTGATTGTAGTGGTCTATACTAATTCGAGGTCGCTGATTTCGAATCTGCCCTTAGTTTTTTTTTTTTGTATCACGTCCAGTTTTTGAGATACAGCCACTTTTTTCTTTCTTACCTTTACATAGAGTTTACTACACTACTACTAATGTTGTTTAAGTTATTAAAAACCTTATAAATTCATATAAGGAAATATCAACAAATTCATAGTCAATTAGTTACATAATAAAAAAGTGTTTAACATTTATTATATTTTAGTTTGAAAACAAAAAACACCTATTTCATGGAAGTTGAAAAAAAAACCAGAAAGAAGGCTATCATTTGCTATGCCAAAGATGTAATACTCTTCACGCTCCTCCAGGTTGGACCCAACCTTCCTTTCTTACCATCACTAAATTCTCTATTTTCTAATATGAACATTAATTTTAATGGGGGTTTGTATGGGAGGTACCCCTCCTGGTAACCCTAGGATCATCTTATTTTCATGGTTGATGCCCATAGATCAGAAACTTCTAGTTTCCAAATTTCAGTTCGATACGTCAAAAAACAAACTTTTTCTAATAAGAACTTTAATTCTAAGGTTGGTTTGTATGGGAGGTACCCCCCCTAGTGGTCCGATTCGGCTTATTCCAACAAATGAACTGCGTATGGTAAAAAAAACCTATGTGCAAAAATTTAGCTCTCTAGCTCAAAAACTGAGGGACTAGTGTTGATACAGACGGACAGACGGACATGGCTTAATCAACTCGTCTCATCGAGCTGATCACAAATATATATACTTTATGCGGTCTACGTTATCTCCTTCTGTGTGTTACAAACTTCATGACAAACTTATAATACTATTCACTCCCGTGAAGAGTATAATTAAAAATAAAATATAACGGTAATCGATTTGTCTTATCTCTTTTCCTGAAAGAAGCTTCATGAACGGTACTTTGAAGGTAAAATGAGAAATATTAAACTTTTCGAAAGGAAAAGTTTTAAGTGGTTCTGATTTTTCTTCAGCAAAATTTGTATTGAAATCACCAGCCAAAATAAGTGGAAGTTTGTGGTTGTTTTGTCCGAGAAGAGCAGAACCCCCTTACTAAACTCCAAAAGTGATGTATTGATGAACAACGTTATTTCCTGAATTGTACTACATACTTGGCGATATGTAAATAACTACCATTACACAGGCCTGCGAGATTTTGTTACAAGAACCTGTGGTACTAATTCTCGTAGGTTTTTGCGCGCTGAACACGAATCTGATGTCCAAAATGGTCCATCACGTCAGGATTTTGAGTAATTCAAGGTCAAATGTCCCAAAAATGGCTATTTTGGCCACTTTTGAGAATTTTTTCTGGGAGATATAAATTTTTTCTTTAATTTTCCAAAGCTCTATCATATAGTGCGTATTCTCAGCTTCAAAACCCATTTTTGAAAATTAATTTACGATTATTTTTAAAGAAGTTATGAACATTTGAATTGATGGCATTGAGCCATTTCTTAAGACCATTAACTCTTAAACGTAATAGGCTACCCCAAAAGCCCCCAAGTAGTAATTTTTATAGCTTTACCTTAGTTTTTTGTAATTGTGGTCCGCCATATTGGATCCGCCATTTTTAATTTTGAAAAATCGTCTTCGGTTTCGTAATTAGCGACCCCAAAAACCCCCGAGCTACGAATTTCAGGCTTATCCGATTAATTTATAATATTGCCATCCGCCATATTGGATCCGCCGTTTTGAATTTTGATAAACCGACTTCGGATTCGTAATCAGAGACCCCAAAAACCCTTAAATGGAGAGCATGACGAAAATCGCATTTCTACAAAAAAAGTCAGGCGTTTAAGAGTTAATGGTCTTAAGAAATGGCTCAATGTCATCAATTCAAATGTTCATAACTTCTTTAAAAATAATCGTAAATTAATTTTCAAAAATGGGTTTTGAAGCTGAGAATACGCACTATATGATAGAGCTTTGGAAAATTAAAGAAAAAATTTTGATATCCCAGAAAAAATTCCCAAAAGTGGCCAAAATAGCCATTTTTGGGACATTTGACCTTGAATTACTCAAAATCCTGACGTGATGAACCATTTTGGACATCAGATTCGTGTTCAGCGCGCAAAAACCTACGAGAATTAGTACTACAGGTTCTTGTAACTGAAAAAAGGTCAAATTTCGCAGGCCTGTGTTATTATTTAAAAACCGTTCTCCATCCTACATATTGCGGAACAAATGTCGCCAATACTTGACATACGTATCATTGATTCCGTATTATTCTCGGTGTAACAATACTGATATTATCACTCTGATTTTTATAAATTGCTACTCCTCCAGCACGAACATCTGGTCTTTTGTATTTTATAATGCAATCGAAATTCGGAATGTCAAATTCTTGATCGTTACCCATCCACGTCTCACTGAGTAGTAAAATAATGTTTTTTTTAGAAACGGAATCAGTTAAGTCGATTCGATGACTTAGCAAACTTTGGCAGTTGAGTGTATATATAGAAAATCCTTTGTTTTTTGTTATAAAATTTATAAAGACGTCGAATCTAGTCTCCAAAGTATTCAACGATAATCTTTGAATTCTTGAATAATAGATGAAATCGTTCATGTTTGCCGGCGATTATGATAAAATTTAAATTTACTTCCATTATCATCAGATGTCACAATGAACACTTCTTCTATGCTTGTGACGTGCGACTTTGCAACATAGACCATTGATTGTGAGTACATCTTTTCATATTCATAAACGATTTGTACAAAAGTTCCACCTTGAGATTTATGCATGGTCATTGCAGAAGCCGCGATGAGAGTAAAGTGTTTTCGTTTGACCACAACTTTCTTTTCTCTCGACATCGCAATATTAGCTGTTCGTATTTCAATTGGCACTGCAAGATTTCTAACTTTTTTCTGTACAGCTAATCGAGCAGCGTTTTTTCTCAGTTGTTTCCCAATATTTGGTGAACCTGGAAATTGTAACCAAACTCTGCACACAATGTCCTCTTTCTTTAGTTGTACATTTAATAGCTTGCCAACCGCCAAGCCGTCGGATACATCGGCGTTTGTGGTAACGATACAATGTTTATTGATAACAAAAGTTATTTGATAAGGTCCCAGTGTCAATAAGAGACGTTTTGTGCAACTTTTGTCTAAAAGCAGTTTCTTGTGTAGTATTTTCAGTTCCAGTAATTACGTCATTGGCTATGGAGATACATTTATTTGGATGTTGCTGTAAAATGAAATTGTTATAATCTTCTACAGCCTTAACTTTCCAATACAGGCGGATTCCATCAGGGCATAGTCTTTGAGCTTCTGTTTTCGTGAAAAATCTGGATTCAATAAGCTCCAATTCTTTGTGTTCTAGAATTTCACCGTTGCCTATTTTCATCAGTTTAGAAGAAAACGCAGCATTAGTCTGTCTTATAACTTAAGTTAGTTGGTAAAATTTCAAATTGCGCCACAGATAAGGCCCCACCATGCGTGTTCTAATATTTTTATATATTGGTGTTGTTCTCACTGGTGATAATTGGCGTAAATCCCCAACTAGAATGACATCAATACCATAAAATTCAGAATTATGGTCTCCTGAAAAGAGATCTATACAGATGGACATTTTCGGATGACAAAAGGCAGAAATTTCAAAAGCCTCAGTAGCTTTATCCGTTGAAGCGCATGCTATGTAAGCATTGCAGAAGCCATCATTATTAGTAAACCTGTTGTATACATCCATAATAAGTTTAATTATAAAAGTCTCACCGCAACCTGCTGGACCAGTCAAAAATATTTGAAGCGGTGACTCATTTGGTGTTTGTAGATGATATAAAATGTGCATCAATAGATCCTTTTGTTCCTTATTTGCTGTTCGGAAAACATTGAAATTATAGATGAACATCCAGAATTCGATATTATGGAAATAACGAGGAAAATAACTGTCGATGTACTAAATAGTATAGCACAAGAAGCTGTTTGGTTATTATTAAGTCAACCTAAGGCAAAAGGCCTTAGTCGCTAGATCTACTCCCCCTTCGGTGACATCGTCGGTAGGCGAGGGTAATGGAACATGTCCATGTGGCTGCAAAGATGGTGTTGCTGATGGCGACATATGCTCTGCACTTTCCTTGTCTGATGATGGACAAGTTAACACATGCTCGCCGTCTGGCGTATTAACGTTGGCAAGGAATGCTGGCTTGAGTAAATCAACGGAGATGGCCTTATTCTTACGGTTAATCCTTACAATGTAGACGGACAACTAATTTGGAAACGTGAGTGCAAGTTCGTAACTCTTTCGCACAAAATACTTGTGGCTTCCTGTGATGCGCCGCTTGAGTTGGCTTTACTGTGCGGATTAGTTTGCGAACCCTTCAATGCAGCAATGCTGGTCGACAGGAACTGTTTCATTTTTCGATGTGAAGAAATCAAAAGGAAAACGTAGAGTCGTTCCATTCTGCAGACGATGACTGCAAGTCTGAACTGTACGTAGTCCCAGCAAAACTGTCGGTAAAAGCTCTGGCCATGGAACTTGTGCGTTGCATATTAATGCCGCATTTGATGTGCGATGCCATCTCACCACCATGCTATTAGATTGAGGGTGATACGCTGTAGTTCGAATTCTTTCAGCTCCTATAATTCTTGCCAATACATCTGTGGCTATGGTGAGCGGAGTACCAAAGATGTAAATCCATTGAAAATCTAATCTATCTATATATATCTATATAAATCTATCTGCTGAACCGATCTATGAGAGTCAGGCAGTAGCGTAGCTCACTGACACATGGTAGCTCTATTAAATCCAAGTTAATGTGTTCGAAGCAATTGTCTGGAATTTCAATTTTGTCCAGATGACTCCGTGTGTGTCGATGAATCTTTACGTGCTGGCATGGAACGCGTTATCGTGACCAAGCTAGGCCATCCCTGTTTATATTTGGCCAAACGTATCGCTGTTTAAGCATTTTAACAGTTGTACGACCACTAGGGTGCGTCAAACCGTACACAGATTCAAAAGATTGATATCGCAAGGTGCCAGGCTTGTGCGTCTAGTTGATATGTCGCACATAATGTGGAACTGCTGAATACGCAGTGTTTGCATACTAAGAGATGTGATCTATGCTAATTGCAGAATTTCGTTATTAGCTTGCTAGGCATCAAAGATGGTCTATGCACCAATGCTGCCAGGCATGTTGCGCTAACACGTGAAAGTGCGTCCGCGACAGCATTGCCTCTACCAAGCGCGTGGACGATTCTTGTAGAAAATTGTAAAATAAAGTCCAGCTACCGAAGCTGTCGAGGTGATGCATTTGTGATCTTTTGCGAAAACGCTTACACTAACGGTTTATGGTCAGTTTGGATAACGAACGGCCGCCCTTCTAAAATGTGTTTGAATAAAATGATGGCGGCGAATATGGTGAGCAGTTTGTGATCATATGTACTGTAATTCTTTTCTGCAGAAATAAGCTTTCGTGAGAAAAAACGCATGGGGCGCAAGTTATTGCCATCCAGTTATTGCGAAAGCGGCGCCAATTACCGTATATGATGCGTCCGTTTTAAAGGATAGTTGAGCTATAGGCGCAAGGAGTGCTACTCGCACTGCACCAGTAATTCCTTGTTTGCTACTTTCAAATACTTTGTTTGCCTCAGGCGTCCAGACAATTTCACGGTAATCATTCTTGGTTGCACTTTTAAGGATAGTCTTTAAGCAGAATTTGCATCTCTGCTGCATTGGAAATTAGCCGCCTATAAAAGTTGACCATCCCTAGGAACTTTTGCAACTCTATGATTGATTTAGGCTTCGGAAATTTGTTTATTGCTTGTGCTTGCAGCCATGCAGTCCATTTAGAATGTACTCACAGTGCCGCACAGGATAGCGGTCTTGTTTTTTAGGAACAAGATTGATTGGACTTGCCCATTGACTAGAAGAAAGTCGGATAACCCCACATTGTAGCAGCAAATCAAAGATATGTCGTGCAACGTCCAGTTTTTCACCAGAAAGGCGCCGTGGTTTATCGAAGACTGGGGCACCGGTGGTTTCAATAGAGAGTGCTAGGGTCTATGAGACGTTTGCTTTTGAGATCAATTAGCAAACCATGCTATGTGAGAAAATCAGCTCCGATGACTGCTGACTGCTTTTGAATCAATCAAAAATTTGGTATTGGAGGGACGGTCATATACGTGGAGCCAAAACTCCTTTTCCAAGCGGTAAGCTGAATATTTTGCTGTCATTGATCGACTTTACGAACGACAGCTTCTTCAGTTTTCCTGTGGTGCTATCCATGAACATGGATGTGTGCAGTGGCCAACGTTAGCCGCGAACTTTGGGTGGTAGTAGCACAGTCGTGAAGCCTGATTTTAGGATTGTGGCTCCTGAATACGCTTTTACTTCCTGTTGTCAGCAATCTCTTTCTTTAAAAGAAACAGCGTCTTTTTGATGTCCGCGATATCGCGCTTAACGTTGTCTAGATGATCATCTGATGTAACTGTTGCAGGACGAATGGAATGGCTTTGTGACAATACATGTGTCGTTGACAGCTCTTCAAGAATACCACGCCACACATGTAGTGACAACTGCAAAAGCCAGCATTCACGTAAAAGGTCACTGGAATCATGTTCCCCAAGAAACATTTTCATTTGGCGTTATAATTGTGATGGCTTCTTGTCTCCTAAATCAAGTTCTGATATTACCCGATGCAGTTGACGATCGGCAGATTCCGAGAATCGTTTGATGATGCCTGCCTTTTAATGTTCATATATGTTGGAAAAGAGAGGCTAAATAAGAACATCACTAAGTTTAGACATGCCATCTGGGTCCAGTGCGCATAGTAGGTGATAATAGCGAGTGTTGTAAGCAATTATGCGATTGCATTGAAATAGCGCTTCTACTTGCAGAAACCAAAGTTGCACATGCTGTTTCCAAAACGGCGGCACTTTACAGACACTAACTATCTCACCTACCGGCGCAAAGTTGTTACTGTTTTGTGAATTTTGTGTCGAAAGTACCAGCGTGGCATTGTTGTTGTATTGTACAAATTCAAAGTCATTCTTCAGGAAGAAATACATATACATCCCAATTTTCACGCTAATTGGTCAAACGGTGTTGAAGTAATTTGCCGTTAAGCAATGGACTCGCAATGCCATCTGGTGCACGTAAAAAGTAAAAATAAAATACGCGGCGAAATCTGTCGGAATAAAAATTGGATAAGAAAAGTGTCACAAAATGTAATGGCGTGCATGGGAAGGAAAGAGAAGAATGAAAGAATGAAATAGTTAAATCATATATAAGCTAAGGTTTTTTTTTGTAATCGGAAGGAAAGCATCGAAAGCCTGCCGATCTATAACCGAAGTGCGGGACTTTAACCGCGCTAAAAAATCCCACCCCATGTCCTATCGTCCCCCGGATCCTCCATCCGGTACGAGAGCTAAACGAATAGCTTGAGACCGTTCAGCTGCTCTTCTACGGTTACTGATTATGAGAGAGCACATAATTTTGGCCGTGGCTATCTTTACAGTTTCCCGATATGCAATTGACTCACACATTCATGGCATAAAGTTTTCTACTATGATTAGCTCACCAACACGTTCAGGGGACAATGGAAGAGGACGTGGTGAGTATCTTCGGCAATGCAGTCGCATACTAAACAGAAGGGGTCCTCTTCGTGTTTGAAACGGTGCAGGTAAAACTTGAAGCAACCGTGTCCACTGAGCATCTGTATCCACTTCACCATGTTTCCGTGTTACCCATACGTCCATGGTAGGGATCTAAGAAAACGTCCATCGCCCCTTTTTCAGACGTTACCCACCTTCTATGTCATTCTTGTATGCTGCATCGCCTCACATCCCCTTAAGATCCACATGTGTCGTAACTACGTTTGAGTTCACGTGCCATTATGTCGATTGGTGGCATGGAGGTTATCACTTCAATCGCAACATAAGACACTATGCGAAAGCCGCTCGCCGCCCCCAACACGCTTAGACGTTGAAAAAATACCCGCCGCATATGTGTTCTTTAATGTTGCATCAGCCCATACTGCAGCTGCATAGATGACAATGGAGCTCACAAACCTGGCTAACAATTTTCGTTTGCTTGCTCGTAGTCCACCTATCTTTGCCATCATAAGTTAAGGTGTATGTGTATGGGCAAGAATCAAAAAAAAAAAAAACTACCCAGTACATGATTCGAACCCACGCACTCGGTGTGCCTGTCTTACTCTCTAACCACTACGCCATTAAGAACATTGGGTTGTACCTGCATAAATAGCTTTACTATAATAATAAAAAAAAACCGCAATGCCTCACCTATATAAGCACACTATTGAAGTGAAACTGCTGCACAAAATGTTAGGAATCAAGTTTCAAAATAATTACTAGAGTTGTGTTTTATAATACTATTCATTTATTTAATAATTAAATAATTGGGTCATATAACGTATTAATTTATATGACAACAGCACAGTCTCAGCGACATGCACAAAAATAAATATGCGAGATCGGCGTCGTGTACAGCACACACAAATGAAAAACATAAATGAAATTCACAAACTTCATGAGCACATATGATTGAAGAGAAGAGCGAAACTGCAACTGTGGTAATCCTGGTTGTGTTGTTGTTGATATGTTGTGCACCAAACTACAACTTGAACAACAGCAACGACACAAGCAAAGTCATAGTCTTTGGTTTTTCGTACGACGATCAGTGAGCGACCCACGCACTTCCCTTCTCCATATCAAATTGAGAAAGAGAGCTCTGTTTTTTGTTCACTGGTGTTAATACACCACGTATAATTACGACAGTGTGTCAATAAGTCCTTAGAAAATCCAACAGATAGCGCGACTATTACTGTAAACGGTTTGTTTTCATGCAGCATCACTACCGTCTAGGTATGCTGTGAAGTTTTAGCCAGATTGGTTGAGTTGTTGTGTGTTTCTCGTGGAATTATTTTCGTTGACTATTTGGAAAGAGGAAAAACAATAACAGGGGAGTATTATGCAACTTTATTGGACCTGCTAAAAGAAAAAATTGAAAAAAACGGCCTCATTTAAACAGAAAAAAAATCCTCTTTCATCAGGACAATGCCTGTGTTCACACATGTTTACGATCAATGGCTGAAATTGAAGAATTAAAGTTCAAATTGGTCGACCACCCACCGTATTCGCCAGATTTACCTCCCAGTGACTTTTTCCTATTCCCAAACCTGAAAAAATGGCTCAGTGGACAACGTTTTTTTTTTCAAATGAAGAAGTCATCGATCAAACAAATGCTTATTTTGAGGACCTTCCAAAATCTTATTTTTCTGACGGGTTAAAAAAATTAAAGAAACGTCTAACTAAGTATATAGAGCTCCAAGAAGATTATGTTGAAAAGTAAAAAAAAATTTACCAAAAAAAAAATTGTTTTAATGCTTTTTTCTAAGGACTTATTGATCTATCCTCGTACCACACTAACATCAACAACGGCGACACCCCAAAACTGTCAAACTGTCGATAGTCGGCCCATTCGATGTTTTCGATAGATTGGAAGAAAACTATCGAAACTATCGGTTAAATTTTTAGTATTTTTTTATTGTCATATTCTTCTTTACAAGTTATTATATAAAAAAAAAATTTAACTCAAGTTTAAAATGAATAAAGAACAAAAATAGCATTTTTTGCTTATTTACAAACTTATAAAATTGTGACTTTGTCTGAAATCAATGGCGAATTTTCGTTGATAAAAATCAGCTTATTAAAATTTTTTGCTTTTAAAGAAGCCGTTCTATCTGAAATTATGAATCCAGCTTTACTAAAATCCTTTCAGATTCCGTGGAAGTTGCTGGCATGCACAAATGACGTTTTGAAAACTTCTTAAATGCCACCATATCACTTTGTCTTGCAATGCAAAGAAAAAAGTAAATACTTAGTTTTATAAGAAATATTATCAAGCCATAATTAAACAAATTGTAATGTTTACTTTCCAGTACTCCAACGGATCACTTTCTTGAGGAGCATTTGCTGTTTCCATATAATGGCGAAGGGATGTTATAGCATCTACTCTTTGTCCGTATTTTATTAGCAATTTTGTAATCCAAAAATTTAATGAGTGGGTCTTGTGCCTCGCATCACTGCTTTTTGGTGTTGACTGGTGGCCGTGCGCTTTTCGTATGGGAGGAGCCCCTTTTTAAAACGTTCAGCAATAAAAATTCTGGCTTTTAAGCCCTCCGACGAATTCATTTTAATTTTCAACTCCTGTAGGCCTTGCAAAAGACCGCACACCAAATGTATTATTCTAACAGAGGTGCTGCTTGATGTATTGACCGTTACATAATCAAAAGGAGAAAGTATTTCCTTTATGTCTTTTAATACTTCTAACTCATCCATGGCCAAAGGTGGTGGAGCTTTAAATGTGCTCAAAAGTGCACTGCAGATCGAATAATTTGTAAGTAAGGCTCTTTCCATCAATCTATATGCGCTGTTTTCTTCTTTACAAAACTGCGGAGCGCAATGTAAATTGATCCGTAATAAAGGGGCACGTAACCGTAAGGTAACTCTCATTTGCACGTGATGAAAACTTATAGTGACCAAAATTCAGTTCGATACGTTAAAAAACAAAAAACTTCTTTTAATAAGAACATTAATTTAAAAGGGGGTTTGTATGGGAGATACCCCCCCTAGTGGTCCGATTCGGCTCTCTAGCTCAAAAACTGAGGGACTAGTTTGCATACATACAGACAGACAGACGGACAGCCGGGCATGGCTAAATCAACTCGTCTCATCGAGCAAATATATGTACTTTATGTGGTCTGCGATGTCTCCTTCTGAGTGTTACAAACTTCATGATAAACTACTTATAATACTATTCACTCCCGTGAAGAGTATAAAAAGAAAATATATTTTGTAAATTGTTAATTTATAAAGCTTATTATTTGCCACCTACCTAAATTCCCGCCAACCAAAGAATAGTGTTGTGCATGTTTTGAGATATGTATTCCACTACAAACAGTATCGATAGTGTTTAAAAACTATCGATAGTGACTTCAAAATAAAACTATCGAGGGATTTACGCCGTCTAATTTAGATGCAGGCCACAATTGTTGTGGTAGTGATAGCCACCGAGGACCTGACTACCAAAGTTCGTGTGAAGTAAGGTTTGATGCAGAAAGGCCTCGCGAAGCACAATCTGCAGGATTGTCTTGAGACCGGATATGTTGAATTGCATTGATTTGCTGGATGTGTATCACTAAAAACAGTTGTAGCATAAACCCTTTGTTTTCGATAGATTTCTGCGTGCTTCAAGATCCAATGCTTTGAATTTCTCACAGAAGAAAATTGCGTGTGTGCCATTGCAGATTTTGCATGGTTTCTTCTGATCGGTATTTGCATGACTGACCGCAACTGTGCGTCGAGATTGTGTACCACGTGACGACTGCAAAGTCTCTAAAGCATCGCATCGGCTAGACAAAAAGACCAAAAAATTATTAATGGTGTCATTTTCTCCCTTTGACTGCTCTGTCCATGTTTGTTTTGTGTCGTCCTCCAATTTTTTTAGCAGAATGTATATTAAAAAAGGATCACGATTGGTGCACTTGAGTGCCGTCAAACCTCTCAACACTTCATAAGCCCATCATGTATTTTACGCAACACTGATGCGTTTGATTGGCTTGTTTGACAGATTTAGAAAATTATGTACGAATGAACGAATAATCAACGCTTTTCCTCATATCGTTGTCGAAGACGTTCCCATGCTTGAAGATAGTTGTTGCCAGTAATTGGAATATGTTTTATTAGATTTAATGCATCCCCCAACAAATATGATTTAGGATAATGGGATTTCTGAGTAGCCGATAATGATTCTTTGGCATCGATTGCGTCAGAAAAAAGATCATAAAATGACGGCCAATCTTCGTAATTTCCCGAAAATATGCGTATCTTAATCCTTTCATAACGTACCTCCGTGTTCATCGGTGAATTTTTGAATTTCTCCAAAAACTCAGCTTGTTGTAGAACAAATTTAGCAATCGAGTCGTCCTTCTCTTCAGTTTGGCTATCCGCTTTATACCCTTGTTATGCAGTAGTCAATGCTGCATGTGCCAGAAAGTACTTTTCCTCATACTCTCCCATATCAACAGACGGATCGACAAAATCATCATTTTCACTGTATTCGTACATAACTTTGCTGCATTCCATAAATTCCCTGTAGCTCTCTTCGAGTTTTCCCAAGCGATTTCGAAGTAGAGCCTCTGTGTTTCTTGTCCCTTCGATGGTTTTTGAGGCATCATATGCACGATTGATGACATCCCTCACATAACCACGTTGCTTCGCTAACACAGTGTATGGTAGTACCATTGTTTGATTTAATATTAACTTTGTTAGCGCACAATTATTCCAAAAGTATTTCCTTGAGTATCCGGCTCGAAGGACCAAAAATGTTTACGAATTAATTAAATCAAACGACCAAAAAAAAACCAAACACAGTTTCAGTGAACTGTATACCCATTATTTTCTTTAACCAAAAAAGACACATGTCTTCATAACCAAGAAATCGATTGAAGATTAATTTACAATAGAAAGAATAGGATCAAAGCATAGTAATAAAAAAACTAGAAAGAAGGCTATGCCAAGGATGTAATACTCTTCACGCTCCTCCGGGTTACATCCAACCTTCCTTTCTTAGCATCGCATCAGTTTGAGTGGCAATTTTATTGTACATTTTTTCTTTAACCTAGCAAACCGCCCTGCTTTGCAGGGGTGCAATTTAAAAAATATCGCTTTGGTATTGATAGCATGAAATTTTTGTTAATTAATTAATGAATGCTCAGGTTTTTTTAATGATTTTATCTGTAAACGTGTACCATTGCACAATTTTAGTGGATTAAGGTTCCGTAATAAAATATTGACACCCTACTTTTAGAACTAATTTATGCGGGCGCAAACCAGAAGGCTGTAGAGAATGAAATTCTGTTGGGAAATGAACAGCCTCTTCCAGATCAATAGCATTGTCTACAGAGTACTATGTTTGAGTCAGTGCATTGATCTTTGACAGAATAAAATGATTTACTTTACCTATTTGATCGTTGGTAGGGACATTTTTTCCTTATATTGCAAGTAAACAAATGTTTTCTTTACCTTATAGTATGGCTTAAATGATAATAATAATTACTTTAATTTAATTCTAAAATCACATTTGAAGAAACTTTGATGTGTAAAGAATGAAAAGCTGCAATATTGTAGTAGCAGTAAATGTTTTTCCATAAATTATAATACTATTACAACTACATTAATTTTATAAGCGAACAAAACGGGACTCGTTCGCAAAGCCAACCTGTGAAATTATCAAAATACAGTATTGGTAAATGGGGAAAGAACTACTTTTTGAACTGTTTTGTGAACCAAAAGCAGCTGATTGATGTTGTAGTGCATTACAAATACCTGTTTTGGTGAATGTCAAAAAAAGTGTTGCTGCCTTTAGTGAATGACAAATATGGATAATTAATGATAATAATCATAATTACTTTTATTATTGAATCAATTATTTATGTACATGCAAACTTTTCTAAGGAAATTCTTTAATTAACAATGAAAACCGTATCAAAATACGTTGCGTGGTTTAGAAGTAATCAGTATTCCAACTTCTTGAAATTTCGACTTTGCTTTATACTATGTAAAGAAGTTTGCCATTTAATTTGGGTTTGTATGGGAAGTACCACTCCTGGTAACCCTAGGATCATGAAATTTATATGGTTGATGAATATAGATCAGAAACTTATAGAGTTCAAATTTCAGTTCGATACGTTAAAAAACAAAAAACTTTTTCTAACAAGAACATTAATTTAAAGGGTGGTTTGTATGGGAGGTACCCCACCTGGTAGCCCTAGGATCATGTAATTTACACGATTGGTGGCTATGGATTACAAACTTATAGGGTCCAAATTTCAGTTGCATATGTTAAAAAACAAACAACTTTTTTTAATAAGAACATTAATTTAAAGGGTGGTTTGTATGGGAGGTATCCTCCCTAGTGGTCCGATTCGGCTGATTCCGACAAATGTGTTGCGTATGTAAAAAGAAAACTATGTGCAAAATTTCAGCTCGATAGTTCAAAAACTGAGGGACTAGTTTGCATACATACAGACAGACAGACAGACAGGCGGACATGGCTAAATCAACTCGTCTCATCGAGCTGATCACAAATACATATACTTTATGTGGTCTGCGATGGCTCCTTCTGTGTGTTACAAACTTCATGACAAACTTATAATATTATTCACTCCCGTGAAGAGTATAATAACATAGCAAAATCATGGCAATAAGAACAAGATCAAACATAGTAATCAAAACGTAGCATAATAGTGTTAGTAGATCTTGTGTTGATAAAGTAATGTACAATAGAAAAGTTAAGTGTTAGCTTATCTCACCAATGATGTGTGAGCGAAACCAATATACAAATTAGACTTAAGAATTTAAAGAACAAAAGAAACTAAAATGTAAACAAAACACGCATTCATAAACAGTGAGTTTATCTCGTTCTTTAAAGAATAATGTGCTATATTTCCTTTATAATTTGTCCAATTTCCTTTTTTCGTCTTCATTTAAGTGTTTTGTCTGTATCATTTCCCTAATTTCTTGGTCAAATCTAATTTCCAGAACAGTTATTTTGTCACAAGGATTTTGCTTTTCGAAGTCGTTTACTTCTTGGCTAACTAGGCTAACATTTATTGCTCCCGTATCTACTAGTGCTAAATATTTTTTATTTTTTATGGTTATTTGTATTATTGGTATTATATTATTTCCCGAGGCTAGTTGATAAAAAAAATTATTAACTGCATCCCTACAGTTTTCTTGAGTATCTTCTTGTATTTTTCCATCCACCTCAGTATTATTTTTATTAGTCTGATTTGCTGGATATGTAATTGGACTGATATCAACATTATTGACTTCCATAGGTATATGGCTTTGTCTCGATTGATTACCATAGTTTCTATTATTATTGTAGTTATTATTGTTTCTTTGAAAATTGTTAGTCTGTCTACTTTGTTGTCGGGATTGTATTGAGTTAGTACTTTGTTGCTTTGATTGTTCTGAGTGGTTATTTCTATTGTTATTTTTATTTTGATGATTGGTATAGTTGTCTCGCTGTTGTCTATAATTATTTTGTCTCTGCTGTCCGTACTTATTTTTCTCGTTAGATTGATTCCCAGTCTATACTCTGGTTTAATGCAGTTATTCTCAAATTCCATTGAATGTTATTCTTTCAAGATTTGCTCATAGGTGTGTAAATTTTTTATAGAATAAGCTAATGTACCCTGTGTTACTCTTTTAATTGTACTTATTATCAACGATTCGACTCCTGCTAATTCCACTTGTTCATTTCGGTAATAAACCCTAAGCTCATCTGCCTTATTCTTAAAATATTGAATTTTTTCAATAAGTTCGCTTATAGTCTTTGCTTTGATTCGACTTATCTTCTCCATTAGTTGCTCTGGTCTTACATCAGGTCGATATCTCCTCCTTAATGCTTCCTTGATGATTTCCCAGTTGTCATATTCCTGAATGTGTAGAATAGTTGTTTTCGCCTCTCCTGTCACTTTCTCCAGGTATATCGTGGCTACTGCAGCTCTCCTGTTGTTTTCATCCTCAATTCGTCCGAGGTAATATTCTACGCTTTGAATAAACGCAGCTATTTTTGCTGGACTCTTCCAATTAAATGGTGTTAGGTGCTTGATCTCCGTTAACTGTCTCTCCCTATTAGCAATAAGGTTCGCCAATACGTTGGCTTGTAATTGTGCCAACAACCGCACTGCTGTTTGTGTTTCCGCGATTGCTGCTGTCAATTGTTCCATAATGTTTTTGTGTTGGTTCTTTTTCGGATATTGTTTCTGAATATCCTACCGTCGACTGCGCCAGTTACGAAATCAGTCCTGAGACTCCGTCTGTTCCCACTTTGATTGATAAAATGGTAGGTTGTGTTCGGAGTGGTCTCAGCTACAACTCCAGTGTTTATTCAAGTTAGTACTTGATTTCAAAAGACACAAGTTTGTTTTATTTCACTTTAACTTTGTTGTATAAATTAATAACACACATGAATCTGCTTTATTTTAGTTTTAATTCACAAGTTCATAGTACAAAGGCTTGACTCAATTTATTTTACTTTACAATTTATCTTTAGAATATAATTCACTTGACAGAACCTAACTTGATTCTGTTCCAACACCAACTCACCACCATTCATTCAGCATTGCCCTCTTATACTTTTCTTTTCTATAATTCTTTTGTTTAACCTATTTCTGTTACTTGAGCTTGTTGTCCAATAACCACTTGAAATTCGATCTCTTTGTTTACCACCCAGGTTTAGCGTCCCCACTTAATTTATTTTAATTTATTGTTTAGGTCACCACTTCATGAATTTTTCCGGATTTGCCTAACATGTCTTAAGTACTGTCTAATTTTACAAACGTTGCGACAATTTTCCCTTTCACTAAATTTATTGGTCAGCACTTATATGTGTCATTCTTTTACCTACAGACATATATAAATCTGACACTTGTGTGTTATTCTTCCTTCACACAGACGGACATATAGTTAATGTTTCCTAGTGGGACGGCTCATATGTTACTCGCGTTCTCAGCGGCTTGATGAAATGAGGGCTAGAACCACACAAACACTCGCAATGGAATTAATCACTACGCATTCCCAACGACTTATAGCACAGAGAAAAAGGCAACAGGAGCCAAGAACTAGAATTCGCAATCAAGTTTTATCTCATAGCAATATATTGGCTTTCAGGTATGATCCACATGTTGATTATGCTCAGAAGACCTCCGTCCAAATCGGAGTCATGAACAAGATCTGCTCTAAGTGTTCTGCCAAAAAATGGACGGATGAACCTAATGGTATGTGCTGTGCTTCTGGAAAACTTTATCTTCCTAATATTCAGGGGCCACCACAACCAATAAAAAATCTTTTGACAAATAATCATTCACTATGTGCACATTTTTTAACTAACATACGAAAGTACAATAGCCTCTTTCAAATGACTTCGATTGGCGCAAAAGAGATTTGGGAAGGAAATTTTATGCCCACTTTTAAAATAGAAGGACAAGTATATCATTGCATAGGAAGCCTTTTACCACCAACAGGTCAAAACCCACAATACTTGCAGATATATTTCATTTCCGCAACACTGAAAATTGAATTAATTAGCGAATTACAGACTGCTTTGAATAGACACTACGTATACTTACGAAGTTTTAAACAAGACTTACAACTTAACTCTTCAGATAATTTAAAGTTAATTATTCGCTCAGACTGCACACCACCGACAGAACACAGAGGCAGATATAATGATCCAACTGCAAACGAGGTAGCCGTACTCTTGATTGATGAAGAAAAAGGTCCCAGGGATATAGTGCTGCACAGTAGAGACGGCCATCTAAAAAGGGTCTCTGAATTTCATCGCTCCTATGATCCATTACAGTATCCTATCATGTTAGTAACAGGAGAAGACGGTTATTATTTGACCATCCATCAGCAAGGTTTAACGCGTAATAAAACTTTTTCATGCATGGAATTTTATGCATTTAGATTGATGGTTCGAGCTAACTCTTTTAATCCGTTACATTATAACAGAGACTTATTTAGTCAATATTGTGTCGATATGACGGCTAAAATAATAACAGAAAGATTAAATTACATTTCTCAAAATCAACAACGATTGAGGGCTGATGACTACATCCATCTCAGAGATGCTCTAAAACAAGATGCGAATGTTGACCCATCAAATATCGGTCAAGAAGTAATCTTGCCATCATCATTCACAGGTTCTTCGCGTTATCTGCATGGAAAAATGCAGGACGCAATGACTTACGTTCGAAATTATGGAAGAGCCGACTTATTTGCCACTTTTACATGTAATCTAGAATGGAAAGCGGAACTATTACCTGGTCAACGATCATTTGACCGTCATGACATAATATCAAGGGTATTTCATTTAATGATGAATAAATTCATAAAATTTTTCATCAAAGATCAAATATTCTGAAAAGTTAAATGCTACATGGCGACTGTGGAGGGGCAGAAGCGCGGTTTACCGGACTGTCATTTGCCTTATGGCTAGAAAGAAAAATCCAGCAAGATTATATACATAGTTGCTGAACTACCCGACCAACAAAACGATCCGGTATTGTACGATATCGTTACTAAAAATATGGTGCATGGACCATGCGGAGAGCATAATTTAGGAGCACCATGCAAGAACGGTTTTTGTACAAAAAAATTCCCTAGACGTTTCGTCAACGCAGACCGGAGAGGATGGGTATCCAATTTATTGTCACCGTAACGCCGAAAATGGAGGTCGGAGCGCTTCGTTGACTATCAGGGGAAGTATAGATTCACTATTAGATAATAGGTGGATTGTACCTTATTCTTCACTATTTTGTAGAACGTTTAACGCTCACATAAATGTGGAGTACTGCCACTCCGTTGAAGCTATCAAATATATTTGTAAATACATCAAGAAGGGATCTGACCACGCTACTTTCAGCGTCAGAAGTCCAAATGACGAAGTGAAAAACTATTTAAATGGCCGGTACATAAGTATATCCGAAGCTTTCTGGCGAATATGAGAATTTCCGATTCACGACCGGTATCCTGCAGTTATGCATTTGGCTGTTCACTTAGAGAAAGGGTGTATTTTACAGAAGGAATGGCTCAACAAGTTGCCCGAAACCCGCGTAAGACGATATTGCTGGCGTTTTTTGATCTTTGTAATGAAGATGAATTCGCAAAGACTCTTCTATATCACGAAGTCCCGCAATATTACACATGGGCCAATAATAAATTTATAAGAAGGAGGTGGGGTGAGGACGTAGCTGGTCATCCTGGCATAAAAAAAGATGCCGCTGTAGGAAGGGTCGACGGTATACATCCTTCTCAATCAGAGTGTTTTTATCTTAGAATGTTGATCTATCACGTAGCCGGTCCGACCTCATTCGAGTACATAAAAACTGTAAACGGGATTGTCAAAGAGACTTATTAAGCAGCTTGCCATCACAGAGGCTTACTAGAAAACGATGACTATTGGGAAAATACTCTGAGAGAAGCTTCGTTGTCGCAATGTCCAACAAAACTGAGAGAGTTATTTGTAGTCATACTTTTATTTTGTCAGCCATCGGAACCATTGAAGTTATGGGATAATTTCAATGATTATTTTTTTTTTTTTTTACATAAGGCACAGAATTCGGCAGCAACATCAAGTGTTGAATTATTGGTTTGGGATCAAGAATAATATTTGCATCAATGAAGAATGCACTATTTGATGCCCCAGCCGAACTGACTGAACTACTAGACGTGGGACGATGAGCAGACAAATGATGGGCAGCAACTGGACCTGTTGGTGATGGCAATGACATATTACAATTATCACTGCAGGCACTGATATTGGGTGTTGGTGCTGATGGCCCAGCATCCAAATAATGTGGGCCATGATGTAAGGCATATTGTTGCAGATTGAGATTTGGATTAGAATTTGAATGAAGATAATGCATTTGTGATACTGTGTCGGTTGACCATATCCTGGTTGCATCATTTGTTGTGCTGTCTAGACTGCATTTGGTTGCTGTTGTTGTTAGCCACTGTTGCCACCGCTTCCACCATACATTTGTTGCGTGATACTTGTTTTAGGCAATTGGCCACTGCCATATTAGCATGTACCGCATAAGGTTGATGAGTAATTCCTGACTTCTGCTGCTGTCCTCCACTGATTCGCTTTGATTTGAAACTGTTGTTGCTGTTGACAGTGTTGATTTCAGCAGGCCACTCATTTGGGAGGACGGCATTTGAGTTGTTATTGGGGCGGAGGGACTTGCTAGCCCGTTTGGGTGGCCGTTCAAAACGGTTTGTGGTTGTTGTTGGTTGTTGGAAGCATGCTGTGGTGAAACATTTGTCGTAGATTGCACTTGTTGCTGCATATACTGATTTGGATAGCCAGATTCGTCTTACCATAGCCACTGAGCCGATTACTCTGTGACTGCTGACCTTAGTTCTGCGCTGTGGGCGATGACGATGTCGAGTAATGCGACATGGGTCCGCCCACACCCGTCGCGCCGTGGGCACCGTACTCCGGTGGACTTCTAGGCGGTTCAGGTGGTTGAACTGGTGCCGGTGGCTGCTGTGGCTGCGGCGGCTGCTGCTACACTAGCCGCACTACAACGTCGACTCGATTTGGTAACTGGATCACGGGCCGGGTGATGATGTGCGGATATGCGTAAAGTGGCCGGATCTGGCTGACCGCTCGACTTAACGGCATTCTTATACAAAGTTGTGTCATAGTGAAGTTTAAGGTGACCTGAACTAGTAAACCATTTATTGCAAGCAGTACAATTATAAGTCTTTGGACGACGGGATTCATTCGACTTCCAGGTAGCAGCTTTTGCTGTCAAACTATTGGCGGGTAATACTGACGATGAGCTAGCTAGGTGGCTCGAAGCCACAATATTGTTGTTGTTGTTGACCGTTGTCCTGCGGACCTCCCGTTGTAGTCGAAGGAAACTCGGCGGGACTGGTAGCTACAGGCATCATTTGCTGTTGCTGACCATTTGCGGCTGATGTCTGTTGGCAAATATCTGCACTACCGGCAGTCGGATCGAATGATTTATGCACTTAATGCTGAGAGTCTGGATGTTCAGATTTGATCATCATGCCAAATTCCTGCTTTATATTTATGGTACCACTTTATCGTTGATGACTGTCTCTTCGAAAGCATCGCAGATGACCCACATGAGGACGTTTGGTGTCCAGCTGTCCAAAAATTATCCTTCCCAATTGCGTGTGTTGTGCAATCGATTGACCTGGATGCCCTCTTCGAATTTCTGGAAGCATAAGTTGCGGAATCTTGTCTACACCAATTTACAAGTCGATACGATTGGGCTGAGTAAAGGTGGCATCAGCTATAGAAAGATTTTTCAAATGATGACAGTCATGTACGTTAAGACTCGACTTCGGCAACCTAGAAGTTAGGGATCGTATTACAAAAGTAGTGTCAATGAATATTTCAAAAGCCGATTGAGGGCATGATTTTATAGTGAATTCAGTACTATGTTTGCATTTATTGTTGGAATATTCACCCACGCCGGTGATTTCAGCCTGCGCTGGGTACCGCTTGAGACCTAGGGATTGTACGACTCTTTCAGTGACAAATGTGCCCTCGGAACCATGATCAATAAGCGCTCGGACCGTAGTTGGTCGACCGTTGACATTGTTGTGCATTCGTACAAGAGCGGTAGCAAGTACCATAGTACGAGGCATTATGTTTGAAACAACTGTTGTCGTTAATCGGGTCGTATAAGTGTTTAGGGCAGAGCTGTTAGAGGTGAGTAGCGCATTCTTACCAGACGGAGTAAAGGCAGCTGCTGATGGTAGCAAAGGTTGTGCATGAGTACTTGATTGCGGCTGAGGAAAATGCAACAAGGTGTGATGACGTTGACCGCATTGCAAACAATTTTTGGAACTAGTGCATTGCGCTATGGGATGAGTCAGACTGAGGCAATTTAGACATGCCTTTGTGCGATCAACTATCAACTTTCGTGCATAACAGTCTTTGGCTGAAAAGTCAGGACAACGACGCAAAATATGATTGCCGCTGCAATTTTTACAGCAGTTGGGGTTAGTAGATCCAGTGGTTTGGTGGAAACATGATCGATTGCTCTCAGTCTTTGAAGTAGACTGCCCTGAGGGTGGACAAAGCCTATGATTCTCGATCACATTGATGCTAACAAGACAAGACGGCTGTTGAGGAAAGATTCGAAGGCGGTGAACTTTGGTATGTCCATGCTATCGCCTAAATGGTGTTTCCAAGATTGAAGTGTGGTTGCTGGAAGTTTTGTGGTAAGATGATGAACAATCCAGTGATCGCAATGTTCTATTTGAATGTTCAAACGTTTAAATTCATTAATACAGACATTAGCAGTATTAAGCATTCGATTCAGATCAGATGAATGTTCTTTATTTAATGAGAGCACATCATGA
The DNA here is from genome assembly GCA_037043315.1 of Amiota communis. Taxonomy (NCBI): domain Eukaryota; kingdom Metazoa; phylum Arthropoda; class Insecta; order Diptera; family Drosophilidae; genus Amiota; species Amiota communis. The sequence continues at coordinate 33,444 of JBAMAV010001119.1, forward strand.
AGCGTATTCATATGATACATGAACTGCACACGTGGGCTATCATAACGTTTGACAATGAGCTTCCAGCCAGTAGAATAATTCAATTCAGTGAGACTCATTTGAGGTACGTCTTGATCAAGATCTACCGGTAACGCTTGTTTGTAAAAAAATGAAACTTTTGTATGTCCGAAAGCGAACTATTTTCGTGTATCAGTTGCACGAATGTGTTGTGACACTCTGGCCAATCAACAAATTTGCCTGAGTACGTTGGCACTGGTAGCTCAGGCAATTGAATTGACGACATCGGTGCTGTGGGCGTAGTACACTGATTGCCGTTTGCGTTTGTGTCGAGCGAATTGGCTTGAAGAGCAGCAGCAACTCCGTCTTTCTTTAAGTAAGTATAGAGCTTCCGCAACCTTGCCAGTATGTCGTGTTGCAAAGCACATTCACCTTCAATGCAATCAGCATTTTTTTTTTTCGATTAATTTTCCCACTTGAGACATTTTAATTCCTCACTCGTAACACACATATAACAACAAACACTTACCCGTTTCTTGCCTTGATGAAGACAAAAGAAAATTCTATCGCAAATGATGTGTTCCGTTGAGATAATCCAACGCACTGGTGGCGTAAGTTGATCATGTGGATTGTAACTGGATGAAGTGCCCCACGTTGGGCGCCAAAAATGTTGTGACCAAAGTTAAGTCAAAGATGAGCCAATGGTTGCGTCACCTTCAATGATTTTGCATTACCTTCTTCTGGTCGTAAAAATAATAATATTATAGACACAATGGTACGTCAAAATAATATTGATGATTTAACATCATTTGTCAATGAAAATGTGCCAAAATTGGTCCCAGATCAAAGATGTGCTTTTGAGACTATAGTAGATAGCGTCAATAACAGCAAAGGACAATTATTTTTTTTGGACGCGCCAGGAGGTACGGGGAAGACGTTTCTCGCAAATTTAATACTTGCTAAGATAAGACAATGAGGGAAGAAAACGAACGATTGCTGTTGCTTCAGTCAGGAATTGCTGCAACTCTCTTGAGCGAAGGAAAAACCGCTCATTTTACTTTTAAACTTCCGCTATCCGTATCTCTAGAGCAACGATCCACATGTTCTATCCGCAAAAATGGGCCTCTTGGTAAATTACTACAAGACGCGTCATTGATTATATGGGATGAATGCACCATGAGCCATAGAGCACACGTAGAGGCTGTGGACAGAACCTTAAAGGATCTCAAAAACTCCGCTGCCGTGATGGGTGTTACCTTTGTATATGCTGGAGATTTCCGACAGACACTACCCGTTGTTAACAGAGGAACACGTGCAGATATTATGAAAGTATGCTTGAAAACGTCACCCTTATGGACATCGATTGAAACTTTGAACTTACGGACAAATATGAGAGCTCATCTTCATGAAAATACGCATAGCAATTTTCCACAACAAGTGCTAAGACTTAGAGGAGTAACTTTTCCATGTCCAAATTTCAACAGTAATTATGACGTCCTTCTCGATGAGTCTCTGGGCCATATAGTCCATAACTTAGAAAACTTAATAGATACAGTATACCCTGACATTGAAAATTTGCACGAAAGGGATTTTCAATGGTTGTGTTCTAGAGCAATAGTGTCACCTAGGAATGATACTGTCAATGAAATAAACAATTTCATCATACAAAAAGTTCGCAGCCACGTCAAAATTTATAAATCAATCGACACCGTAACTAATATCGAGGACACAGTGCATTACCCCCAGGAATTTCTAAATTCACTTCACCCCTCTGGACTGCCATCCCATGAATTAAAATTAAAAATCGGAGCGCCAATCATGCTTTTGAGAAATTTAAGCCCTCCTAGCATGTGCAATAGGACGAGGCTACTTATAAAGGAATTGAAAGACAATTTAACTGTAGCAACCATTATTATCGGCCCTGCAACCGGTCAATTAGCTCATGTTCCTAGGATACCGATGATCCCTAGCGATTTGCCAATTCCGTTCAAACGACTTCAATTTCCGGTGAAAACATCTTTTGCTTTAACAATTAGTAAGTCCCATAACCTTCGATTTAATAGGGATTGACCTACGAAAAGAATGTTTTACACATGGCCAACTATATGGCCTATCGCGGGTCGGATCTCCCAAAAATCAATTTATTTTGCTCCCACAAAATAAAATTACATCAAATTTTGTTTAAAGGGCCATTAAGCCATTAAACTTTAGTTAAAACATTATTTTGGTAAAATAACCTTGGCATACCTGCCCAGCTGTAGAGCCACTGGTGAGGTGGTTCCTATAAAAAAATTGTAGTGTTGTTTTTAATTTGGCCGAATGAAGTACTAATTTAAATTACTAATTTATCTTTCTATGTTTCTACCCGTGCGAAGCCGGTACGGGTTGCTAGTAATTATATAAACACAAGCTGGTTCTTTGCATGTTGTTATTGTAAACATTTGTATGAAAAAAAATCTGACGATTCTATTTGTAGCCTCCCTTTTTGAAATTTCACTCATGCCATAACGTGCATAAAAGAGATTCGCTCTAATAATTTTATATTTGTATATTTATTTGTCTTACACTTAAAAGAAATAATATAAAGAATATGTCCATAATTTCTATGACATTAATTTTTTTATTAAAGAGATGAAATATACATGGTTTCCAATTAATTTATAGATTTATTTTTATGCGATTGTTATTTTGCCAATCACGATTAATAAACTCAGTATAAACAAACACTTAAAAATATTATCTATTAAGTTATTTGAAAGTTTTTGGCGATAAAGAATTGAATTGAAATTTTCTATATTAGGATTCGGATGTGTCGTCAAGTATTCGATTCGGATTCGAAAATCCAAAAATGGTTGAATTCGTGCATTAATATGCGATATTGCAAATTACTGGAAGGACGTTAGAGAAGGAAGCCAGAGTACGTTGTGCTTTCCTCAACATTCATTTCAGACTAACAATCTTTGAGTTGACTGTATATGTATAGTGCCTTCACGGAGACACAAAGGACCATGTAGTTTGGGTTAATTGGGGGTTTACTGCCGCCTTAGGCAAAGTAGCGATCATGAGATCGGCGGTGCTATCATTTTTCGTACATTGTGCTGTCGTTATATATGAAAATAGTGGCAGTGGAACCGACGATGCTTATTTGGATAAAGAAGATGATTCACCAGCTTTAACGCTATTATAACTTGGACCATTCTGTAGCCAAAGTATTTGTTTACTCTTGATGTTGTTAACAAACACCGTAGTGTTTGCTACCATTCGTTGATAGCCATGGTAGTATTTTTGTACCAAGTCAAGTGCTTTTGTACACTAATGCCTGCGCTAAGTTTTCCATCTACCCATAATGGCTCAGACAAAACCTTTGATCCATTATTTGTACCAGCTGGTTTTTTTTCTCTGTGCACCGTGCAACTTGGAAATTTTTTATTTGTACATATCATCAAAAAGCGTGTCTAGAACACTGTCAGCCTAAAAATAAGTCTGAGTAGTCGAAATAAATCAATGTAAAAGCTATTAATGACAGACATCTAGCAAAAGGAAGTAATATGGTGTGATTGGATGGGGCGAGCCCTTCCTGAGCTGCTTTCAGGAAATAAAATGATTCAAGTCCTGAACTGATCAATCATAAGAGTGTGGTGATTCACCACGCCATTGAGAGACCGCATTCAAGTATGGTCACTTGCAAAATTTGGAGCTTGGTTCGAAGGTGTTGCTGGTTCAATGTGTAGTCCAAACCGTGTGCCATCAGACTAGAGAAATGGGGGTGGGTGGTAGGATATTTTCGAACAATACACCTCACACATTATTGATTAATTGCACCTGACGTATAAGAAGCGACTTACCTATGTGCCAATCCAATATTCTATTATGTGGAAATGGAGAAACGCTTAAACTTTGTCATTTCTATACAACCTAATCACTCAGTTTCTCAGTTATCGAGCTTGGCACAGACAAAATTCATTGTAATAGTCCCCCACATACAAGCCAAAACAACCTCGATTTTCAACTGTGATCTTATAACAAAGATTGTTTTTTAAGAGTTTCACAACTTTGAGTTGGCACCACTGCTTTATTTGACAACCGATTTAACAGCTGATAGTTGCTTTTTGCTTAATTTGGTTTGGCATTTAATTATGGATACACTTATACGAGAGCAACGCTTCCAAATTATTGCAATTTTTTATTAAAATAATGGTTCTGTTCGTCAAACTTATCCTGCACTTCGTCCATTTTATGTTAAATATAATCGTCCATCAGAGCAGCTAATTCGAATAACTATGGATCGTTTTCGCATCACGTTTACTCTTAATGATAATGTGCATCCCGTTAGACGCCGAACAGTGCGCACCGAACAAGCTGTAGCCGTTGTATAGCAAAGCATTTAAGAAGACTCAAATCAATCAATTCGTCGCCGTTCTCAGCAAATGGGGTTGTGTCCATCTATTTTATTGAAGATTTTACGAAAGGATCTTGGCTTTAAAGCTTTTAAGGATCAATTTGTGCAGGAATTAAAGCCAATGCGCTGCCAATTTGGCCAATGGGCTGAAGAATAAATTGATATTGATCTTGAATTTCCATTCAAAATTATCGCATTATATCCACAGAAAATTACTGTATGGTGCGCTTTATGGGCCAGCGGGATCATTGGTCAATATGTCTTCAAAAACCATGATGGCCAGAATGTTACCGTTAACGGTGAACTTTAAAGAGACATGATTAGAAGTTTTTTCGTACCACAATTAGCTGGCATTAATCTTGCTCACATGTGGTTCCAACAGGACGGAGCCACATGCTACACAGCGGACGCTACAATTGATTTACTCAAAGAAACTTTTGATGAACAAATAATTTTACGTTATGCGTATATCAACATTCGAAGAGTTCTTAGCGAAATACGGCCGCAAATGATTCGAAAAGTGTGTGAAAATTGGACTTCCAAATTGCGCCTTGTACGCGCCAGCCGTGGCAGCCGCGGCAAAATATTTTTATGTATTTTTTTTACTACTAAACTATCCCACGCCACTTTCCCCCCTAGAGCGCAAGCAAGCTGAGGTCCATTAAAAACCGAACAAGACTGGGTATCGACCATAAGTCACTTCCGTACTGAACTACTAGGGTTAGTTAACATACAATAAAAAGTTATTTAACTATTTTGCGGCTACAAACCTAACGTCATCAGCCATATATGATAGCATGCGCTATAAAGATAAATTTAAGACTTAAAGGGTTGTACAATTAAGATTAGCTTCATCTTTTTACTAGTAACATAAATTAAAATTACCAAAAATGGGAACAAATGAAATTAATTTAGTCGGTTAATAGAAATCTAAGAGTTAAGATGAGTTAAAAGATTAAATTTTAGCTGATCGGAAGAAATAGAGTAAGAGTCAAAGTAGAGGTTATACGATTGCCATAAAATGTGAAATGGGTCGTGTTGTAAATAAATGGTCTTACAGGTCCCAATAAATATAGGGGAAAAATTCCTTGTAATCCAAGCATGAGTTGGGAAAAAATATTACCAACAATTAGAATATGCAGGAAAGTGACACCAAGAGTCGTCCTACGACTAGAAAGTTTTGGGAGGTGGATTAAATTAAGACAGCTTTGGTAGGATGGCAGGTTGATGTTAGGATCCCAGTGTAAACTACGTAGTGCAAAAAGCAAGAATTGTTTTTGAACAGATTCAATATTATCACTATACTTTTTAAACTATGGGTCCCATACACAAGATGCGTATTCAAGAATTGTTTTAACCAAAGAGGTGAATAATAATTTAGTAGTGTTAAGATCATGAAACTCTTTAGACCAACGTTTAATATATCCTAGAACGCTTCTAGCTTTATTAATGATAGAAGAGATATGCATGCCAAAATGCAGCTTAGGATCCATCAAAACACACTGATCATTAAATTGTGTGACACGGTAAAATGACATAGTATTACAATTGGCACAGTTTAGCGTGAGGTAGTTCATGGTGCACCACTGTGAAAAGGAATCAAGATCTTGTTGAAGAAACATTTTTTGGATGGGAGATTCAATAGATAAGCATAACTTTAAATCATCAGCATACGTCAAGACGCTAGAATGTTTTATGGCAGATGGCAAATCATTTATAAATATATTGAATAATAACGGACCAAGGTGGCTACCCTGTGGGACACCAGAAATTACACGAATAATCTTAGATATAGCTGCTTTAAAGTAAACTCTTTGGGTTCTGGAAGTTAGATAGGATGTAACTTCTTCAACCATTTGTGAATGTTATGCAGTCCAAAAGCAACGGCATTATATAATGCAGGTTTAAAATTTTTAATTTAGTTGAAACGCACAGATCAGCACCTGAAATTATATTCAATGAAATTTTTAAAGAGCACATGAAGCTTCTTTCGATATTTGTGTGCCCAGAGTTGCAGAAAAGCAACAAAATAGGATGAACACTCGTCTGCCATATCTAGACTCGCTGACATCTGCAATTAAGCGAAGATTTTCATAGGAAAATAATGCAGCAATTAATTTAACTGTTTTACATCCAGCACATGTCCAACGCCTTGGCTTGAAAGATTTCAAATCTCAAATTTGTAATGCTATTACTTTTTATGAATTTGGAGGTACCGAAAATAAGCTAGACATTTGATATGACGATTGGAGTAACAAAGAGCCAGCAGGTTTATTTTCTGTTTACGAAAATGTAGATTTTTATCCGAAGATTCAAAAAGCAATTGACATTTTGCTGGCGCTACCATGCATTACGTCATCGGTAAAGAGATCTTTCAGTACCATAAGAAGAGTAAAAACATGACTAAGGACTACAATGGGCGAAGATTGCCTAAATGGTGAATTAAATATAAAACCTGGTATGGTTTTGAAACTGTACACTAAAACATAAATCTAATGATGTATAATAATATCATTGCTATGTGAATAAGTAGAGTATATACATCTTTCATTGAACTATGAAATATAAAAGTTAAAAAATTTAACAAAAAAAAAAAAGGTTGCCCCCCTACATTGGCAGCTGTATACTCCCTTGATGGTAATGGAAGATGGTTAGTTTATGGACAAGCTGACTTGCGACTGATCTTAATGATGCTACTTGAGCAAGTATTGTATAAATATGGAATGAAAAGCCATTTACAATCCGAATGCGATCCAGCTCGATGGACCATGTATAAATATGGAAGGAAATGGGATTTATAACCCGAATTTGATCGGACTTGAATGACCATGAATAATTATGGGATGGAATTTTTAAATTGGGTTTGGGGATAGAATTTTCCTTATAAAAATTAACTTGGGCATAAATACGCAACAGAACTCCACGAAGGTTAAAACGACTTCACCTCAACGACCACCACAAAAGGAGCTCGTGAATACCTTAGATATCATTTTTTTCTAAGCACACAAAACTGTTCCCAAAACTGATAATACTAATGGTTAAAAACCATTTGGTTGATTTGAAAGGTTTAATACAGATTGTCGTTTATTCAACATATTAACGTTAAAAACACAATACTAATGGTTAAAAACCATTTGGTTAATTTGAAAGGTTTAATACAGATTGTCGTTTATTCAACATATTAAGGTTAAAAACACAAAACAGAACAATAAGAGGTCTTGTCTCTGTGACTGGTCATCAATAATAAAAATAATATGTCTTGTCAATATTATCTTCCTTCACCGACTGAATCGTGTTTTATTTTGCATGTCGCAATGAAGCCACCGCCTCCTGGCAGAACTTTCCTCAGTTATTCATACGACAACTAAAAAGATATGAACATTAAATTAAATTTGAGTTTGTATGTGAGTTACCCCTAGTCCTAGTGTATGGTATAAGCGAACTCATTACATAGTTCAATGGTGATGCTTATGGTAGAGTGGCGGTCTTGCGGTACCACAGTGCAGGTTTGAATCTCGATCAAGTGCAGCGTATGGTAAAGAGAAACCTTCGTGAAAAATTTGAGCTCTCAAAAACTGAGGGAAAAGTTTGCATACATACAGACTTGCATGGCAAAACCAACTCGTCTCATCGAGCAGATCAAGAATATATATAATATAACAAACACAAAATACACACAAAACAATAACAAAAGCAAAAACGTCAAATTAGTCCTAAACTTTTACAGCCAAAAAAGTCAAAATTGCGATGCTTCCCACTCCGCCCGCGACGATGTTACACAGCCTTAACTCAACGTAACCAATTCTTTGATCCTTTAACTACCGAGTGGTGTAATAAGATTTTAGATGTCACAATAGTTCTGTAACTACAACATCAAACTGTATACCCATTTTTCCTAACATCAATTTATTAAAAATAATTTTTAGAACTACCTGCTGGAAGCAAAAACAATGACGTATTCACGTCAAAAAAATCAGCCAAATCGGAAGACCCGATTCCGAGATTCATAATTTATATATTTACATATGTATACAATATATTTACGAGATTTGCTCGTTTTAGCAATTAAATGGATATGTCATTGCTATATATTCTTAGTTATGGAACTATAAAGAATAATACAATAATAATCATTCTAATTTGCTACCAACAACAAGAAGCGTTTTCTGTTTAAAACAAACTGATTTCTTTAAGCTTAACTTTCTACTTATAAACACTGACTTGTATTCTTTGTACTCCTATCTTTGTACTATGAATAAACATTTTAAAATATGCGTTCCGTAAATGAAACATACTCCACAAACGCCTTCTTGGTTTCCTCGTGATTTAATTAAATTTAAAAATTTAGAATGGAATCAAATGTTTCCATATTCTCTGATAAATCAAACATTTAGCAATCCTTTGTGTTTACGTAGATTTTAATAATGGTTGCTATGGCCCAAAAACAAAAGCCAATGCATTCACCAACATTGAAACAGCGAAGGACCTCAACAGTAACAAGTGTGTTCAACCAAGCTTCGTGCACAGTGATGTTCTTGTAGCTGCTGAATTTTGCACTTTTGGTGATGTTACCATCACCAGGTGTGGGCGGAGTCAGTTCAACATTGGCGTATTGCAAAAATACTTTCAATTGTGGTTTCTCCTGAGCCAGAAGCTTAGTGCCTAAACATTGTTTCTTGCTTACGATGCTCGCCATTTCAGATAATCGAACTTAACGTTGCTGTTTGCTACAATAAATATAGATTATTTAAAAAATTTCAAGTGTCTCTCTTTTATTTTTCCATATCTAGACCAAAGACTATATAGATTGAACAACTTGGGTTCTAGGGATACCAAAAATAATTTTGTTGTACAAAACATTTACTTGACAAAAAATGAAAGGACACAATTGCGTGAGTTGTCCAGTCTATGTTTAATATTGTTTGTCCAGCCTGAGCCACAGCAACGCGTAGGGGTACAGCTAGTTAGATAAATAAAAAATATGATTGTCAAATTGCGTTGAGTTCCTACTGGGACATGTCATCGAAAAAGGCGTTGAAATTCCTATTGGAATTTATACGTGAAGATAGAACCGGACATGCTTCTATTGCACACAAACAACAACAAATTAGAATCAAATGATTTCGCAACAGTGCTACAGCGCAAACAAAGAAAACAGGAAGCGGCACAGAAACACCGATCAAAAAACAAAAAGCTTTAAAATGATTATTAACAATAACAAAATGCAGCAGTAACAAGGAATGAAACAAAAAACAAGAAAGAAGGTTATGATTGGCAATGTCAAAGATTTAATACTCTTCACGCTCCTCCGGGCTGTATCCAACCGAACGCCGACCAATACCATATATAAGATCTGCTTCCTTTTCATCACTATATTCTCTCTGTCACAGTTTGAGTATCAATAGAGAACACCGTTTGAGTATCAAATGTGAGCACAGTGTGAGGGACAATACAGATTTGCATGTACTTTTTTAATTTGGGTTTGTATGTGGGTATCTCCCTGGATACTCCTAAGATCTTGACATGGTTGATGAATATGGATCAAATCTTATAATATCCGAATTTCAGTTCGATAAGTCAAAAACCAAAGAAGGTTTTTCTAATTAGAACATAAATTTGAATTTGGGTTTGTATCGGAGGTACCCTCCTGGTAACCCTAGGATCCTGATTTACATGGTCATTGAATATGAATCAGAAACTTAAAGTATCACCACCCCCCCCCCCCCCCCCACCACTGGTAAATGATAAAGTCTGCTACGATCATATGCCAATCATTCATTCAAAAATTCCTAAAGAAAATAATTTCAAGTGTAACAACAATATGTTGCCAAATGTGTTGTTGCGTAGTTCAGAAGAAGAGGCTTTCAAAAAATCTTGAAAGGAAAAAAATAGAGTAAAAAATCGGAGTAGGTAGTATCGATACACTACTGTAATTGTTTTTGCGTGAAAACGTTTTTCATGAACCATTATTATTAAAACAAAGTCAAAAGTCCGGATTTTTCCAATATTAGTCTATGTATGTTTAGTCAAATAATACAGTAATTTGAAAACTGTAGAAATTATTTGTAGTTCAATTGTCGGATATCGATTCTGTCCATAACATATGTGGATTTTCCAAAAGTTTTCTTTCACATATATTGAAAACATAACAGAGGAAAAATCAGCCAAATAGGGCAGACCTTTTTCAAGCAATACGCTTAGAAAGAAGGAATTTTCTTACATTTATTCAGATTTTAATACAAAAAATCGTTATTTCACCTTTTCCAGGTAGATTTTCCAAGAATTTTCTTCCACATTCTTCTAGTTAGCCTATAAGAGAAAAATCTGTCAAATAGGACAATCCCTTCAAAAGAAAAGTGAATTTTCCGTTTTAGTCACCTTTTTGAATGCCCCTGTCCCCTTGTTGACATAAGCGCTCTTACACGCTGTAGCACAAACCATATTTTCAGAATATACAAATTACTTGGTGCTACGACTTTTGACTGACGAGATATATTAAAAAGAAAGGCTACAATTTTCGAAAAACTCTGGAAGAGCGGCACATTGTGGCATGTTTACCCATTTTAAAAACGTTTTCACGTTAAAAGAAGTGAAACTTGTTGATTTTGTGCAACTTATAATGCCATCCTTATAACTCATAATTTTATATATTTATTTATTTATTTAATCCCAATAAAATTTACAAATTGATTTGAAAATTTGTCTATTTACAATAGCTTTCAGCTGAAAAATTTTATTTTTTATTTGCAAAAATAGGACAGATATATTAGCTGAAAAATCTGTGTGTTTCGATTGGAGATGCCAGTCAGCCAGAAAAGCAGTTTTTGGTTGCCTCAGAAAATTCAACTGCACACAGAATAGTACAGACAATGAAAAATACATAAAGGCAATACTGACGGAAGCCCTAATGGACAAGATGAAGGTAGCCCTGTAGAGCTGTGCAACGGTGAAAGCACTTTCCCAGCTAGCAGTTATAGGTTGCCGTGATCTGGATGAAGTTACAGATGCTGATGAACTGAGAGCTGCATTCTCCAAGCAATTCCCTGCATCCAAGTCTAGCAGCGTTGTCATCAAAGCATTGAGATTTGCAAGGGATGGGACGAAGACAGCAACCGTAAACCTACCAGTCAATCAGGCAGAATCTCTGCTTAAGGCGGGATCGTTGAAGGTGGGTTGGGTTCGTTGCCACCTGAAACAGCATATAAGTCCGACAAGGTGCTTCAAGTGCATGGAGTATGGTCACATGACAAGGGGATGCAAAAACGGTGTGGACAGCTTAAAATTATGTCTCTGTTGCTGAGCGGAGGTGCATATTGCTAAGACATGTCGGGAGAGTCCCGAGTATGTTATTTACCCGGAAGGTAGTAGTGCACATGCTTCAAGGAGTTACATGTGTGGAGCCTATAGGAAAGCCATGCGGTATCTGAAAGCAAGGCATGATTAGTTGTCTACAGCTTAACCTAAATAGATGCAGTGGGACACAGGATTTACTCTCTCGAACAGCCGTAGTCAGCCTTCTCATTCCCCTCTATGTTCCTATGGCCGGGAACCCATAAGAGAGTGATATCAGCTTGACGACTTAGCTCGCTCATCGTCGACTTGTATTCTTTAACGAGTTTTACTTCACAGTGGTGGATTGCAGTGCTATGAGTGCCGCCTGACTATCAACGAAGATAGCTATCTTACACGACCTTCCGGTACGTTATTTCTGGAAATCCGACATGCTTCCCTAATGACAAGGACCTCCGCCTGAACGACAGTGGCCTCGTCGGGTAGCCGAAAAGAGTGGTCTTAGCTTATTTGTGGTGAGTGCACCCCTGCTGCTATACCACATTCCATCTTCGACCCATCCGTAAAGACTGAAATGTCAAAATCTCTCTGAAAACTGTTCTCTTTCCATTCCATCCTGGTAGGAAATTTTACCTTGAAGTCGCTCTCAAAGCTATTGTGTGCCACTATATAGTCTGTTGTTTTCTTGAACATAGGATTATTAACCACTCCTAGTATTTTACTATGTCCATATGGCCGTTCTGCCCAGCAGCCGGTTTCTTTTAACCTTACCGCGCTGTTGCAGACCATGTTTTTAATATGGAGGTCAATTGGGAGAAGATATAGCAGTACATTTAGTGCTGCAGTGGGGCACGTGCGCATGGCTCCTGTGATTCCTACACATGCCGACCTCTGCACACCGCTAAGTCTGTGCACTCTGTAGCTCTTTCCTAGAGCTGGCCACCAAACAATTGCCCCGTATATAAGAATCGGACATACTATTGCTGTGTAAATCCATGCTGTTATTTTAGGGCGTAGGCCCCACCTCTTACCAAGCAATCTTCTGCAAGAGTAATAGGCCACAGTGGCTTTTCTAGCCCGGAGCTCTATATTGGATTTCCAACTGAGTTTTGCGTCCAGCATAACTCCCAGGTACGTGGCCTTGTTGAAAAGATGAAGCTGTTGTCCATTCAGAAGAGGAAGGGAAAAAGTCAGTATTTTGGTTTTCGTTGAGAAAAGCATCAGTTCTGTCTTGCTTGGGTTAACGTTTAGACCACATCCTGTGGCCCATTTTAACAGTCTCCCCAGAGCTCCCTGCATGATGTTGCTTATCACACTAGGAAATATCCCTAATACCATGATCACAACGTCGTCCGCATAGGCGACTACCCTTGCCCCTGTCTCCTCTAAAACCTTGAGAATGTTATCTTTGACTAACAGCCACAGCAGTGAAGAGATTACCCCGCCCTGTGGTGTCCCTCTACTGACATATCTGGTTAGAGTCGAGTTTCTGGTTCTGGTTTTAAGCATGTTAACTATCCATTCCCCAATGTCTTCCTCTACACCAATCCTAGCTAGAGAATCCTGGATAGCACGTGAACTAACGTTATTGAAAGCACCATCTATATCTAAGAATGCTGCGAGAGAGTATTGTTAATAGTAAATTGCCCTCTCTGCCGTGCGGACAACCTCATGTAGAGCCGTTTCCGTGGATCTACTCTTGAAGTATGCGTGTTGGCAAATCGAGATGGGAAATTTATCAATAATGGATGGAGCTCCAATACCCTTTCCATCGTCTTCAAGAGGAACAATGTTAGGCTGATTGGCATGAAATCTTTTGCAGACTAATGACCAATTTTTCCAGCCTTTGGTATGAAGACTACCGTGACTCTTCTCCAACTTGTTGGTATGTGGTTTAGACTAATACATGCCCTAAAAACCGACCTTAGCCACGGAACTACCTTGTCCCGTAGCTTCTGTAGCATTATCGGAAGAATTCCGTCCACGCCAGGCGATTTATAGGGCGAAAACGTATTGATTGAGTGCGTGATCTTGTCTTCTGTGAAGATCGAATCATAGTCTCGTGAAGTTTGCCGTAACCGTACGGGTACTTCCGAATCAATTGTCGCATCTTTGCAGACGGGGAAATGTGTTTTGAGTAGGAGGTCAAGTGTTTCAGCAGATGATTCCGTCCATGTTCCATCTTCCTTTTTCAAGAAAGAGGGATTTACCCGTTCCATGGCCAGAACCTTTCCTAATCTTGCTGAAACAGAAGTAGACTCGATCGACTGATAAAATTCCTTATTTTTGGCGTTTCTGATGATTTTTTTGTAAGTCTTGATGCAGTCTTTGTAGACTTGCCAGTTGTTATCCATGTAACACTGATTGAAGACTTTCTCGTTTTTTCACTGAATTTCGAGAGCTTCTTCGTTCCACCATTGTGGGAAATTTTTATGGCTCCTTCTAATTGGACAGGATATCTTGTACGCTTTGCCGAAAGCTTCCTCAAGATATTTAACCCTCCTTTCAATTTCGCCCCTGGAGTCAATGTTTGAGCATGCAAAAGTATTCAGTTTCGATTTAGCTATCCCATTTTATATTGCGTGGGTTTCTAAATGGAACAGAATCCGTGGTCCTCATATTCAAATTGTAGAGTAACCAACTGTGATCCGAATAAGATCTTTTGTTGTTTTCTACCTGAACCTCTGAATTTTCGGACAGAAGGGTTATATCTAGTACCTCTTCCCACCCCGGAAAGCCTTCTGTACTAGGGAATGTGAAGGTTGCAGTATTTCCTCTGTTGCAAACTAACAGAGTGGAACTACTAATAAAATAAAAAAGCGACTTACCCCTTTCGTTATCCTCGGTGCTTCCCCATAGCGTATGGCGTGCATTGGCGTCGCATCCCAGGAGTAGGGTAGTATTGGTGGATGTTGCACTGGCGGACAACTGCACAACCTCGTCCGGAGGTGCATCCCATTTGTGCGCCATGTAGTCGGATGCTACCAGCATGTCTTTTTTATCTGCCACTTCGACTTTTACCACTGTCAAATCACCTGTGCAGAATTGAGGACAAAGGAAAGCATTGATAATGTTTTTAACTAAAATACATGTTCTAGGCTTGCCACATACCTTAGTGTACAGAAGTTTGTTTTGTATTTGAGCCCTCGAATGCGGATGTCAACGTCATCCTCAGCTAGGAACACGGCAAGGTTATCCGAGGCATTCTTAAAGTGCTTAAGATTAATCTGCACGACTTTCAGCATCGGGAGTTCTCTTTAGTGTACTGGTGGCTTCATCCTGAAGCAACAGATCGTCCATCAGCCTGTTGGCAACTTGCATGTCATCAGGCTCTTCGTCTGACGGCCGGAAAGCCTTAAGCTTGGCGTACCTTACGCCAAACCTCAACTTGTAGTCAGACTTCTCCATCAACTTAACGGAATCTTCGTTGATGGAGAGGAGCAGAGACATGCTGCTCTTTTGCTGACCTTCGTCTTTTATTACAGCCCAATCATTCATGGGCATGGAAGGATTCTGTCGTTGCAGAAGCTTTAGTACCTTGTCGTGCTCCAGCTTCATGACAGGTAACCAAATCCAAGCTCTCGGCCGCCTTGAAATGTCCCGAGCCGGGATGAGCTTAAGCCTTAAGCCCTTCCAAACATTACTGATCTTAGCAATGCAATTACCCAGGAACTCCTTGGACGGTCGATCGTCGCACCTCAGAGGAGTCGAAACCGGGTGGTGAAGAGCCCAGATCAGAGAGGAGGTGTTCCATCACCAGCTCCGTTAACCTGGATCATCAATCAGTGCCACCGTAAGCTCATCCCGAGCTACGTCGCTAAAAAGCCTCTTGGCACTTATTGAGGGACCTTCCTCGTTAATAGTTTTGGCGACTTTGCTTTTCCTTGCATTTGTAATGGTCTCGTCCTGAGACCGATTACGTTTAGTCGCCTTCACAGGCTTTGCGTGAGTGGCCTGTACTCATCGTACTCGTCCACCACACCCTGGTATTTGGCTTTGTCCGGGAGGTCGAACACGTGTACCGTCCCACTCTCCTCATTCTTAGCAATCTTGCTTAGGATGAATCGAGCTTTCTGGTACAAGTTCTTTCCGACCATCGCTTCCGTTTTGCCTTTTTTTGGCTTGGATGCGCTACGGCTGGCGCAATCCTTAGCCACTTTCGTTGATGTTGTCGGTTTTTCACTACAACGTGTAGCTACCGACGTTGTTTTCGGTGCTGTTGATTTTGCTACAGCTTGCCCGCTGTCAGCGGTGACTAGCTCCTGGCTTGAGGCCAGTAACTCGTCCTCGGAGCCCATCCCGAGCTCCATTTCGTCCTGTGTTATGTCGTTTCTATTAGTTTTTGTTGTGTTATTTTTGTTCATATTTGGTCCCACGAGTGTAGGGGAGAGTAGGTCTACCGGGGCATAGCCCCCCTGTACCCCGGCAAGGTATCCGGAGTCCACCGTTCTTAGACACACTCACGCAGTGCCATTCATTCCATGGGCACGGTCGTTTGACACCCGGGATTGCGGGTTTTATCGAGTTAACCTCTCTAGATCCGCCATATTCAGTCAACAGCAGGGACACCTCTAGCAGGATGTGGCTCTTCACCACGTATGGACAGTCTTGAGCACTAAGCTCCTGGCTCGTTTGCACAGAACCGTGACCCCGAAGATTCAAGATTGAGATTGAGGAAGTGGGCCCTGGGTGTCGCTTGGATAACTTGGAAGCTGGATAAGGAAACTTGGCACTTTTTTATCTCCGAGTTTGAAATAGTGTCTGGTACTGCAAGTCAGCAATGATGTCAACTTCTGCAGGATGCGATGGCTCTATGCCATGGAAGACAAGAAGGCAACGGCAGAAAACCTTAATTCTGGTGGACTGATGAAATTGCGGAGCTTCGGTCGCAGTGTCATCAACTATAAAGAAGATTCCAGCGCAGCAGAAGGAGGAATCCTGCCTCTCACGACACTCTTCTCCTCATCGAAGAATTTAGGCAAAAGAGGTCTCGGTTCCTTCCTCCACCTCTTAAATGGACAAAATAGTTGCGACCCTCTTCCCACCGAGACGACTGTTGAGGATACTTCTACCGCTTGAGATTGCAGATGAGGATGTGCCCATTATCACTACTCTTGAGCTAGAAGCGGCATTGAGAAGGTGAAGTTTAACGAGTGGCTTGGGCTGGATGGCATTTCCAATGCTATTTTTAAGAGAGCCATTGCTGCGAAACCCCATATCTTCTGTGAGGTTTTCTCAAGCTGCATGAGAGAAGGACTCTTCCGCATATGTTGGAAGAATCAACGGCTGGTCCTCATATCAAAAAGAAACCTGTTCCCAGAGCTGCCATCGTCTTACAGGCCCTTGTGTCTATTGAGTACTACTGGGAAGATCTTTGAACGGATTATTTGCGGCAGACTGCAGCAGTACACAATTTGGCTTCAGAACGCTAAGGGGTACAGATGGTCTGTGACATTGCAAAGGCACTAAATGGCTTTGCGGAGACAAAAAATACTGCGCAGTAGTCACTCTTGACGTAAAGAATGCATTCAACTCTGCTGATTGGAGGTGCATCAGAAATGCGCTGAGCCTACTGGACATACCGTATTACCTAATCCGAATGGTGGTGTCCAACTTCAGTGAACGAACCCTGGTTTACGACACGGAAGAAGGCAATGGGACATATGACATTACTGGAGATGTCCCACAAGGTTCGGTACTGGGTCTAATTCTGTGGAATATCATGTATGATGACATTCTCCGGATTTGTTAACCCAATTGAGTGGAGATCGTCGGGTATACGGACGACATTGCTATTGTATTGGTAGCAAAGACTTGAGCGAAGTTGCATCCAAAGTAGAAAGGACTGTTGCAGCGTCGAGGAGGTGGCCACCTTAGTCTGGTGGAACATATGACCGAGCTGGTTCTTATGAGCTTCAAGAAAAAGGTGGAAGTACTCTCAGTGAGTGTTGGGAGCCATAAATTAGAATCGAGGCCTTCCATCAAACACTGGGTGTACTGTTGAACCATCGACTATGCCTTACGCTGCACATGAACGAGTCAGCCAAAAAAGCAGCTGCCATCACGCAAAAACAGGCTAGGATTCTCCATACCAGCAGAAGTGTTGAAACAATATTTAAAGAATCTCTTAAATCCACCACAATATGTACACAGTATACCGTACGCTCTATTGTTAGTATATAGTGACAGTTTCGATGGAGAAATTATGGCAGATAAAATTTTGGGTATGCTGAAAATGGCAAAGACGGAAAAGGCAATTGGTTTGGACTGAATTCCATACGATCTTTTTAAGAGGGCAGATGTAAGATTTTTAAACGATTTGGCCATAACGTACAGTAGATTATAAAATTTTTCACAAACAGATAAAACTTTTAAGACAAGTTTAATATTCACATTGTTCAATAAAGGTGATAAAACTGTAGCTTCAAATTACAGAGGAATCTCTTTTATGAACTGCATCGCAAAAATTATGATGGCCATATTAAATGAGACGCTGGTAGTGTGGGCAGAAGAAAACAACATTATAACGGAATTTAAAGCAGGTTTGAGGAAAAAACATTCAACAGTTGACAATATGTATAATTTAGCAACTATAATTCGCATATAATTTAAAGAAAAGAAGAAAGTGTAAGCCTTCTTCGTAGACTTTCAAGCAGGTTTTGACAAAGTTTCAAAACAGCTACTTATATACAAATTACATATGCTAGGTGTTTCAACAAAAATGATGAATTTCATAGAGCAAATTTATTCAAGAACCAGCTCTTTAGTATGTACAGGAGAAGATAGTCAGAAAAATTGTATATATCATCAGGCGTTAAACAAGGATGTTTGATGTACCCTTTACTCTTTTCACTCTTTTTAATTGATTTGCATGACTGGTTAGGTGGCGGAATATATATTGAAGAATGAAATATTAGGATCCTTTTATATGCAGATGACATAGGTATTTTCTCAGATAATATACGAGATGTGTTGCAAGGAATGATAAATAGTCTAGAATTATATTGTGACACTTGGAACATGGAAGTGAATTTTGTGAAGTCAGCAATAATGGTATTTAGAAGTGGGGGTCGTTTGGCCAAGAATGAGATTTGGAAGTTTGGAGGCGAGAATATTGAGATTAGATCAGAATACAATTGCCTAGGGGTAATATTGACACCACAACTAAGTTTCAAAGCCTACTTAGCAAATAGGAATAGTCTAGCCAAAAATAGCATCAATGCAACTTGAAGAACATTTTTGTCTAAAAGCCAAATAACGCTTACCGCAAAATGGAAGCTATTTTTAGCAGTCACTAGGAGCGTGCAAAGTTATGCTGCTCAAGTATGGGGATTTACTTTTCTGAACAGACTTTTGCATCTACCAAGTAACACACCGTCGTACTACATATACTTGGAATCAGATATTCTAAATGGGTATTTATATACGCTGGATCTGTTCCTGACATACGTATATAAAACCTTATTGAATACATTGACGATAGGCTGCCATATAAGCTATCTAGGAAAGTAATAGAACGACAGGTATTGTGGTTTGATAAAGTACAAAATCTTTTTAGCAATATAAATGCCAGGACGGAAACGACGGTATTTAATAGAAACTCAAGGATAGTGAATACTGGGTTGATTATAGAACACGAAGAAACCTAAATAGGGAAAAAACGTGGAACAAAGCAATTCAAAGTGAACGTATAAAATAAGAAATTAAATTCCGGTGACTGCACTATGTGCATAGGTTATTTGGAAATTAACTAATGAATCTGAATTTCCAGCAATTTTCATTCCAGATTGGCTGCACTATGTGCATTTAGTTCCTGGGTTATTACAAATTACTGGCAGGGAATTAGAGAAGGAAGCGAGAGCATGTTGTGCTTCTCCAGCATTACATTTCAGACGAAATCAGATCAACTGATATTTCACCTGCTTAACCACGCAATCATAATCAAAATTAGCAGCGACTGCGCTGCCGAGGTACCGCTTATTGTCGCTCTGTTGAAGCTCCTCCGCTACGTTAGAGGTGACTCCCTTTTTTGGGCTTGATACTTAGAAAGAACTCTTACTTTTCATTATACCACTTAATAATGTATCGTAACGTAAATTGATAATGAATTCTTGCATTCTGTTTTTATCTGTCTTACTTCTCTTTCTGCTCACAAATCTCCGTTTTCTCCTAACCTTTCCCATTCCTAACCTTGCCCCTTGCTGTTACACCAAAAACTAACAAGAGTAATTCTCTCGACAGGTTTTTCTTCGTTCCAGAATTTCCCGACATCAGCCGACTAAGGACCACTCAACTCAACTACGAGGCGAGGTATAGTAGATGTCACCAGCGCATCTGTTCAAAATCATTTTTGTTTAGGCCACTTTATGCCTAAACAGTGAAAGGGAGGTGATTGAAAATTCCTGATTCTGCACTTGAATAATAATATTAAAAGTACCGCTCTATAATAGTTTTCTTCTTTTACGAAATATGTGACATCACTGTTTATTAGATTTGTTTTGTAAATTGTGCTTGTGCTAAGTCCGTAAGTCTTGTACTTTATTTCTGTACTGCGCTGCTTTCTACCTAGCATATAATAAGCATGTATTCGCATGGGAACGTTCACTTACTCAACACGCATCAACTAGTCGGTCGCTAGACAGCTCGACCTTTCTATAAACGTTTAAACATTTTCGTAATTATGCACTACCATCCTTACAAACATCTTGCTCACCTAACGCCAAAATGCTTGGACGTTAGTTACTTTTTTAATTTAACACTCTTAATTCGTGCTGCAACAGAACAGAATCCATGTTCTAAAATCTGAAAAAATCTCTGCCTCTGTCCAATACTCTAGCCATAAGGAATGGCTCTCCGGGTAAAATTTCTAGGGCAATCGGTTGGCGCAGTATGTAGCTCCTTGTTGCCGTATCCACAGCTTCCCACGTTTTTGGTGGCGCCGCAAAAGCTTAAGTCGGAATTCTTCTCATATGGCGCCGCATTCTCATTTTACGATCCTACACATAAGTGTTTCTGTAGATAGATTTCAAAATCGGGAGGGTTGGTCCAGATTTATTTCTCATCGCACGGTAAATTTTAGTTTTTTTTCCCATTCTTTGTGTCATTCACTTTAATCTTTTCTTAGAGAATGAATGCCTGGCCATAAATATTGGAGCAGTTGTACAATATAGTTCCCCGGTGAACAGCTGTGGTTAAGGCTTTAATTCCATGCTGGGTCATATGCTTCTTGGAGATCACCGTATCATCCTCGGTGATCTGAATGAACATCATATACTTTGGCTATCACCATTGGGAAAAGATTATAGTGGTGTTAGCATTGCAGATTAGATCCATGTGTCTAATTTAAGCAGAATACATGAAGATTTCGCTCCTGGGATGAATCTGA
The DNA here is from genome assembly GCA_037043315.1 of Amiota communis. Taxonomy (NCBI): domain Eukaryota; kingdom Metazoa; phylum Arthropoda; class Insecta; order Diptera; family Drosophilidae; genus Amiota; species Amiota communis. The sequence goes on from JBAMAV010001119.1 coordinate 54,515, forward strand.
CCTGTGCCAGAACTCCTGATATTACCATCGTCAGTGGACCACTTTTGGCACATTGCTGGGCAATATCGATATTGTCCTAAGTTCTGACCATGTACCGCTTCTGATTGACATATTTTAACCCAAAAATTTCGTTACTTGTGACATGCGGGTGTATGTATCATGATAAAGCGGGTGATTATAATCTAAAGCGTCCTAGTCATTTCCCTTTCCGAATGATACTAGATTTATAGAGAAAGTTTTCAGAAACGCGATTCTAAAGCCGCAACGAAACACATTCAGGGAGACTCCCTTTTTCCGTACCTAATTTTGCTTGGCGAATTTATTTAATCGGATCCGGATTACTAACCCCAATGATGAACGTATAACTGAGATGAACCTTAAGATCGCAAAAATCGTTTCGGATCGTAAAATGAGCTCTGGGAAAAAATTAAGTGCCTGTCTGGTGAAGCAAAGCCTAAGGCCCAATATCCATCTCATTTAAGCGAACACAAACAGTTTTGCACGTAAAACTTACAGACATATAATATCAATCAAATCGTCTTTCTCAAAAATGTCAGATAATTATGTCAATATTAATATTTGTCAGTTTTTTTTTATTGAAATTCATATATTTTCACTGTTATTTATGTCCATTTTCCAGTCCTGTGTTATGAACTGAGTAACTGCTCAAATCGCTCACGAAATTGTGTTGCCGTTTTATGGTGAATGGATTAATAAAATATGTTGTTCATTCACGTGAATTATCAATAAAAAACAATAACTATAAAAATCAAGGCGCGACAGAAACACTAGTATTGTATAAATAACCATTCTCAGAACATTGGTAAAGAAATAGAATACGAGGTCTGTTAAAAAAGTATAGCGAATTTTGAATTTACGCGGGCTACGTATTGTCGAATTTCGATTTTTTTGTGGCGTTATTTTCCTCACTTATGCTGATAAGGTCGGCCATTTTGAACGTTTCTTTAATTTTTAGAGAGAGCTTTGATGGATGTTCATTCATATATTATACCACAGTAACAACAAAAACGACGACACACACGAAGAGAGAGAGAAAAATATCTTCTACACTCAATGCACACGACGATGATGTTAAACATAATCGACTGGTGGGTCGCTTGCCCGGTCATTCGGTCACTTGTTTGTACGTTTTTCGTAAAGTTAAGTAAAAATAAATCAGAACATCATTTTTTATCTCTCTTTTACTCATACATAAACACTCATTCTATACGCTAAAAAAAAGGAAAAATGGATTCATTACGACAAAGCAAAACGCAAGAAGGTGTATGTTAAGTGCGGCATTGACGCCAAAGCCAAACTTCCATGGCAGCAAATTTATGCTCTGTATTTGGAGGGCCCAGAAGGGAATCGTATACTGCTAGATTCTGAAAAGTGGTCAGACGACGGCCTTCTACAGACAACAAATGATGCGATTGAAGCGTGCGATAGTAGAAAAACAGCCGGATGGGGCAACCAGATATGAGCCATTATTTTTTCACCACGACAATGGTCGGCCACATGTCGCAAAAGTTGTCAAAACCTATCTCGATGGTACGTCTTGGGAAGTCGTAACCTACCCGCCTTATAATCCAGACCTTGCACTATCAGACTACCATTTTTTTCAGTCAATGCAGCATGACCATGGAAATTTTCTTTATTTCAGTCAGTGATGCAATTTTAGCCTTTTTCCGGACAGATCTGTCCTTTTTTATCCGGAAATCTATCCTTTTTTAGTTTTAATGTATTATTTATTTTTTTTTTTTTCAAATTCTGTGAATATGCTAAAATTACGCAAATAATAGAAATAGTCGACATATATCGGGTTGTGCTCATCACTAATACCATAACTTAACATTGTGGCTGATCACATGACCGAAAACGGCACATGACCCGAAGTCATGATGAAGTGATGACAGCCCTTTAGGAACCCGAAAACAAGATCGAGTTGACAAGACTACAAGTACACTCTGGAAAAAGGGACTTAAACAAGTGAAGAAGAACAACATAAACAAACATGCCGAAAGAAATATATAAACAAAAATTTCTCGAGTCGTGGCTAAATCAGCCTGAATTAAAAAGTTGGATAACAATAAGGCTTACTGCAAGTTTTGTAAGTGTGGGATTAACTCTAAAATTGATCAAATACGTGCGCACATGGCCACAAAAAAATACATGGTTAATGCCCAGCCATTCGCAAAAATAAATTATCGTTCCCACCTAAACCAAGGAACAAAACTGCTGTCCATGAGGCGGCGCTAGCAATGTTCATTGCCCAGCCTGCTGCGATTGAACCAGTCGCCCATTTAAGCGACTTGTGCAAACAAAAATTTGGCGCATCGCAATTGCAAGTGCACCGGATGAAATGCACACAGTTTATTAAAAACGTGTTAGCCGAACATTTTAAAGAAGATCTTCGGAAAGATACTGGTGATGCAAAATACAGTCTGCTAATCGATGAGACGATGGACGTAAGCATTACTAAGATTATAGGTAGGACGCATATTTGTAAAGTGATGGTTTATTTAAAACGCCAATGTCATAGGTAATAAACGAGGAGTCCATGCTGAGATGAAAAAACTTGTCCCTTCCTTAATGTTGGTTAAAAGTGTGTGCCATTCTGTGCAACTAGCTGTAAACACTGCTTGCAAGAAAGTTTTGCCACAATCACTTGAATTTATAGTAAGTGAGACTTACTTGGTTTTGCAAAAGCTCAAATAGACAAATCGCCTATAGGAGTGTATATCAATCTCTAAACAAAGATAAGGTAAAATGAAAGTGTTTGTGTGTATTTATATATAAGTTTTAACAGTTTCATATGAATGTATTTCAGATCATTAATCCCGTGAAAAATTAAGTGTTCGTCTTACTATTACTAATTATTAACAAATTGTATACGATGTGAGTGTTTGTCCCAGTTGTCTTATTTAAAATATTAGGGCGTACTATAATTAATGCATACAAGTCTTTCACCTAGTCGCTACAGGCTTACGATCACGAAGCTTTACCTTGTATATTCGGCAATCCCTAAACCTTGCAGAGTGATTGCCACCACAATTAACACATACTAATTCCTCTTGATTAAATATCATACAGGGGTCTGAGTTTGTTTTAAATCAATAATTTTTTGTACAGGGTGAGTCAAAAAGGACGGACGTTTTTCAAAAATTCATAAACTTGTTAAGGATCATTGACAAAAATTTGTATTTGAACTTTTAGAATTGTTAGGTCAAAGCATTTAAGAATGTCAAGTGTGGAAAACAACATCGGGCATGTGGTGACCCCCACCGGCGATGCAGCGCTGAAGCCGTTCCACGAAGTTTGCGTCTAATCTCTCGAGCATTTGCCGGTCGATTCTGGGAGTTTCCTCGCGAATCGGTTCCTTCAATTCCTGGAGGTTTCGGAGGGCTATGCAATGATGAATGAATCCGATGAATGTTGAAGTGGCGTCGGAATTCGCGCTGAACAGGGGTGATCGACTCGTTATTTTGCACGAAACTCTCGTAAGCGTAAACGCGGCGTTCCAACATCCACAGGGCCATGGCGGATGAACATAACGGTACCAACCCCCCACCCTTCGGTCCTTTGTGAAGGAACTACTAGCCATTTCAAAAACGTCCGTCCTTTCTGACTCACACTGTATGACCAAAGTCATGACATCTATACCATTGCACTACATCCCCAAACTTTCTGGGGCGTACAACTGACACTCGCTGCCTTTCAATTTATAAAATTTTTGAAGCCTCTTCGTTATTAGGAGCTTGCTTGAGTTCAACAAACAATAAATTGTGAGCAACGGGTACCGCTTGTTCGGAACTAGGTGGACTGTTGTCTGCTTGTTGATGTTTTCTGCGCATTTTGGGGATATGAATATTGATCACAGTATGCCCGAGATCATTGAAGGCATTGACAATAAGCTCTTAAGGTGTAGTTGAGGCAGTATTGCGGATCACCACTAGAAAAGTTTTTTCTTCGCGTAGCTGATAATGCCAGAATTGACGCTTTTCAATTTTTAGATACTCGAACATTTTACGAAATGTTTCCGAGTCGGCGGCATACACTCTAGTAAGTCCAGACTGCGAAACTCTCAGCTCATATTTTTGTGATGGAACTGTTTGCTCAAGAGACTTTTTCATTTCAATAATATTAGTGACTGCTGGGATGGTTATTTGCGGTGGTTTTGACAAACTACGAGGTGTCTCTGCTTCAGTGACAGATGGAATCTGCTCAACTGCTGCTGATTCAACTTCTGCACACTCCGTCTCCATATTTGCGAGATTGGAGTCTTTAACAAGTCCAGTAAAACAAATTTGTTGTTGGCTAAGCGGACTTTTGTACTGTCAGACTTTAAGCTGAACTTACCAGTAATTACGTCAGGCCTTCATTTTTTAGCTGACTTAACAATTGTCATCTTACCAGGAGGCCTTTTTTAGCAACAGCCTGCCATCCAGAGCACGACTCAGTAATTGGCGGGATAAATTTGCTTTGTCCTGCAGCATCCTTGCCTTTTACTTCGCTACATTGATAGTTAATTACATTCAATTCCTTAGAAAATGTATCTGAAACGTTATATAGCTGGTTGAAGTTGTTATAAGAGAGTAGATCGAACTTGTACAAGTAGTCGTAGTACTACAGTTTGAAGCTCTTGTTGATAATGTCCGTGGCCATAGACCGTGGTAATCTTACTCAAATCAAGCATGGACGAGCAATCATTCAGCTGAATTGTGTCCTCTTCACTTGACCAATGCTCTAGGAAAGTCTGATTGTCTTGTGCCATAGTTGTATTAACTTTAATTTCGAACTGTCAAAATTAAAGCAAGCACTTGCGTTTACAAAAGTAAACCACACGAAAGACTAATTGCTGCAAAAATTACACACATCTAAGTAAGTTGTTATTAATATTATCACGCCACTAGGGCGAGCCAATCAGAGAAAGGCACACCAATAAGAAATTGATTGTTTATTGTAATATCTGCCGTCACTGCATAAGACAACGCCCAAGAAGAACAGTTAGACACCGTCGCCGAAGAACAAGTGTAAAATAAATACAGAAAATCTCAAATTATAATTGCTTAGCACAGAGAACCGTATGATCGTTCGACTCTCAGTAACGAGAGCAACTGCATAATAATACAAACACAAATTTTGCATCTTATTTCATTTATTAAAAAAATTATTTTATTTAAATAGTTGAAAAAAAAAAGTAATAACACTGGGCTCAAAATCGAATTTTTTACGAAATTAAGTTTTTTCCGTTGTTTTGAAAAGGAAAAAAGTTGTTTCACTAAATCATCTGAAATTTTTAAAATAAATGCCAGATTGTCATAAAATTTTGACAAGTATCGTTTGAAAGTTGGTATTTTCTAAAATATATATGGATTTGTCAATAATAATAACGGGCCCGAAAGCACTGCGACCAATAAAATCTTTTGTACATGGCCCTATTTAATAGAAACCCTATATGTTTAGACTTTTGATGAATCTTAACATTACTTGGGGTTAGTTGTTCCACAATTTGTGTGGATTAAGAACAGTGTCACCGAGGTGGTGAAGTCTTTGTCTACCGAGTGCAGGACATTTGCAAAGTATATGCTCTGAACTTTCTTTATTCATTTCACAAAATCGGCTTACGTCACTGTTTTCCGACATTTATTTGATGATACCTTAGGTTGCAATGACCCGTGAAGTATCCAGTCAAAAATGCGTAAGTCTTCTCTACTGAGTGAGAGAAGCTTGTTCGAGATACCCTCGGAAAGGGTGAGGAATTGTTTTTCCTGGCGTTGTTCAGTGGAGTTCACCCAGTGGCTAAGAAATTTCTTTTCCTCAAGTTTCCTGATTGCTTCGATTTCGAGAGACCACAGAATGGCTCAGGACCGAAAACGGGCATGATCGCCCCTTGTTTAGCCAAGTAGTTGGCCTTTTCATTGCCTCCATGATCTTCATGTCCCGATACCCATCCCAATACAACAGTATTAAAATTACCCAATTCATTTAATAGGTTTAGGCAGTCATATGCCATCTTTGAGGTGAAAGTGACCGACTGTAGAGCTTTTAAGGCCGCTTGACTATCCGAGAGTATGTAAATATGTACTCCTCTCATTTTCCTGTGAAGACATTCCCTCGCAAAAATTTCAATGGCATGCATTTCCGCTTGAAATATTGTTGGGTACCCATTGGGATAGATATTTTGAATTTTGGGCCATAAATTCTCGCCCCTGTTTTTCAAGTTTAGACCCGTCTGTAAACTATATCTGAGAGCCGGGTTTGAATTTAATAGAATTAGTTCTCCAGTCTTCACGATCATTAATAATGATTTGAAAAAGTTTGAACAAGATCGTTTTAGATGTTCTAAGATTTTTAGGTGTCCCTTAATATTACCCTCTTTTATTTCGGCAATACCTTCAAGTCTCAAGGCGCTAAGAGTAGCTTCTTTTTCTATTAGGATAGGTAATGGTGGGATGTATAAGAGCACCCCTAGTGCATCAGTGGGACACTTTTTCATAGCCCCTGTGATGCTGACACAAACAATTCGATGCAGTTTACTTATTATGTTTAGTGCACTCCTTTGTTTGACTTTAGGCCACCACGCAATGGAAGCATACGTGACTATTGGTCTAATGACCGTAGTGAATGTACAGTAGGTCATTTTGGGATTTAGACCCCAGGTTTTACAAAAAAGTCTAGTGCAAGCAAAGAATGCTCTTGTAGCCTTTTTTGTAACCTTATTTAGATGGCGTTCCACGTTAGCTTTTTATCAAGGATAACCCCTAGATAGTTCGCTTCGTTGGAAAATTCGATTGTGATACCATTTAACACAGGACATTGGAGAGTACTGTTTCTCTTCCTGGTGTATGGCACCAACGCAGTTTTTGATGAGTTAATGGAGACCCCGTTCTCACTGCACCATTTATTTATTATTTTTAGGGCTTGTTGCATGTGGTCAGAGATAGTCTGCTCATGCCAGCCCACAATATATACAACTAGGTCATCTGCATAACCTTGTGTATTGAAGCTCAGACCATTAAGCTTGTAGAGGAGTTCATCTATCACTAAAGTCCACAGAAGTGGTGGCCCTTGTGGGCAACCTCTTGTGGCTGTGATAGATATTAATTCTCCTCCAAGCTGTAAATTAATAGTCCGAGATTCAAGTATAGCTATTATCCATTTAATAATGGATTTGGGTACTTCTTTTCGTAGAATGGCAAATTCTATTGCCTCATATGAAGTATTATCAAAAGCTCCTGATATGTCGATAAATGCACATAGAGCTATTTGTTTGGAATCAAGAGCATTTTCAATGACAGATCTAGGCTATGTATTGCAGTTTCTGTTGATTTGCCGCGTTGGAATGCCAATTGCAGTTTTTGCAGAGGAAATCTTATAAGGTTGTTATTCCTTATATACTGATCCAAAATTTTTTCAATTGATTTTAGGAAAAATGAGCTGAGACTTATAGGTCTATAAGGTTTATATAGCTGTTCTGGCATGTGGCTTACCTTTGGAATGAACACTACTTTGACTTCAGCCCATTTCGTAGGGATATGCCCTAGCAAGAGACAAGGAATATACTGGCCAACTTTGGGACAATGCACTTGGCTCCATGTTGGAGCAGACATGGGTATATCCCATCAGGCCCTGGAGATCTGTATGGGCCATTAATTGGCTTTTTTACGGGCACTTGCCGCCCTCTTCTTCCCTCTGTTGCTACCCAGTAAGACCGCTTGTTCTGCGAATCTATAGCCTCCCTTTTTAGCACGCTGGTGATCGTGGCATGGGTTTTTGGAGGCAGCATGAATCGATTTTTTTTTTAATTATTGTCAAACCTTCCAGAAACATGTATATAAAAAATAATAATAAAATGAAGCGATGGTCGCATTATTATGCCCCCCTTAACTTGCTCACGTTTTTTTGTTGGACCAGATGTTGAAGTAGTTACTGTTAGAGCTCTGCGGTTGCTCTGGTAATGACTCTGCAGTAATCGTTGATGGACACTTTGAGCTTTTGGAGCTCGCTCGTGCCACTTTACCATGTGTCCCATCATTCGCTTCACTTTTATTCTTGGGGCGCATTTGAATTCTACCGAAGCCATAGTTCAACCAGAGTTGATTTTTCCTTATGACTTTGGCTGAGATAGGGTCTATGGCGAAGGTAATCTCCGAGACCGTACCTTTACGCACTCTATTGTGTGCTCGCCAGTCGGTCACCCTTAGGCCAGTGTTCTGCCCGTTCAGAAGACCTAGTATATCTTCTGTGGTAGTACTGTCCAGTTCAAGGAAGTAGCCAATGTAGATCTGAGGACGCACTACTTCCTTTAACCAAGTGACTGTGTCATTATTATCACAGGAGATAACTAGCCATCCCGAGCGGAAAGTGCAGCTATTAAAGACTGGTTTTTCCGCACGCGATTGATTTTTTCTAATCGCTTCTAGGATGGTGTGCTGTATGGCCTTGAGTCGTTCCGTAGACCATATGGTGTTTGGGTATTTAGAAGGTTTGATACCCTGTTTTGTGCTGCACGTTACATCTGTATAGGACATTTTTGCTATGCTCACCTCCCTTGCAAGGGTAGGTCCTGTTGGCTCAGGCCTTGTAGGTTCAGTGGACACAGCTATCCTTTTTTCCGTTACTGCCACCGTTCCTACGCTAGCTGTTTTTTGTGAACTTTGTTTTGGTGAGGTACTGCTAGAGCGTTGTCGTTTTGGAGCAGTTGGCTTTTAAGCAAGTGCTCTAGCTTCTTTAATACTATGCCCTAGGCTTAGATGGAGTTTAAGACGTCTACGGGCAGCACCACTTAGCCGCACCTTTTTGTTGCCATCTTCCGCCTTTTCAGGGCTAAGGTTGGGTGAGTCAAGAAGATTACCTTCTTCCTCTCTTGTAAGGTTGTCATCGGGAGCTATATCCGCCCTGTCGACATCCATTACAATGCTTTCGCCGCTTTTGGGTAGGCTATGTAAAGCCTTATCCGTTTGCGATAACGAAAGCACTTCTGCAATTTCCGCTGAAAGGTCACTATTGTTCTGGTTTGTGCTAGGCACTACTGCTTCTTGTGAGTTTTGTTAATTTTCTCCGACATTTGGTCCCACGAGTAAAGGGGAATACAAGTCCACCGCAACAGAGTCCCGGTGTTATGGTAAGGCTTAATTACAACCAGAGGGTGCCCGGTATCTGGAGGCCACCGTTAAGAGACACACTTACGTAGTGCCATTCATCCCATAGGCACGGTACGAATAACACCTGGGATTATGGTTTTTTTGAGTTTGCCTCTCTAGATCCGCAATTTTCAGTTGAAAGCAGGGGCACCTCATGCAGGTGTGGCTATTTACCACAATGGTCTGTCTTTAGGCTATTAGCAATATAGCCTTTCACCTCTGTTTGCAGTGCCCCGTAGACAATTAACAATCATCACAGAAGTCTTACAAATTTAGCTCCCTTGTCAATAGTGGCGCCATCTTTATGTCATCCTATGAACTTATTGAGTGATGTATTAGTTTCATGTAGTTTTTGCTCTTGCAAGTCTGTCTTTACTTTTATCATCTCTTCATCTTTTCAACCACTACAATAATTAAAGCACCAAAAGTGCTGTCGGCCAGAGTAATTTGAAAATAAGGGAAATAATCAAAGATCAACTTTGAAAAAAATGTTCGTCTGACCACAAGGTTGATCACTTTCAGATGAATATTCAAAGATTGCTGCATTAATGTCATCACTTTCTTCGTTATTACTCCTCGTATCATCCAGACGTTTTTCCTGGAGGAAGTAATAATTCATCTTCCGGACTTAATTATTGGGAACCAGCATCATTAAACTTCTTCAAGACATTTTGTCTGTACCATTACAAAGCCATGTACTGGCATAGAAGCTTTATGATAGACAAAATTTTATTGCCTTTCTCAATAATTTATTTTGATTTTCCAAATCAGTGATGGTATTTGATTTGTTTATTTTGCTTACAAATTCACCTCTGCAATGGTTTGTTTGCAAATGAACAGTACCAAGGAGATAACATTTTTTCAATCCCCTGATAGTGTTTTGCACTATCGGTACCTAACAATTAAGTAGTGTAAGCAACGTACTCTCGGATATATGGCCACAACTCCTTTTTACTTTTCTCATTTTCTTTATAGAAATGACCAGTCTTATCTTCCTTACAAAACAAACCAAGAACAGTTATAGTCATTTGTTCGGTAAAACGACCTAGATTGTATTTTCGTTTAGTTGAAAACGTTTCATCAATCTGGACCGTTTTACCTTCGCCACCGAGTACAATATCAGCGTGTGATGATATTACTTCAGTTATTTCACAACAATAACTGAAGTAATCCACAATTGAATTCCAACTGAGCTCAAAGTCATTATTTAAATGACGCCAAGCTAGAAGGTTATTGTACACGTCTGTGGTTTTCATCTCAATGACGATTGCAAGGGTAACTTTAATAGAAATGTGACCCAACAAAAAGGTTCCAGAACATGGTTTAATCGTCTTACGACATGATTTTAATCCTTTCTTTTTTGAACCTTTTGACGAACATCTCCAGTTTCTTCTCAGAAGAATTCTCGATGGACATTGGGAGCCCACAACGTGTTGGTGTGGAATTGCGTGAAGGTGAAGGTTATTTCTTCCAAAATAGAAATAGCATTGTCTTCACTACCAGTTAACTTGTCAAAAGAAGCAAAGATAGTGAAATTATCTAAATCGGGATGTAATATAGGGTGTTTACCCGACATTTTGCAAAATAAAGCAAGATGAACTTAAAAAACAAAATATTTCCAAAGCGTACAATATTGGCGATGTTAAATTCCTAATAATAAAATAATGATAGATAAAAATTCAGTTACAAAATAACTCTCATTGAGAACGGTCGTGCCCTTAACTTTCGCTCCTTTTGTCGATTTCTTGCCAAAGCAAAAACAAAAACGGCAACAACAATATCAAAGTTAGTCTTTCTTTTTGATTTTTGTTACAATTTCTGTAATTGTTGATTAACTTTTTCCGTTATGGGCACCGGAGTGCTTCCGGATGGCTGCGGTGGCCCCCCTCATGACACGTAAAAATAGTACGGAATCTTTAACCAATGTGTCTCCATTCCTCATAAAAAAGGTGATAGATAGAATTTGTCCTAGCGAGGTTGACACTCGCAAAAAATTAAGAAACGGTTCAATTCTAATTAAAACCAAAAACGTACTGCAAGCAAAGAAACTTATTCAATTTCGCTCTTCAACCATAGAAGTAGATGTAACGGAACATGCTTCGCCGAACTTTTTAAAAGCAGTAGTTTACTGCAATGATCATAGAGGCATCTAGGAAAAAGAGATTAAAGAAGAACTTAAATCTCAAAAAGTAACGGTTGCAAAAAAATTTCTTCAGAAATTTGGTGATTAACTGGTTGAGACTGGTTTCATCATACTGACTTTTGAATCCACAACTATGAAAAGGTGAAACTCCGTATATCCCACCAGGTGGTATGCGTTGTAACAAATGCTTCCGCTATGGCACACTGCAAAGATTTGCAAAGACATTAAAGTCTGGCCTTTCTGCAAACATAACTATCACCTCAACAGCGAAGCAAAAGAAATCTGTAATTCATCAAAAGCATGTATAAACTGCAATAGAAACAAAACACCACAATGTGATCGAGTCTCATATAAGATAAATTTATAATTAAAAAAATTTAAAATGCATTTTTTCTAACAAATGTCATAATAAACATACGGATTCCAGGTTGCCACTATTTCGCAACGGATTCTTATAAAAGTCAAAAAAAGACGGAAATATTAAATACATTTTTTCGATATCTCGCTTAATTTTCAAGATATTGAACTTTCAAAATACAAAATAAGGTGTTTTTATAATTTTTTTTTTTTTTTATTTAAAAAATTGGTGACAATCTCGCAACGGATTCTTATATAACTCGTCAAAAGACGACGAATATAGTAAATAAGTTTTTTCGATGTATCGTTTAGTTTTCGAATTTGAAAAATAAAATTTTTTTTCATTTTGTTACAAGAAATTTTTTGTACCTATTTCTTTATAGCATTTTAAAATTATAAATAAATTATACAATTATAAACAACTAGTATACCCGGCGTGCTTTGCTATGCTCCCGACGTAATGTTAGTGCATGATGCTGTTCTCTGTTTAATTGTATTTAGTACATACATTGCGCAGCGATTGAAATAATGTGAAAAATCAGACGAATCAGTTAAGTATTAATATTGACATAACTTCCAGCTATATTTGACAATGGTGACTTGATTGATTTTAAAATATGTTTATTTAAAATATCTAAGATTTGAATGTTAACTAAAACACTCTCAAGACTATACTAGAGATGCCCTTACAATTTCATCAAAATCGGTTCAGCAGTTTCGGAATCCATAAGCATATGGATACATACATTAAATTTTATATATATAGCATTCGGTATGGTAAGTTTGGTTAAGCATAGTTTAAGTTTAACTGTCATGCTAAACAGATCTGAAACTAATTTTACCTACGATTTCAAGTTTGGATAAAACAATAAAATAAATTGTAACTCACTTTTTGTTTTGTAATAAAATAAATAAAGGAAAAAAACTTATAAATAAATATAATATTAAATTCATAAATACATTTTATTATATATTCCAAATTTCTTCTTTGCAATTTTTATCTATTTATTATTTATTTATTTTAAAAAACTAAGACTATAATAATAAAATTGTAATCTAGATATTTTATGAGCAATAGCGACAAAGGCCTTCAGCTCGGAAAGCTGTTTATATAAAAAAGTTAATATAAATAATATTAAATATTGATAGTAACAAAAAAACCAGAAAGAAGGCTTTCATTGGCTATGCCAAAGATGTAAAACTCTTCACGCTCCTCCAACTTGCATCCAACCTTCCTTTCTTAGCATCACATCAGTTTGAGTGGAAATTTTATTGTACTTTTATTCTTTATAAGTTTCTCATTTAATTTGGGTTTGCATGGGAGGTACCCCTCCTGGTAACCCTAGGATCATAAAATTTACATGGTTGATGAATATGTATTAGAAAAAACTTATCGTATCCAAATTACAGTTCGATACGTTAAAAAACAAAATGTTTCTTACAAGAACATTAATTTAATGGGGGTTTGTATGAGAGGTACCCCTCCTGGTAACACTAGGATCATGAAATTTCCACGGTTGATGGATATAGATCAGAAACTTAAAGTGTCCAGTTCGATATGTTAAAAAATACAAAACTTTTTCTAATAAGAACATTAATTTAAAGGGGGGTTTGTATGGGAGGTACCCCCTAGTGGTCCGATTCGGCTGATTCCAACAAATGTGCAGCGTATGGTAAAAAGAAACCTATTTCAGCTCTCTAGCTCAAAAACTGAGGGACTAGTTTGGATACATACTGACAGACAGACAGACATGGCTAAATCAACTCGTCTCATCGATCTGATCACAAATATATATACTTTATGTGGTCTTCGATCTCTCCTTCTGTCTGTTAGAAACTTCATGACAAACTTATAATACTATTCACTCCCGTAAAGAGTATAATTACCCAGCTAAGCTCATATCGCAGTCACCGTCAGTAACCACAATCACTTCCAACGAAACAGACATGCGCAGGACAATCATAGACAACATGCCATCTCGTCAATATGAAGACTGGCTGGCTTTTCAACACAGGTATAAAAAAGTTAATCCACACCTGGAGAAACATGTCTACTCGACAAGCTGTTCCAAAAAAAAAATTCACGATCCTTACACGGCTACGAATTGCGCATAGCGGCTTCGCCCACACACATCTTTTAAAGGGGAAAATGCGCCCACCCTGCCACCTATGCGGTCAAGAAGATGTATTAACAATACATATTTTGGACAGTTGCACTCAATTACAAAGTATCAGAAATACCCTTTTCCCTAATTCCAATCCCTCAACATTCTTCTATCCAGTTACAGAATCAAATAATGGAAAGATATTCTCCTTCCTAAAAACTTGTCACCTCTTAGATTTAATATAACTATTTTATTTTATTCACCTAGTGAATAACGAATTATGATGGTATGGAGCGGAATGCATACAACAGCGATCAATAGAATCAGATAAACGTCCGTAAGTTCCAAAACACATCGATTTTGAAAAACGTATGGAGATCTATATAAACACCGTTGCATCTAATGAAGTCAACATTATCCAAAAATATTCCGAATTAACAAAACTGATCAGAGTAACAGCATTCTTATTACGATTTAAAAATAATACTCAACACAAGCAAACAAGAACAGGAGGGAGTTTGACGGCATCTGAGTTATAGCAAGCTCATGACACGTGAGTGAAAATAGCACAACATGATTCATTCGCCACAGACATTCGACACAGAACTACCATCAAAACACAATTTAGCATCAATTTGATCTTTCGTCGGCGACAAAAGCATACTGCGAGTTGGAGGAAGAATCAGCAATGCGAAAATAAATTATGACCAAAAGCATCCCATCATTATAGACAGAAGGCACCCATTATCATCGCTCATCGTCAGATATTACTATATGAAGTATCCACATGCCGGCAAGAGACAACTACAATATTTGATCGGACTCAAGTACTGGATATCATCAGTTGATTGTGTGATCAAACCATGCAATTACCAATGTACAATCTGCATACGCCAGCGAGGAAGGACGTATCAACAACAAATGAGAAACATTCCGCAATATTATTTAGAAACTGGTGCAGTCTTTCTCAACACTGGCATTGATTATGCTGGCCCAATACAAGTCAAATCCGTTCCAAATGGAAGCAAAAAATTGGGAACATCACTATCAATGATGTGGTCATCGTCAAGGTTAGGTTATACAGGCCGCTCGCAATTCCTCGCGAGTTCATCCAGAAGCCTTAAAGGCCCATTATGATACTTGGAGCAATCTACAACAGTTCAAGGTCGGTCCCAGAGATCACCCTCTTTCTCTTAAACTAACGTGATGAGTCCAAAACAGAGCCAGGTTCCCCAAAGGACATTTTGCTAAACTACCCATATCTTCGAAAAATGGTTTCCCGAGAAACCGGGATCTTCTACTGAGTAGAGCAGGGCAATCATAGAGGAGGTATTGTATGCTTGTCTTCACTCGGAGGTTCTCCTTGGTTGAAAACAAGCCCAGAGTGTTCTTGCAACAGTATATACAGGCCCATTTGCCCACTTCCTGCCTCCTAGATCTCTGGTCTTCACGTCAAGGCATGATAGCAAATCCTGTAGGGGTCTGTGAATATCGGCAACTGCTTGAGAGATAGGCAGTGCCGAGCCTTTCCTAGTATTCTCATGCGCCATCTCATTTCCTTCGATACCGGAGTGACCTGGCGCCCAGATGAGTGTGATAGAGTACTGCCGAGCCTGGTTAAGATATTCTACCGTACTACGTATGACTTTACTCTTGAAACTGTGGGAAGACAGGGCCTTGATAGTAGCCTGGCTGTGAACATAAATTGATATGTGCTTCGGGGTCTCTCCCAATGCGTTCATTAACTTTGCAGCTTGCAAGACCGCATAGATTTCTGCCTGGAAAACGTTACACCAGTCAGGTAGACGATACGACAGCTGAGCTGTTTGCTCTTCCGAGAAGATGCCTGCACCTGTACCGTTTACCGTCTTGGATCCATCAGTGTAGATCGAGAGCTCATCCCATCTAATGACGTTTCCTGGCAAAATGCAACAATCGGCTATTTTTGGCCAGATATCCAGCTAAATGGTTGGCCGGGTATCCGATATCTAATGTCCGGCAAAGCAGTTATCCGTTTCGGCTCTAGTGTGGATCGAGCTTGTTTCTAAGATGCAGATTTATTAACCTCTACATTGTTTTAAATAAAAACGATGAGAGACTGATGAAATATTTTGGTGAATTGTGGATTATCTTCCTTGCCATGGGTATGAAGACCACTCTCACCTCCCTCCATTTTCAGGGATGTACCCTGTGTTACGGTACAAGAAATGCAGAAGCTGTCCGCAGCATGGTTGGTAGTATACCATCTGGACCCAGCGATTTGTAAAGCTTCAAGCACCCTATCGCCCAGAGTAACTTTTCCTCTGTGATTAGGTCATATGGGATAAACTCATAGCTTGCACCCTTCTAAGTTGATCTACCGATAGTAAAGATGAAATTCTCACCTTCCCCCATCCCCGGAAAGTGTGCATCCATGAGAAGCTCCAGGGACTCCTCACTGCTACTAGCGTATACACCATTTGCACCGCACAGTTGGCCTGGTTTCGCCGGACCTTTGGATAGCATCCGTCGAAGTTTCAATGCGTCTGTAGTGCTAGTGATATCCTCCAGAACGTCCCCTTTTAGCCTTCCTGCTAGCTTTCTTAAGTTTCTTAAAACTGAGATGATAGGCATCCCAATATTCCTGATAATTTCTAAATTTGACTTTATTGAAAAGTCTTCTTGCCTCCTTCCTAATTTGGCTACCACACATTACGGTTGGAGCTTGGAGGTTGGTTAATAGGGCAGGAATTAAGAAACGCTCCTCCTAGTACCTTTTTGATGGTTTGATAGGACTTCCCTAACATATCATGATCCAAAAGCTCCCCCAATGGGGACTTAGGGAGTGTCAGGCCAACAGCATTAGAGAAGCCATCCCAGTCCGTCCTCTTCGGATTCCTGTAGGGTAAAGGTTTGTTTCTATACCATCTAACATCATGGCGAATTCTGAAGTGATCCGAAAATGAACAGTTAGCAGAAACATGCCAGTTATCGATGGTAAGGGAGTCACTGTTCGTCGCTAGGGTTACGGCGATAACCTCTGAACGATACTTGTTGCAGAAGGTAGGATGGTCGCCCCTGTTGCATACAACAAGATTTGTTGAAAGTACAAAGTCGAACAGCGCCTCCCTTCTTCCATTTGTATTCGTGCTGCACAAAAGGTTGTGATGCGCGTTTGCACCAAACCCAGTACCGCATCCATGCCATTGATCATCGCATGCTGTACGAATGTTCTGATGTGTTGAGAGGGGGGGTTTTCCTCTTCATAGGGAAGATATGCGGAAGCAAGATGGAAGCTCTTTCCAAATTTCCTCTCGCACACCACTTCCGTGAGGTCTCCGCTGCTGTAACGAGAAAAGAAAAGAACATTAAGCCCACCTCTTACCACGATACAAGTTCTCGATTTACCCATGCCACGTACTGGTTCTTTGAGAAAACAGGATTTCCTCGTTGACACAGGCCATGATCTTTGCGCCCTTGAACCACTTTATGCCATGAAATTTAGCAAGAAAGGGATCCTGCTTGCGTATCATTGCTTCGTTGATGGCTCTTATGATGACCCTTTCCAGTTTGACGCAATTAGCGATCGAAAACTTCCCTTTCCGGGTCGCTTCGTTCGATAATCACCGCCTGGAGTTTAGGCTCCGAACTAAAGCTGGCCAGAATTTCTTCTGGTCTTAGGCGCTTGTTATCAAGAGCCTTGACAGAGTTATCCGACCTCTGCCTTTTGCCAGAGCTTTGTCTGCTAGGCTCCTTACTTGGAAACACGGTTGACAAGCTGGCGGCTGGGGAAACTTTTTCCACAGATCTTTTGCTATTACCACGAATAGCCTTCTTGGGTAATGTGCCAATAGACGGCGCTACTCAAATAGAGGCCTTGACGAGTGCCTTACATGGATTCGACGTGGCTAGCATAACCATCGGAACCGGCGTCGCACCGATGGGGCAAGCAACTCTGCGTTAGGTAATAGGTCAGCATGAGTACTTGGCGCCGAATCTGTTGCGATATTGTGTTTTCGGTCGAAATGCCGCACGTTGTTCTCATGCTTCTTCTTCAATGCTTTCTCCATGACAGTCAGCGACTCTGGGACACGTCCGACCAGTTTCAACGGAAACGTTTTCGTCAAGGATGACAATCTTCCACCATCGCAATGGTCAATTGGTAGAATTTCGGCAGTTCACCCCGGCGCAGACGGACTCATGCGTATGGTGACCGTTACCACCGCATAGGAAACATAAAACGACAAATATTCAACGATGTTTGAAAGTGGGTACTTTCAAGGTGGGCCGAGATGTTTGGAGATTTAAATTTGAAACGACACCGCATGATGTGCGTTTCTTAACACTTTTACAATAACGGCAGATTACCAACACTTTTATGAAACAAGACAAAGAAGATGATACAAGACAAATAGGAGAATCAGACGCTCACATTCATGAAAAAAGAAAACAAAAAATCGGCACATTGCAGGATCCGAACACACGCCCTCTGTGTGCGAGTCTTACTCCCTAACCTCTACGCCATTCAGAACGTTGAGTTGTCTTTGTCTAATAAATAAAAAGACACAAGCCGGTTCTTTGCATGTTGTTGTTCTACGCATTTGAAGGAAAAAAATCTGACGATTCTATTTTTAGCCTCATTTTCAATTTCACTCAAACCGCAGCGCTCATAAAAGAGCTTCGCTCTAATAAAAAGTGAAATAAATTCAATAAAGTTAAAATAATAATATCACAGTCATAGTATTTATACAGTATTATTATTATTATTTTATTATACTCTTCACGGGAGTGAATAGTATTATAAGTTTGTCATGAAGTTTGTAACATACAGAAGGAGACATCGCAGACCACATAAAGTATATATATTTGTGATCAGCTCGATGAGACGAATTGATTTAGCCATATCCGTCTGTCCGTCTGTCTGTCGTATACATGCCGCTCTTTCAGAATTTAACGAAAATTGTCACCTTTTTGAAGGAAAAACTTCTTTAGGCGCGTTGAGCGATTTTTGGCAGAGGAAAAAAGTATATGTTAGCGTCACCGACATGCTTTTGTTTACTTCTCTTTGTTTACGATCTTCTTGTTTTGTATTTGCTTGATTTTGCCACGCACATTAAAGTCGTCGCTACGCTGTTTGTTTTGTTTGGTTTGCTTACGTAAGGTCTATTCAACCACTTTGGTTCCGTGGGTCGCATTAAAAAAATTCGTAGTAAGTTGGTAATGTGGAAAGCAAAAGGTCGCACAGCAGCGAGCCAAAGAAATTTCTGTATCTTCTCTGTTGTCACTTAGGGCTGAGCCGAATGCGGCCCGCAGGCCGCTGGTTGGACAGCCCTGGTTTATGTACAGGCGACATTGTTTTTGTGTAATGTAGTCGTGGAGAGTAAATATGTTATGTGAGAGCGATTTGAGAGTAATTGTTTTTGTGAAATATAGTAGGGTAGAGCAAATTACTATTACAAAATAACGATTGGTAGAACAGGAACAACTCTGAATACTTCAGAAGCCGATAAATAAAACAAGCGATCAACAAGTCATTGAGAGGATCTAATGTTAAATTTAAAAAGGTTACATAATTATACACTACAAACAGTCGATGGTAAATCCTTCCTGGGGTGGTTCCGAGGTCTTTCGGCTGGATATTTTGGTACTCCAGATGAGGCCAAACACAAAAACGTCTTCTTGATTGCTTCTGTCTTTTTATTATTTCATTCTTACTTGACTAATTTATTTATATTACAAGTGACTAAAGATAACTTAAGAGAATGCATGGGAAAAATTAACAAGAATAAGAGATGAAGATAAGTAAAAATTTAGAAAATTCAGAGATTAGTGTTTAAGCTTTTTATTAGACAAAGTTCTCAGTTATGATAAGATATATTAGTATGTATGATATATTCGTTAGGTGCTCGTCGCATATGTATGTGTTAGTATTAGTATTGTAATTGGTGTATAACTTTGTAGTTCAAATGTGAAGAGTCAGTCGCAAATATACTCTGGAACGCAATACATGTTTTTGTTTGATCACTTCGTTATATTGCACTCACCAAATACAGTCCACTACTTATCAGTACGCAACACTACACACATTTGTTGTTACAATTAGTAAATATATAAAATTCATAATTAAAGCTCTATTATTTTAACAGTTCGGCGCCAACATACTCCACGCCTTGGAAGCTCTTTCCAACTAACTTAAGTTCAATTCGACTCCAGAGGTAGAGGGCATATCTTGTGTATGCTGTGCTTCAATACACCAGACTTTGTCTTCACTGTGACTACTCTAACGAGTCCGTCCTGTCCAGGGATCACTTCCATTACACGTCCTAGGCACCATTTATGTGGCGGGATCTTCTCATCCGCCAGAAGGACTAGTTTACCTACTGGACTTGTTGTCCACCTTAGTCCATTTTTGGCGCTGTTGAAGTAGGGTCAAGTATTCTTTTGACCATCGCCGCCATACTTCTTGCTGCACGGCAAAGACCCGCTTGTATCGATTCACCATGGACAACCTTAAGATGTCGTCACTGTAGACCTTTGGTAGAGAGTCTACCCACGAGAAAATGATCTGTGGTTAATGCTTCTAAATAATTTGAATCAGTGGTGCGAGGGCAGAGTGGACGAGAGATCATTATTGCCTCTACTTGCGCAACCACTGTTGACATTTCTTCAAAGTTTAAGGACACAACGTTAACCTGGTTTGCCAACAGCCTCTTTGCTACCTTACTTGCACTCTCCCATAGTCCCCCGAAATGTAAGCAAATCCATTGGATCAAACCCTGAGTCCCACAGCATGCAGAATATTTTAAAAAAGTCCAAAGTCTTAATTTCGATAGGGTCAGCGACCAATCCTTGAGATTGTAAATCCTCATTTGCACAATTCGAACGGCACATGTACAGTTCGTATTTCCCAAAATTCAAAACTGCTGGAATCTCACTTTTCATTATTTCGCCACAATAGTTCTTTGTAGTTGCAATCCTGATCGTGTACTAACACCTGCCTAAACATCTTAGAGATATCACCCGTAAGAGCATATCGATGCAACGTAAAAAGATCTCAAACAAATCATCCTGAAGCTTAGGACCTACCTCTACCAAATCATTTAATGATCGTCCATTACTAAACTTACACGACGCATCAAATACCACACGCATCTGGTGGTGATGGAGTCAGGTCATAGAACCGGATGATGTGGTATGAAGTCACACATCTGAGAAACATCTTCGGAATTAATAATTTCTAAACGTGCCAATTCCTTATAATCCCCAATAAACTTCTTACATGCTTCCTTTAGAAAGTCACCTCTATTCAACCTATTTTCTAATTTCATAAATCGACTTAACGCAATATCATACGAGTTCCCTAAAACGGATTTGTCTGCCCTAAATGGCAAGCGAACTATAAAACGCCCTGATAAAGTTTGCTTCACATTTGCCGAAAAGTGATCTTCGCAATATCTGGGGTGTGCTGATTCTTGAACTCTGAATATCTTCCATTTTCCAAAAACATACCACCATCTTGCACAATTCATCATCTTTCGACTCCTCAGTAACCACTGCTCCTGAGGTAATCAACAGTTCACAGAATGTGTACCTTGACCGACTACCAGCCATACCAGAAGAGATTTCTGTAGCAATGGGACATGCAATGCCAACTCAATTTGGCCGACTGCTAGCAATGAGAAGAAAAAGTGGATCATCATCATCAGGCAGCGTTACAGCTCGGGGTGAGCTTTAGCTTCGTTCACAATCCTCTTCCAGGCGCTACGGTCTTTAGCCTCCGCCCTCCAATTTTGTACACGCATCTTCTTCAGGTCTGTGATGACTTGGTCCAACCATTGGAACTTTGGGCGTCCTCTGGCTTTTGTCACTGGTGGATTAAAAGCGACCATGCTTTTTTGAGGACGGCCATCGTTCATACGCTCCAAATGGCCTTACCATTGTATTCTATGCGCTTTGACAATCTTTATTATGCTCTCTCCTTTACGTAACGAGTTGAGTTCTTCGTTAAAACGGATTCTAAAAGTTCCGTCGCTATCTCTGACTGGCCCAAAGATTTTTCTAAGTATTTTGCGCTCAAAGACTTGCAAGCATTGCTCGTCCCTACTCGTGAGTGTCCAGGATTCGCACCCATATATTAGCACCGGTTGAATTACCGAACTATAGATGCGTAGCTTGCACGATCTCGGAAGTAATCTGGACCTTAAGAGTTTTATATTGGCGAAATATGCCTTGTTTGCAGCCATGATTCTGTCCTGTATTGTGTTGTGTATGTTGTTGTCGTTGTTGATCATGACACCGAGGTACCTAAATTGTTGTACACCCTCGAAGCAGTAGTTACCGATTGTAATATTTTCTGGGCGGCGCCTTTCTTCAAATCTCGAAAACTTCAAGTATTTTGTCTTAGCTTCATTTACTCTAAGACCAACTGATTTGGCGCCTTTTTCAATGCCAAGAAAAATTTCGGACAGATATCTTTTGTTACGAGCTAAAATAGCTATGTCGTCGGCGTAAGCAATTGTGAGACCTGACCTACTGAAGAGGTTACCAGATTTTACCTCTTTTCTTACTGCAAAGTGTAGCAGCAAGTTGAAAACAGATGTGGACAGTGAGTCTCCTTGTTTGACGCCGCATGAAATTTCAAAAGGATCAGTTACCGCTTGCTGCACTACGACTTTTCCAGTCGTGTTTGCTAAAGTCGCCATTATAAGGCGCGTTAGTTTTTTGTTTATACCAAGGTTTGTTAAGGCTTCGGGTGGATGCCTAACAATATAACAATGCTTCCGCTAGTATCAAATTTCGGACTTGCTAACTTCACCCCTTGACCTTCTAGCTTGCATGTATTAGGCGGATATCTCGTAATGTGATTAGGAACTAAAAATTGAGATGTTGTAGATAATGATGAAAGTCGTTATTACAAAGAATGTCCACGTAGCCTTGGACACCTGCTGTGGCATCGCCTATGCCATGAACTGTTAACCCTTAATTCAATACCTTTAATCCTAGCCTTGCTGTAAGACCGCTGGTAACGAAATTAACGTGACTGCCAGCATCAAGCACACACCTACAGTTCAGAAACTCATTTCCTTTACCCTTCACCAAAATCAATGCTGTGGTCAAATAACAACCACAACCATTTGAAAAGAGCAAGCTTTTCAGTGAACTCTTTTCTGATTGATTGCGCTCCTGACTGAACCTCATTACTAGTACCATTGGAAGAAGATCCTCTATGTAAATGTGAATGATAATAACAAACATAATTTCATCGTCTGTTGGGGCAAGCGATCGCCAACACATTTAATGAACATCGTCAATCTCTTCGCTTCCTTATACCTTTGCATCGCATCCAGTCCTAGGCAATCCCATAACCTATGAGCAGGTTCCTTTTCCTTCCTTAATTACTGAGTTCAACGTGGTTCGATTGTGTGAAACCTTTCCACTAAACTTCGATTGATTCGATGACCTTTTATGATTAAGTTCTCGACTTATCATGTTAATGTAGCGACGAATTATATATTTTGAGAATTCTTCCCAACTAGCTAACTCCTCACTGCTATAATCAAGCTCCCACTGACGTAATGTTTCTTCAAATAACTTGCTGCTTACCAAGTGAACCACGATTGCACTTCCGTCGAACCCAATATATGTAATGCAGCTAACTGAGACATTACTACGTCTACAAGGGAATCTGTATCCGCCTTAGCGACTTTCTTTAAGTTGAATAGCTTCCTGACATGAGCCTTTATTCTCAAAACGATTCTTTAAAATCTCCAATGCCTTCTCATAATTTAAAGATGTAAGCTCTAAAGATTCTATCGCATTCAATGGTATGGGTCCTAAAGACGATCCCAAGTGTAAAAACTTAGATAAAGTTTTAAGTTCGCAACTAGAATCAGTTAGAGTAACAAATGTATTATACCAACTGTACCATTTGTGTAAATTTCCGTAAAAAGGAAGGAATAGAAATCTTACATTTCTCGAAACATTGGATCCACTCAATGAGGCCTGGTTCATCGCAGTACTATGAAGTGATGGGCCTGGTAATTCTGATGGTTGTTTTTGTTTCCCGATGCCTCATAACAGCCTTGCTTTTACTATACAAAACATTTCTTTGAACGTCTGTCTGAAACTATCATTGAATTCACTTGCTCCCTGTCTCTTTACTTCCAATTGAACGCTGTTTAATTGTGAAAAATTCGATTCCACTTGACTTAACCTTGACTCGAGCTTTCCAATGTCATCACTTCAGAGTTTTCTAATATATAATTCCTACTTCTCTTTAAAAAATTCATGAGGTCTTCCCTTAAAAGGTGGAAGTCATTTTTATTGGTTGATCGCTTCGCCAGGAAATCTTTTGCTAAATTCAGAACATTATATAAGCACATGCAGAAACAGACGAAATCTGTTCTTTCAATTTACTTTCAATATGCACACCTTAATGTAAACTAGTTGCATTGATTTCCTACGAAAAAACAAAGGAAATCACAGAACTCAACTGCAACTCTAATACAACCTACGACAAACAAATGATTAATTGAATCTAAACCCAAAATAATTAAATTTCAATTTAAACACAAGCATAAATAAACCAGATAACTTCTTTCAATTTAAACAGAAGCATAAAAAACTTGATCACTTCTTTCACTTTCAATTTAATTCGCACACAACGTATAGCAACAACTCGTAATAGTCTTTTCAATTTTTATCAGATAAACCGCACAGCAAAATGAAAAAAGTGTAATTCCAAACACAAATTAAATTGTTATATGCTATGCATAAGTACAGAAAGAAACGCAAGGAATTGAACACTTGCACTTTGTCAAACTGATTATGTACAAAATTCGAACGAAATTCCCTTTAAACAACAAGTATGCATGTTTACTATGTCACTTATGTATTCTAATGATCAATCAAAAAACCACCACCAAACAAAGCACAAAGCGAAATAGAAAATAAACGAAGTGTGCTATGCACATATAGTCTGAAAACTAACCGCACTTATATACATGAACATATGTACTTATGTCAGCCTATGCATTTGTCTTATGACCAAAATTATATTTTTGTTTTCATTTAAATTTTTTTTTTAAATATTACAAATCACCGCTCTCGGAATCAATTAAGATTTAATTCTTTTATGGTATGTATTGCCACGCACTTAAATGCCATCCACCGACACGGTACCCAAGAAGGCCATTCATGGGAACTCCAAAGCATCCCAGGTAAAAGATGCCCCTGTTGCAGCTTGTTTACCGTGGTTCCAAATAAGGAGCCTACGAGCAGCAAGCAAAGCAGAAGGAGCTCTGGAAAAAGTCAGAGGTCTGATGATTCAATTAAGACATCTAATACCAAGCGCCGACGACCAGAAGAAATTCTGGCCAGCTTTAGTTCGGAGCCCAAACTCCAGGCGGTTATTACCGAACGAAGCGACCCGGAAAGGGAAGTTTTCGATCGCTAATTGTCTTAAACTGAAAAGGGTCATCATGAGAGCCATCAACGAAGCAATGATACGCAAGCAGGATCCCTTTCTTGCTAAATTTCATGGCATAAAGTGGTTCAAGGGCGCAAAGATCAATGCCTGTGTCAACGAGGAAAACATGTTTTTTCAAAGACGCAGTACGCGACATTAGCGAACTATGGCCTGGTGCAAAACTGGATGTGTTACCAACTTACCAGGTCCCAAAAAAGACGCTCATTGAGATGTGGGTCCCACGCACATTTATTGACGACGAAACCATGCAGAACCTCATCGTAGGTCAAAATCTTCCACTTGGAAGCAGCAATTGGTCCTTCGTCCGAGGGTTAGCACGACACAATGATGAGGGGAAGAGTCTCTGGTTTAATATTGGATCGGAATCCAAGAACCTCATCATGTGTAACAAGTGCCAACTGAAGCTTGGGATGGGCTCATGAAGGCGATTATCTTGAATCCAGGTGACAAGTCAAGAAAATAAATTTAGAGTTGTACAAAATCATCTGCATCACTTCAGAGTACCTTCCGAGGAATTGCTGCTATTTATGAAAGATAAGATGGTTGATGTTGCGCTTAAACAGGAACCCTGGATGACAGGGCTTGTGGCCTAAAGTGTCATGGATATCTTCTCTTCTCCCCACAGATCGTGGGTAAGTCGATAACTTGTATCGTGGTAACAGCCGGGCTTAATGTTTCCCTACGAAGAGGAAGATCCCCCACCTGATCGCATCAGGACATTCGTCTAGCAAGCGATGACTAATGGCAAGGATGTGGTACTGGGCTGTGATGCAAACGCGCATCACGACTTTGTGTGGAGCACGAAACCAACAGAAGTGGGTTGGCGCTGTTCGACATTATACATTCAACATATCTTGTTGTATGCAACAGGGGCAACCACCCTCCCTTCTGCAGTAAGAACCGTTCAGAGGTTATTGACGTAACCTTAGCGACGAACAGTGACTCCCTCACCATCGACAACTGGCATATTTCTTCAAAGTGTTCATTCTCAGATCATATCAGAATTTGCTATGATGTTAGATGGTATAAGAATAAACCAATCCCTTATAAGAATCCGAAGAGGATGGACTGGGAAGGATTCTCTAACGCTGTTGACCAGACATTTTTGGATCTTAACATGTTGGATACGTCCTCTCAGACCATCGCAGAGGGGTTAGGAAGAGCTTTTCTCAGATCTTGCCCTATTAGCAGACCTCCAAGGTCCAACCGCGACAAGGCAGAAAGCACGAAGACTTTTCAATAAAGCAAAATATAAGAAATTGGGATGTCTATCATCTCAGTTTTAAGAAACTTAAGAAAGCTAGTAGAAATGCTAAGACGGACTCCTGGGCAACATTCTTCGAGGATATCACTAGCAATACAGAAACATCCAGACTTCAGCAAAAAGCAAAAGATCTAGAGAAACCAGGCTTACTGCGCGATGCAGATGGTGCATACGCTAGTAACAGTGAGGAGTCTCTTGAGCTGCTCTTGGGCGTAATGTTTCTTCAAATAACTTGCTGCTTACCAAGTGAACCACGATTGCACTTCCGTCGAACCCAATATATGTAATGCAGCTAACTGAGACATTACTACGTCTACAAGGGAATCTGTATCCGCCTTAGCGACTTTCTTTAAGTTGAATAGCTTCCTGACATGAGCCTTTATTCTCAAAACGATTCTTTAAAATCTCCAATGCCTTCTCATAATTTAAAGATGTAAGCTCTAAAGATTCTATCGCATTCAATGGTATGGGTCCTAAAGACGATCCCAAGTGTAAAAACTTAGATAAAGTTTTAAGTTCGCAACTAGAATCAGTTAGAGTAACAAATGTATTATACCAACTGTACCATTTGTGTAAATTTCCGTAAAAAGGAAGGAATAGAAATCTTACATTTCTCGAAACATTGGATCCACTCAATGAGGCCTGGTTCATCGCAGTACTATGAAGTGATGGGCCTGGTAATTCTGATGGTTGTTTTTGTTTCCCGATGCCTCATAACAGCCTTGCTTTTACTATACAAAACATTTCTTTGAACGTCTGTCTGAAACTATCATTGAATTCACTTGCTCCCTGTCTCTTTACTTCCAATTGAACGCTGTTTAATTGTGAAAAATTCGATTCCACTTGACTTAACCTTGACTCGAGCTTTCCAATGTCATCACTTCAGAGTTTTCTAATATATAATTCCTACTTCTCTTTAAAGAATTCATGAGGTCTTCCCTTAAAAGGTGGAAGTCATTTTTATTGGTTGATCGCTTCGCCAGGAAATCTTTTGCTAAATTCAGAACATTATATAAGCACATGCAGAAACAGACGAAATCTGTTCTTTCAATTTACTTTCAATATGCACACCTTAATGTAAACTAGTTGCATTGATTTCCTACGAAAAAACAAAGGAAATCACAGAACTCAACTGCAACTCTAATACAACCTACGACAAACAAATGATTAGTTGAATCTGCTCTTGGGCGCATACTTTTCGGGTTACTCTAATATTGAAATCGCCGGGCCAGATATTATAATACCAGCCATGCTCCTGCATTTCTTGCGCCGTGGCTGATAAAGATTTTCAGGGGGAATCTTCTCAGTGGGTGCATCCCTGAAAAGTGGAAAGAGGTGAGGGTGATCTGCATCCGCAAAACAGGGAATATAAACCACAATTCACCAAAAGATTTTAGGCCTATCAGTCTCTCATCGCTTTTACTTAAAACAGTGGAGAGATTACTGGAAAAAATCTCACACCACACATGTTTAGCAGTGCACAGCATGCATACCTTAAAAGCAAATCGGTTGATACAGCTTTACATGAGGTGGTAGGAGTTATATAAAAAGTGCTGCAACGGAAGGAGTTTTTGTTGGCGGCTTTCCTTGATATTGAGGGGCTTTCAATAACTTCCGGATCGAATCAATCACAGCACCGCTGGAAAACATTGGATCAGATCCTACCATCACCAGGTGGCTTGGTTGGCTTGACCGGGTGATAAACTCCGACCTGGGCTCAGCGACAATAAAGAAACAGATCACAAGAGGCACTCTATAGTTGGAAGTTATATCCCCTCTTTTTTGGATCCTAGTCTTGAATGACCTGCTTTTGAGCCTACAAAAGAAAGGGTGTAGAGTAACGGCTTATGCAGATGATTTGGTTTTAATGGTGGCGGGTAAATTTTTATCCATAATCAGTGAAATATTGGAATCTTCTTTAGGTACCTTTTTGCGGTGGACTCAGCAGAACGGTCTTGGAGCCAACGCGGATAAAACCAAGCTGGTGTTGTTCACAAGAAAATACAAGATACCTAGCTTCAGGTTACCGCCTTTAGGTGGTACGCAGCTAAAATTTGAAGTAAGCTAAATACCTTGGTGTTGTTCTGGATTATAAACTCTCTTAGAAGAGAAACTCTGAAGAAAGAATGAAAAAGGCATTAGGTGCTTCCTAAGTC
Organism: Amiota communis; assembly: GCA_037043315.1. Classification (NCBI taxonomy): domain Eukaryota; kingdom Metazoa; phylum Arthropoda; class Insecta; order Diptera; family Drosophilidae; genus Amiota; species Amiota communis. Next base: position 83,153 of record JBAMAV010001119.1, read on the forward strand.
TATAGGAGGATGTTTGGCAAGAGATGGGGCTTCAGCCGTATATGATCCACTGGTTTTATACAGCGGTTTTGAGACATATATTAACATATGCAGCCCTAGTGTGGTGGGAGGCGGCAAATACCAATTCCCACCTACACAATCTTCATAAGGTGTAAAGAATACCTTGTCTATGAATTACTGGATCTCTACAATCCACCCACAGTCGGCTCTGGGTGTAGTTCTCAATCTTGCACCTGTGGGCACATATGAAGTACATAGCTGCTAGAACTGCAGTCAGACTCCGGATACTTCTTAAGCACTATGTCGCCGGCCACAGCATTTTTTTACAAGTAGTGGGAATTCAAGATTATGGTGGTGCTTTTGACTATGGTGTGCCAGCACTAAAATGAGATGACAATTTTAAGACCAGATTCCCGGGTAGAGATGATTGGAAGTGGAGTAATGTCATTGGACGGGACGAGCTTTCGATCAATACTGATGGATCCAAGACGGTAGATGGTACAGGTGCAGGGATCTTCTCGGCAGGGCTAATAGCTCAGCTATTGTATCGTCTACTTGACTGATGTAGCGTGTTCCAGGCAGAAAGCTACGCGGTCTGGCAGGCGGAAAAGTTAATTAATGCCTTCGGCTTGCTATTAACCTAAGAGAACCTCTGAGCTCCTACACTTTAACAAGAAAAAAGGTTCAGATTTCGATGGGAGTTATGACGGGGCACTGTACCAACGGGCTGATGGCCCACAGGATGTAAGTTCCTCACCATGACTTCTGTCGTAACTGTGAAGACGAGGAGGAACCGAGGAGCATCCAACATCTCCGCTGGGATTGCCCTGCTCTTCTCTGTAGACGAACCCGGTTTCTCGGGAAAACGTTTATCGAACAGTTGGGTAGTTTGGCAAAATGGCTCTGTTCGTGGACTCCTCAGGTTGGTTTTAGAGAAAGAGGGTGATATCTGGACCGACCTTGGACTGTTGTGTGATTACCTGTCGTAGCGCAAGATAGAATTATAGAGGAGAATAGATAGAGATATTTCCCTCGATTGATTTACTGAGTAATCCACGAATTGCGTTGCATAGGCATTCTGAGAACAAGAAGCAAGGTGAGAGCGTATTGCGCTCTTCGCTCTTTCTTAGTTTGTGTGTGTGTCATTATTGCTTCTGTGAGTAAGACAAGAGAAAGAGAGAGAGAGTGTAACTCTATCTATCGAACGTGACCGGAGCGTTGTGTAGAGCAGGATAGCAATAGAAGTGTACTAGACAGTGTGTTGGTGTGCGTGTGCACGGAGAATGACACATATAGGTGTAGAGAATGATTGTTAGAAAAGGGTTAGTCAATTTAATAAGTGACCTCAATGAAAGCACAACGCTCGCGCACTAGTTTTACTCACGATGAACAAGAAACTTACTGACGCGATGAGTGAGAAAGACAGACGCGCAAGTCAGCGTGGGTGCAAGAGTTATCGACACGGAAGCAAATAATGGCTATGATCTGATATACACTATTTATAAGCATTAATTTCTTGCAAGATCACTGCAAGACCAAGCGAAAATCGTTTTGTACGTTTTTTCGTTGATAATTCTTTGATTGTTGTTATTGTTGTATTGAGTACGCACAATAGAATTGCGCTTTTTGTCATTTTGTTTCTATATATAATGTTCATTTCGTGAAAGGCTAGCGAGAGGTAGATTGTGTTTCGCGTTTCGTCGGCTATTACACGATGGATAACGACAGCAAAATTCTTTCTCTCAATTTACGTTTATTGAGAATGGAAGTGCGCGGGTCTTTCAATCGCTGTGTTCATTGTTTTAAAAACAGCAATTAACATATCGTCGATAGCGTAGCTAATATGCTGAAGTTTCACATATACAATAGTAGATTTTGTATATTGTATTCTAGAGATCCAACATAAATACCTGCTAGCTACAATGCACTATGGGTAATTTTACCTCTTTTTGTGTTATAAATTAAAAACTCAGAGATAAAGCAAGATTTTTCGACACGGTTTTTTGCGTTAAGTTCTATATATCAATAGGCAATGATTTGAAAAAAGTGGGCATGGCACTCAACCCCGTCCATAAAAAATGAAGGTTTGAAAAATTCCATACAATTTTATGCGTGAAAATTTCAATAAAACAGTATAGCATACCCTTTAGGTACAACATTTTACATATTTCAATATCTTATATTTCAAGAAAAGCTTTGTAACTCAAAGCAAATCGTTATTTTGAATGAAATGAAATGGCATACCCCTTAGAGACAACATTTGTCATATTGCAATGTTTTAGCAAAGATGCTCATTTGGATCCAATATTATTAAAGTACGAATTTTGAATTCCACTTTTAATTTATTTTATTACAGTATAATTAAAGCTGTACCTTATTTATGTATAGTGGTATGTCCATTATACTCGCCTAACGTTAACTCTCAGGCTCTTCATTTTCAAGTTCGAAGTTACTTAGATATCCATATATATTTTCTAACTCAACGAAGCTTCAATCAACCTCTGGAATTTCTTTTGCATTATTTATTTCGCACGTTAGCAACTTGACTACTTTGGATGGAAGACCCAGGCGTTTTTGTTTTCGGATGCGCCTGTCCAGATTTACCGATGACATTACTGGGTCTGATGTATCCATAGCTCGCTGGAACATATCTGTGAAATTATTGGTTCTGTTGCATTATTAACAGTAACTTAAGTAACGCTGCCAGATCAACTTGTTTTCGCTTATGAGCAACTATGCTTGCTGTTTGAAGCAATAAACGCACATAATTTTTTACAGAGATTGACAACTTTGCAGCATGTTTCCTTTGACCACTTGTAGTTTTTAATATATACGGCAATGCAGGACGTCCAACCGACTTTTTTTCAATATTTAAGACTATTCTTCCATTCAACCACGCGGTATGTATTTTCTTTAATAGCACCAGATTTCTTCGACATTTCTACCATTTCGACGTCAGAGTTGAACAAAATTGTCTTCTTCTTTCTGTAAAATAGGCATCACATGAATCATGTGTGTTACTGTTTAAGCGCGCTTTGAAGCATTCCAAAATCGCAACCTGTTGTTCAGATCGACCCGTCTTCGCTTGCTTCCATGTAGCAAACAAGTCAGCATTGTTGAAAGTGAGGTTTAGTCCTAAAAAGTGAAATTGCAGGAAAAGTGCGCAAAAGTGCATATTGGAATAAAATGCATTTAAATCAAAATTGAAGAAACAAAAACACAAAAAAAAACGGCATAGTTCTTAACTGCATTCAAAATTTTGTAGCGCTTTACAAAGATGAGTTTCAATTACAAAGCTGTTTCTTAATGATGCTTCATATTAACACACCATTGCAAAGAGAGCAATTTAATTACGCACAGTTCAAGTATACCAACACATAATACGACCACAATTATAAGATTTCATCATAAATAACCAATAAAATACTTTTTTTTCGTAATTTTTAATCACTTGCAAATCACTTATAAAAATGCACTTTGAAAAATTAATTTTCTTCTTCAAACACCAGCTGTTTTTGGAAGCTATTATATGGGCAGGGCTACATTAATCTGTATTTCTGGTATGACTGTAGAGATACCTTATTTTGAACAATTTCCTTTAGTGCAATGGTAACCCGTCAACACTCGACCTATTTATTACAAACTCTCCAATTAATTTGTCTGAACCTATTGCTCACACAGGCCTATCTTTAGACCACCTCCCAGTTGTATGTAATTTCACTGTAAAAGTTTTAACTAGTGTTGAAACTTACCTAAATTATGGTGAAGTAAAATTGGAAAAATCAAACGGTTTCTAGGAAGGAAGACTCAATACAGACTTTATAAACCACTGGGAATATATACAACACAATATATGGTGGACAGGATGGTTGATTACTTCAGCAGGATATAGATGAGGCTATTGTACAGTTCATACCTAGGAAGGAAGACTCAATACAGACTTTATAAACCTCTGGGAATATATACAACTCAATATATGGTGGACAGGATGGTTGATTACTTCAGCAGGATATAGATGAGGCTATTGTACAGTTCATACCTAGAAAGCAAAATAAATAATTTACCCAAAAACTGCCAACCAGCATCACAAATCAAACAGAAACACTGCACAGAGACTTTGGATTCGGACTAGACAACCAATTTAAAAAGCCAGGGTTATTTACTTAAATCATGAAATCTGTCACAAAATGTCTGAACTTTATAATATTAGCTGGAATCTAAAGTTATCTAAACCTGAAAAGAACTCTAAACCTTTTTGGAAGATTACAAAAACTATTTAAACCAATAAACAATACTTTCCAAGTTTTCACTTTAATGATAAAAGTTTCTCATGTCAAAATGATAAAGTAAACTTTCTAGCAAACGCTTTTGAAATAACACATCATTTAAGTGAGGACTACTCTGATACTACTCAAGAAAAGTACAAAATTAACTTAGAGACTTTTTATCTGAAGAAACTAACACAATTGATTACCCTTTAACAGTAAGTGAAATATATTTAACGCAAATAATGGATGTATCTCTAAATCTTAGCTATTTTCCTTTAACTTGGAAAATCCCGAAAATCATTCAATACCTAAACCAGGTACATCGCTAAATTCTCCTGAAAATTTTAGACCGATCAGCTTGTTGCGTGGATTCTCAAAAGTTTTAGAACGAGTAATTAAAACCAGATTAAATCTCCATTTAGAGGATAACAAAATACTGCCAACTGCACACCTTCTTCTTCCGATCCCATCTTAACTTATCCATTAGATAAACTAACAAACTTTGCAGAGTAGCTTAATCACAAAAAATCAGTTGGAATGGTAACTTTAGATGTGCAAGCCGCTTTCGTTACGGTTAATGGCTTAATGGTCTTTTACATAAACTTCTTGCTACTAACACACCAATATACGAGTACCTCGCTAAAATGACCCAAAGCTTCCTATCTGAAAGATTCTTTAATGCATTGATGAATGGGTTTCAATTCGCCAAAAAAGTGATTTGTGCTGTTGTCTCTTCAGGCCGGTTTTATATAATATTTACAATCATGACTTACCAATGTTTGAAGACTGCATAACGTCGGTTTTTGCTGCTGACACGGCTTTGTACTGCACAGGTGAATCCTTCAATGCGATTCATAATGAGCTTCAGAGTGCATTTGCACTGTACCTAGTTATTTTAGACGATGGAAAATAAAATGAAATGCTGAAAAAACTGAAGCAATTTATTTAAATAAGAAGCGAAAACTGAGATGAAGGCCTAAATAGCCAGTGCTCTTTTGTTGGTTAATATCGTTTTGTAAACGTGATTACCTTTATTAAATAAATAAATAAGAATTGAAAACTGTGTTTTCTACCCAATCTTGAGATGCAACTAAGAGGATGTAGCATCAAATGAGAAAATAATATCCGTTACCTTGGTATTTTCTTAGACAAGGTGCTCATAGATAAAGCAATCGGTAAGGTCAATAAAACCATGTGCATCCTACATCCTTTTATTAACCGCAGATCCTAGCAGCCACCACAAAATAAGCTCATCATATTTAAAATGATTATCACACCCATAATGTTGTATGGAGCTGAAATTCGGTGCTCCTGCGCGCAAACGCACAGGAATAAATTAAAACTTAACAGGAAAATATTAAAAATGATTCCCATTTTTCTTTTCAACTATTCGACTGCATGTTGCAGCTGATGTTAGGTCGATAGATGAACAAATCTACCGAGCAATAAATAACTTTGCTCTTAAGAAATCTAATATTATACATTTAGAGAACTGATTGGTACTTCATATGTTTTCACTAAGTTGAGCCATATTAAGTACCAAACAATTAGTTCTAGTTCTATGTTTAAGTATGTTTAAGTTAGTAAGGTTTTTCAGTCATTTTTGCTTAATTATTTGCTATGAAACCTATACAGGATTAACATTAAAAGACTAAATTTTTCAGCTATAAAGATAGTCACTTAGATCAATTTCTCTGTATAAATTGTAAATTTTAGCGCTAGCTGTAAGTGGTATCTGTAAAATTGGGCAATAAAGCAAATCAAAACTAAACTTAAACTAAAGAAATTATTATAATATTGTATTAAGAAAAAAATCTGAAAAAAAATAATTAGAGCTATGTAAGTATGTAAGGAAATGAAAACTGCATGTACTTATTATTTTTGACATATGTGTATAAAGATGAAACAATTGCCTGCTAATTGGATTTTCATTTCTTCTTTTCTTTTTAGTTAATATCGACAACAAAAAAAAAAAGAAAAGTGAAATAATATAATTATATAAATAATAGGTCTATAATTAAATTTCAATATGAGACGTACTTCATTTACGCCCATATATAGTTTATGCACTCAAGAGCCGTTGATTGTAGTTGAAGAGACTTGTCCCGCCGATGAGGGTGATGATCACGAAGGAGCTATCGGTGGCATTGATCCAACGTCAAAAAACAAACGAGCAAATAGTGATGATTCTGAACCAGGTTCACCAGTAAATCCATATCTATTAAGCCCGTTTCCAGATTTGCAACAACGACGTAAGCATTCTTTACCAACATTGCAAATCACCGAAGGAATAACAGCCAGTCAAGTACGTCGTTTGTCTGAGGTAGGTGGAGAAAATGGTGGTCTTAGTACAAAAGAGGTTGAGTTTCTGGCGACACTGTCACATAAAGCTAATCCAACAAGTGGTCGTCGGCATTCGGTTGTTACAATATCGGCTGTACCACCAACACTATTTGGACGAAATCGTCGGGAGTCCCTTTCCAGTTTGTCATTCAGGTAAGTGAGACAAGTCAGATTAGTGTGATTAACTATATACCACTAGTTGTGTAAATGAGCGAATGTGATCAATAAAGCAAAAAATATATTTAAAACCACATGTTTTTACAATAGGATCATAAAGACGCTAAGTAATTTTATTAAAAACTTTGAAAATTTTACAATATGAGGCGATTGCAAAAAATACATTAATTGACATACTAATTTGAACAATAAGATTTTAAGGATAAATTAAGATAATACATATTTAATAGACACATACTCGTACAGACATTATGTTTAAGCTCAGTTTCAGTCTGCGAAGTACTTGAGACGTCACAGCTCCAGCTTGTGTGCGATAGCAGACTTATTGAGTGTTTGGTACTTACTTTTTGAATCACTTGCTCTGCGGTGTCAAATATTAATTCACGATGCATGTCATCATTTGGAATTTAGCAAGAAGCAAGGTACGTAGAATTTTAAACTATGTGCGTTGCATTATTTGTATGTTTAATAGGCTGTACCTCAAACCTCATTAGTATACTTCCAGGTGGTAGCAATGAGAGTCTTGTATATTACAATAGCAGCTTATTATAGAATGTAAGTTTTGTTTGCCTTAAAAAAATGTCAGAAAAGTTTTCCAAATAGTATTTACTTTAGTTAGTAGTTATTCCAACTTTGACTTTACTGTCAAGTTCTAATCCGTATGTGAGTTTTGACAGAAACCACTGAAATACATTCACTGATAATTACACTGTGCGACAAAAAAAAAAAATTATTACATTAATGAAAATACCTATTCTTTATTAATTTGGACATGCTAAACACGAAAGAGTTAACGGTTTTCATTTTGGGTTTTTGCTGCAAAACAGACAACGCCTTGGGCGATCCAGGCGACTTCCCGGCCTCCCTAGGCCATGAGTAACGTAGATTAAAATTTTATTAATTTAATATAATGTTTTCATAAATTATATGTAAAAAACCTGGCGATATTTATTACGCAGAAGCAAAGCTTATTATAGGGCACAATGAGCCCTGTTTGTTCTGAGACCTAGCATTACGGTGGGCAGTATTTTGATCCAAGGGATGCGGTTGTTGCACATTAAAGCTGATTTGAGTGTGTGATGCCAGCGCTCTACCATGCCGTTTGAAGCTGGGTGATAAGGCGTCGTGTGAATATGTTTCGCTCCAGTCATTTGGGCTAGATAATTGAAAAGTTCACTTTCAAATTGAGTCCCTTGATCTTTAGTGTTTGTCTTGGGTGCACTAAATCGTGATATCCATGTATTGTAAAATTGTGTAGCAAATGTATTGGCAGAGATGTCTTTAAATGGTGCTACTTCCGGTCAGCGTAAAAATCTGTCAACCATCGTGAGACAATATTTATATCCATCGTATTCTGGTAAAACAATGATGTCGATGTGTACGTGATCAAACCGTTTTTCTACGCTTTCGAACTGTTGTGGCGGCAAGTGATTATATCGTTGGATTTTTGCTTGTTGACAATGTTGACATGTTCGAACCCATTCAAACATGTTTTTATTAATTGAAGGCCATACGTACTTTAGTCGGATAAGCTTGGATGTAGCACGTACTCCTGAGTGTGACAGTTTGGAAAATTCGTCGTCGCAGCGGTTCTGGTATGTATGGACGTAGTGTGGATGTGGAAGAATCGCAAAATATCTGTATATCTGGAGTAAGTATTACGATTCGAAGTTGCAGTGAAGAATTTTTGTATTTGTACTAGCTCTGTATCATTATTCTGATTTTGTTGAATCTCTTGCAGCGAAACGGTTATCGGCATTGTGATTTCGTTGACTCTTGATAGTGCATCTGCAGTTTCGTTATCGGTGCCAGACACATGTATTATATTTGTTGTGATGGTTGAAGTATCTGGGCTTAAACACAGTGATGCATTGTGCGATAGAAATGTCAGCTGAGTGGCTTTTATTATGTTTTCTTCACAGTCCCAAAATTCAAAAAAACCGACCCCGAATTGTGGTTTATACAAGTAGACGCATTATGGCATGTTCATGGAATCAAGTCTGACTTATCAAAGTATTATACCATTGTAACCGCATTGGATCCAGTCACATTACAACAGGTATCAGATTTCATTAAAAACCCACCGGTTACGGGAAAATATGTCAAATTGAGGAAAGAATTGATCACTCAGTTTGGTGAGTCGAGGGAGAAACAACTATTAAAACTCCTCACCGGATTGGAGCTGGCCAATAAAAAACCAAATCAACTTCTGCGTGAGATGAAGGATTTGGCAGACAGGTCAATCTCGATAGAGGTATTGAATACGTTGTGGCAGCAACACATGCCAAGCAATATACGGTGCATTCCGTTGGCTTTGAAGTCTGTAGACATTGACAATTTGGAGGAGATAGCAGATCGGATTCTGGACAGCTCTCCTCCAGTAACGTACTGTGATGCTATTAATAAAACTGAGGATGAAGTGAATGGACGACTGATGGTACTTGAAATAAGCATGCAACAGCTTATCAAAAAAGTTAATGAAATTCCAGCAAACAGTGACCAGAAACACTGTGATCGCAGCCAACCTCACTCTCCAACTCCAAGACAACAAAAAGTTTGCTATTACCACGTTCTATTTGGATTAGCAGCAACAAAATGTGCCCAACCATGCGAGTTCGGTGGAAAGTACAATCCACTAGCGGAAAACTAAGTGTGCCGCCATCACAGTGTTCGGTTGATAGTAGCCTTCAAAATCAGCAAAAGCCGAAAAACCTGTAGTACTTCCTACGCAGTGTTTGGTGGATGGCAGCCAACCAAAACCATTTATAATTCAGAAACGACTATACATCTACGACTACAAAAACCAAATAACACTCTTAATTGATTCTGGCTCCATCGTTTCTGTTCCACCTAAACATTTCGCAAAATTTAACAATCACCTCAAAAAAGATGATCTGCATTTATTCGCTGGTAACAACACTCGTATTAAAACATTTTATTGGACATTTATTGTGGACGATGAATCAGCAATCATCGGTGCAGATTTCTTAACACACTATGGATTGTGTATTCACTTCAAATCAAAACATCTTCTAGACTCTGTGACTAAGCTCAATATGGTTGGACTCATTTTCAAGAATGATTAACAAAGCATTCAGACCATCAACTCAGATTCCGAATTTCTTCACATGTTAGATAAGTATAGAAAACTTACACAAATCAATTCGTATCAATTACCAACAACTACTACCATTTGTCATCAAATCATAACATCCGGCCCCACCTGTGGCAGAATCTAAACGTCGATATGCAGGAGAAAAATTGGAGATTATCAAAACAGAGCTTAAAACCTTCTACAAAGTGGCATTGTTCGTCCGTCAAGCAGCCTTTGGTCAAGCCCAATTCACTTGGTCAAGAAGAAAACCGGTGGCTGGAGAGCATGCAGCGACTACAGGAGACATAATGAGTGCAGACAGCCTGACAGGTATCCGATACCATACATTGGCGATTTAAGCGAGAAACTTCACGGCAAAGCTGTGTTTTCAAAAATCGATTTTCAAAAAGCTTATTACAATAATCCAATGAATCCTGAAGACATTTAGAAGACATCAGTTAATACTCCGAATGGTCTGTTTGAGTTTATCGTAATACCCTTCAGTCTTAGAAACGCTACTCATACATTCCAACGCTACATGGATTCCATATTCCAGAATGATGATTTCGTATTTTGCTATCTTGACGACATCCTGGTATACTCCAAAGATAAAGACGAACATCACAAACTGGTACAACACATTCTGCAAAAACTGCAAGAAGCCAGTTTGTCAATCAACGCTTCCAAATGTGAATTCGGGCAAAAAGAGCTAACATTCTTGGGATATTTGATTTTGACCAAAGGCATCAAACCTCGTCAAGACAGAGTGCATAACGGAACTTTCCGCAACCAAACAATATAGTGGAACTGCGAAGATTTCTTGGCACACTTAAATTTTTCCGTAAGTTCATCCCTCATGCAGCCAAGCACAAGCATTACTGAGCGGTTTATGCAAAGAGTCAAAAAAGAATGACCAAGGACCAGTAACGACAAAGCTTCGCCAGGCCGAATTCGTCAACTTCACTACATTGCAGAGTTTACAACAAAGATAATGTAGGTGTCTGGCAATGCCATTGTGGTGGCGGATGTATTGTCGAGGATTAACCAAATCAACATTCCATTAACTGTGTCTTTAAAAGACATTCAAGCGTCTCAACAAGAAGGTGATGAAATTCAACAACTCCTTAGTGGTACTACATCTTTAAAACTGCAACTAATTAAACTACCACTTGACATCGAAGTTCACTGCGATGCATCTACTACAGTACTACGTCGTCACATTCCAAAACCTCGTCCTTTAAACAAATACATAACAAATATGTTTGGCCAGCAATTCGTACTGATATCAATAACTGGGTGAACGAGTGCAGCGATTGTCAACGATCAAAGATATAACGTCATACCAAACACGCGCCTGAACATTTCAGACCGGTCGACCAGAGATTTTAGCATGTTCATATTGACTTAATCGTCGTTCCAGAGTATGAAGGATACAAGTATTTTTTAACAATGGTAGAGAGATTCACAAGGTGGTCAGAAATAGTACTTGTCAAAAACATCTCAGCCGATACAGTAGCATCAGCATTCTATCGATCGTTGATCGTCAGATCGGTGCCCTAATAACAGGTCAACCGATCAAGGCACACAATTTAAATCAGCGTTATTTCTTGCGCTTACGCAAATGACAGGAGTACAATGGATACGTACTTCTCGCAACCGTGCAACACCATGGTTAGAGGTTCTGCCGGCAGTCCTTTTGGGTTTGCGAACATGTTTTAAAGAAGAAATCTACGCGTCGGCGGCAGAAATGTTATACGGCACAGAGATCTGACTACCTGGCGAGTTTTTTTCACATACAGAAGAACCGCCTGATCCAACACGATTCTTACACAAGATCAGGGAACATATACGTCAAATCCGACCTGTTTCTGCTGCACACCATTCAAACAAACCAACGTTCATTCTTTAAAACTTATGCACATGCAGTCATGCATATCTCCGCAGCGATCATGTCAAACGTCCTTTTGAGGCACCATACACTGGTCTGCACATGGTAAAAGAACGTCTTTTCTCCATCGATGTCAATGGTACAACACACAACATAACCGTAGAAAGACCAAAACCAGCGTTCACTGTTGTAGATCCAGAGTGTTCAGAATTCAAATGTATACATGTTTTCATCAACTGGCGGAACGGTAGGTCAAATTGCAGTTACAGCAACATCATCAGCAATAGCCATCAACATATCAAGCATCAGCAATGTCCACAAATGATCGGTGACTAGGAATTTAAAAAAAAAAAAAAAATAACAAAAAACGTGCGAACACAAAGGGGGAAGTATCTGTGGCGGTTACTGTTGCGCCCTCTGACGTTAGCACTGGTACAACATCTTGATATGTTCACAAACAACAGGACTACCAATACTGATGCGACCAGAGACACAATTGTGACGAAAAACAGCACTCCTTTTTTTTCTTTGTAGCTGACTGTCATCACCACGTGTGTTAGAAACATATAAAAATACAGAATACTCGTAAACAATTAAAGAACCAAAGATACGTTTTGTAATAATTAATGTTGGCCTAAAGCCACAGATGCTAAGCTCAGGCTCCGAGAAAAGAATTGGAATGAAAATATAGAAATATGTATTGGCTTATGGGTAAACAGTCATCGTTAACCATTCACAATAAGATACTCCTATACAAGCAGATTTTAAAACCTGTGTGGATTTACGGTGCTCAGATATGAGGTTGTTGCAGTAATGCGTAGCGAATCCAAAGGATCCAAAACAAAATGCAGAGATGTGCCGTTAGTGCCTCTTGGTATATTCGCAGTTCTTATCTCGAACGTTATTTCGAAATCGATTGGGTTAGAGTCGTTATTAACAAAGTGAGACTGATCAACCTCATCTCTCACCGACTCGACCCAGTGGGTAAGAAGGCTTAAAAGCAAAAAACCAGAAGATTTAATCCATTAGAAACTTAGTATAGTATTGTCTACAATACAATAATAGGTACAGTATTGTTTTATTTGTATCCACTGCAAATTGCTCCTTAGCTCTTATAGTACTGTAACTAGTCGCAATAAAAAAGGAAAAAAAAACTTTACATTGTCTTTGATTTAATATAGATAAAAATAGGATAGTAAAAATAAGCAAATAAATCAATTAAAGTGACTGGTCAAAATAATAGATACATCTCTATTGAGATATTAAAAGCATCCAAAATTACGAAATTCATTTTTAATTACTTACTTTAGTAGCCGCTATATCCACCATTATTTTGGATGACTTTTGCTCTTCTTTTTGGCATATTAGACATAAGTTTGCGACAGGTATCTCATATCAAGTTTTTTGGACACAATTGGTCCCTATTTTGGAAATTTTGGATTCCAATCCTGTTCTTCAGTTCATTCCAAAGATTTTCGAATGGATACAAGTCCGCCGAATGAATTGGCTAGCTTAATAAATTGACTTGTCTTTGAAGCAATCCTTGACAAACTTGGATGTCTATTTTGAAACGTTATCTTGTTGAAGTGGCATATTTTCTTCAGCATAGGTCACCATGATATTTTTGAAGAGAAGAGATAACGTTGCCGATATTGGTGCTAATATCCCCTGAGGATTTGTAGGGGTCCTTTTTTCCGAGAATGACATGCGATCATCAGTGGTACTGGAAACCTTTTTTAGAACTTCCGAGGGTTTCTTCACTGTTTTGTACTCTTAGAGCATTTTAAACAAATTTGAATGAATGTCCCAAAGACTGGGCTATATTTCGAAGGATTTCTCCGTCGTCTCTAAGTTTCAAGACAACCTTCCGCTCCTCTTTCGTGCAATACTTATTACGGTCCATCTACGAATTATTTCTCTTTTGCGAGAAATATCAAGACAAATTATAAACAAACCTTTTACAATATGAAACCAGAAAGAAGCTTCCTTTCTAAGCATCACATCAGTTTGAGTGGCAATTTTATTGTACTTTTATTCTTTATAAGTTTCTCATTTAATTTGGGTTTGTATGGGAGGTACCCCTCCTGGTAACCCTAGGATCATGAAATTTACTTGGTTGATCAATATGGATCAGAAACTTATACTGTCCCAATTTTAGTTCGATATGTTAAAAACACAAAACTTTTTCTAATAAGAACATTCATTTAAAAGGTGGTCCTAGTGGTCCGATTCGGCTGATTCCGACAAATGTGCAGCGTGTGGTAAAAAGAAACCTATTTCAGCTCTCTAGCTCAAAAACTGAGGGACAAGTTTGCATACATACAGACGGACAGAGGTACAAGGCTTAATCAACTCGTCTAATGGAGCTGATTACAAATATATATACCTTATGTGGTCTACGATGTCTCCTTCTGTATGTTACAAATTTCATGAGAAACTTATAATACTATTCACTCCCGTGAAGAGTATAAAAAAACAGGTAAACGCGGGTGTCACTGCCAAACTGCCTCAGACAACAACGCCAAAGTAGACCTTCCGATGGATCCTTCTAATCTCAGTTTGACCAATCATTTTCAGAATATTAGGGGGTTAGATACTGAACTTAATAACATTTCATTCAGATATTATTGTATTCGTTGAAACATGACTTCGTCCTTAATTCTGAATTATTTAACAATAATAATGCTGAAAGTTTAAAACCTAACCTTTTATTTATTTTTACAAAAATTACATCTCCTGCTCGATATTGTCTGGTTGGTCTCCGTTTTTAATTATGGACTTCTAAAGAAGCTAATTGTTTCTTTTTCAGTTTGTCTATATTTTCCTGCGTTGTTTTATCATAGTCTTCAGGTTTTGCATTAATATTATTTTGTTAAAGACACTGATAAGATTTTAATCATGGGAGACTTCAACCTTCCGAATATTTCTTGGACGGCCTCTGATAATTTCAATGCTTGAATATCATCAGTTAGCTGTGAGTTTGTCGACTCATTGCTGGATCTTTCCTTTCAGCAAGTAAACTACATAGCTAATAGCATTGACCGAATATTAGACTTGGTTTTTACCGACAACATATATGATGTATCGTTGTTTAAAAGCAATCCTCTTTCCATTCCTGAGGGTGCATATCATCCAACCTTGAAATTAAGCATCATTCTGAAACAATTCGGACGACGTTCTGATAATCTTTCTAATTTGCTACCTACATCAAGACGCGTTTTCTGTTTCAAACAAACTGATTTTTTTAAGCCTAACTCTCTGTTTATTAACACTAACTGGTGTTATTTGTATTCCTGTGATAGTATCGAACTAGCTGCACAGTTTTGATACTATGAATAAACATTTTAAAATATTTGTTCCGAAAATTTAATTCAAAACTAAACCACATACTCCAACAAGTGTTTCTCGTGATCTAATTAAATTAAAATATTTGAAAAATAGACTATAAAAAAATTTAAAAGGTCCGGTTTGTCCGTTGATTACTATAGATACGCTATATCTACGCTATATTTATCAACACTTGAACAATTTCTGCTATCAGTCATATGTGGCACATGCCAAAGAGGATATCAAACGAGATCCTAAAAAATTTGATAACTTTATAAATACTAAGCGCAGATTGGATATATTTCAATCCTGTATAAAATTTAACGATGTTAAATGTTATAATGATTTTAAATTTTTGCACACTTTTTTCAAAGCACCTACACCAATTTCAGTAACAATTGTGATAGTTTATACCCATATCACATTCCCCAATTCAATTCATTCAACATGCCTGTTATCGACAGTGATATAGTATTTGTTCAGGAAAGAACATAGTTGCTGCTACGATGGCGCTGGTGTCAGAGCGATGGCGCGATATCTTGCCGGTGGTAAAATGGTCAGGTTTATGTTCACCATGTTCGGTTGTTGCCACAACGGCGCTGGTGTCAGGGCATCAGAAAGAATATTAAGACAAATCCAAGCAGTCTACGAAAAATAATAATAAAGACTTTCAGAACAAAGATAAATTGTTCGATAGGTCTCCTTTTCCTCTCACTAAGGCGGAATTTGTTGTCCGCAATCATCGTCTAAAAGAAAATGCAGGAATCAGCAAAATCAAGGTCGCCGGAAGAATGTTCAAATGGAAGAACATCTCAATAATAAAATACAGTCCACTCGTTAATAAATCGAAGTCGAAGGAACAACTCATCTTACTGGTGGCAGAATGTTCAGGAATGAACAAAGTAGCTGCTACGATGGCGTTGGTGTCAGGACGACGGCACGATATTTCAGGTGGCAGGATATTCAGAAATGAACATGGTTGCTGCCACGATGGCGCTGGTGTCACGGCCACGGCGCGACATATCATAAAATTAAGAGATAAGTTAAACAATTATTTATTGTGGCTTTTAAAATAAAAAACGTTTAGCTTTATTGCATATTAGCTTAAGAGTGAATTACAATGTGTTTTTACTTAATGAAGAAACCTAGTTGAATACAATAAAATGCTTATTTGACAGAATTTGAAAAACCCTATAGAAACCAAATTATTGTGCAAGCATTTCCTGTGTAATATTTTGTCAACAGCGTGCGGTTAGCGTAATTGTAGCGAAGGAGGATCCACCCTTTGTAAAGATATCAGGTATAAATAATAATCCTGATAGCGGCTCGTGTTCATTGACGGTTGCAGATGAAAACCTTAAGCCAAAGGAAAATAAATGGCAAGTAGCTGAGCTTCGGAAGAAGCGGAAAAAGAAGACGGAAACGCAGCGACCATCCTCTGAAAAAAAGGGTGGGGCACCTTCCAAGCCACCACCTAAAAAAGTTGAAGTAAGGTCTCGCCGAACACGCCCCGATGCTCTAGTCATTACTAAAGCGACAGAGTTATCCTATGCAGACATCCTAAGGACGATAAAAGGGAAACCTGAACTCCAGAAAGTTGGCGACAACGTTAGCAGGATACGCAGAACGGCCAAGGGAGAAATTCTTCTCCAACTTTCTAAGAAAGGTAGTGCACAGACCGAAGCCCTCAAGGATGAGATTAAGGAAGCCCTGCAGAGCTGTGCAACGGTGAAATCGCTGTCCCAACTAGAAGTTATAGAATTTCGTGATCTGGATGAAGTAACAGAGGCAGAAAAATTGAGAGCAGCCATTACCAGCCAATTTTCTGCAATCAAGCTCAGCAGCATTGCCATTAAAGCAATGAGATTTGCTTGATATTGGACGATGACCTTACTGGTCAAGCAGGCAGAATCTCTGCTTAAGGCGGGATTGTTGAAAGTGGGTTGTGCTCCTTGCCGTCTGAGACAATATATAAGTCCCACAAGGTGCTTCAAGTGCTTGGAGTATGGCCACATTGCGAGAGGATGCAAGAATAGTGCAGACCGCTCAAAATTTTGCCTGAGATGCGGAGCTGAGGGACATATTGCAAAGACATGTCGGGAAAACCCCACGTGTCTTATTTGCCCGGAATGTAAGAATGCACATACTTCTAAGAGTTACAAGTGGGAAGCCTTTAAGAAGGCCATCTGAAAGCTAGGCATGATTAAGTGTCTGCAACTTAATCTAAATAGGTGCAGTGCAGCGCAGGACTTACTCTCCCAAAGAGCCATAGACAGGAAGGCTGATGTACTACTGGTTAGTGAGTTCCATAGGCCGAAGGAAGACTTGCATGAGAGAAGGACTCTTCCCCAAATGCTGAAAGAAGCAACGGCTGGTTCTCATCCCGAAAGGAAACCTGCCCCCAGAGCTACCATCTTCGTATAGGCCCCTGTATCTCGTGAGTACCACCGGGAAAATCTTTGAACGGATTATTTGCGCCAGATTGCAGCAGTACACGGAGTCGCCAAATGGTCTGGCTGAAATGCAATTTGGCTTCAGGCCGAGAAGAGATACCGTAGGAGCAATCCAAAAGGTCTGTGGCATTGCAAGCGAGGCCTTAAATGGCACTAGATGGCTTGGCGGTGACAAGAAGTATTGCGCAG
The DNA here is from genome assembly GCA_037043315.1 of Amiota communis. Classification (NCBI taxonomy): domain Eukaryota; kingdom Metazoa; phylum Arthropoda; class Insecta; order Diptera; family Drosophilidae; genus Amiota; species Amiota communis. The sequence continues at coordinate 100,892 of JBAMAV010001119.1, forward strand.
TGGTCACACTGGACGTAAAAAATGCCTTCAACTCTGCAGATTGGAGCTGCATCATAAACGCGCTAAGCATTTTGGACATACCGTGTTACCTAATCCGGATAGTAGTGTCTTATTTCAGAGAGTGAATCCTAGTTTGTGACACGGAAGAAGGCACTGGGACATTTGACATTACTGGAGGTGTCCCACAAGGTTCGGTACTAGGTCCAAATCTGTAGAGAGGACAGTAACAGCGTCGAGGAGATGGCTAACACAGAATCACCTTGGTCTGGCGGAGCATAAGACCGAGTTGGTTCTTATAAACTCCAGGAAAAAGGTGGAAACACTTTCGGTTAGAATTGGGAGCCATTCTATTGAGTCGAGGCCTTGCATCAAATACCTGGGTGTACTCTTGGACCATCGACTATGTTTCAAGTGGCACTTAAACGAGTCAGCCAAAAAAGCAGCTGCCATCACACAAAAACTGGCCAGGATTCTCCCAAACCTAGGGGGACCCAGACAACAATCTCGGGTTCTGCTAGATTCAGTGAGTAAATCCATACTGCTTTATGCGGCTCCAATCTGGGCCGAGGCACTTACAACCAAGTCATCCCTTTGTGGTATACAGAGTGCTCACAGGATTGCCAACCTCAGGATTTGTAGGGCGTATCACACAGCGGCAGACGATGCGGAGGGTGTCCTTGCAGGCAGACTGCCAATCGATCTGGAAGCCCTGGCTGCAAGGGACAAGTACATCGCACATGCATCCTCTCAGGTAGCAGACGTGGAGGAGATTAAGTCCAGATACCTGAATATTTGGCAGCACAGGTGGAGTAGGGCAGAGTCACGGAGGATACACCAGCTTATCCCAGATATTATGAATTAGCTTAAGCGTCGTTCTGGTGATGTAGAGTTCGAATTTACTCAATTCGCAACTGGCCATGGCTGTTTCAGGCAGTATCTCCACAGGTTTGGACTCGCTGCGGATCCGTTCTGTGGTCTGTGCAGAGATGTCGTGGAGGATCTGGAGCATCTTCTTCATGAGTGCCCCCGTTTCAAAGCGGAGCGACGAAGAGTGTATGCGCGCCTTGGATCTCCTTACAGCTCACATGAGATTGTAAGGCGCATGGAAACATTGGTGGATGACTGGGCATACTTCTCTTCTGAAATTGCCAACATGATGAGGGGTGCTCGAATGTACGAGCGAACAATGGCGCCTGCTTAATTTTAAACATACTATCCCTCCATACGAAGGAATGCCTCGGCGGTGCCGTAGGGATTGATAGGGGCTTGAGGCGATAGGGGGTTTTTTTGATATCAGTGCAAACCGTTTCGGGTGTCTTATAAACGGGGTAAAAGGCCGTTCCATGTTATCGCTTAAGAAATCGAAAGTCCATTTATCTGTCATCGTCTCGGTTATCGTTGTGGATTTCGAGTCGATAATGGACAGAGACTGAACTGACCGTTTAATAGTCGGTTTAGACTGAAGGAAAAATCAGATTTTACCGATTATTTTTACAACAACCACAGGGAAAAGTAACTGAGGGTTGTTGCTATGGTAACCAAGGTTGATTATAAACAGATTCAAAAAAAAATCGGGTTTGTAATCAACTGTCGACTGGTGACCTTAATAGTGTTGGGAAATTTCTGCCTCTTTTTAAGCTCATTTTGCTTCTTTTTCTCCTTTTTCTTTCCCCTTCAAACATAAATCAGCTGACAACATATTAAGTAATTAATAATTGTTAATTTTTTTAAAAGATTTTAATAAAATTAGTATCAGGAATGAAAAAGGGGACTGCAAGAACTATTTGCATACATTTCAAAATGTTTTAATCATGTATTTTTCACAAATTTTTAGTTGTAAAATAGCCAATGTGCTCACAAAGTTCCTTGTGTATGTATAACCAAAATAATAAACAGCTGTTCCGAAGACAATAGTATAAATTTTGAAAAAATCTACAACAAGAAAAAGGGAAAAAAAAGTCAGAGTAAACACCTGATTAAAAACCAGGCAATTTTAAGCAGTCTAAACCGACTATAAATGACCTTTAATTGATAGTTTAAACTATCGTTTAATAACTATCGAGTGGGCGTTTTATCGGTAGATTTTCAGCACTATTGTTAATGTTTGAATCTTCAATTTTAATTGGCTAAATCCTTGCTCGAAGCGATAAGAAGCAGCGGACGAAATCTGTCAGACAGAGTTCGTGATATTGGTTTCTCGCTCTTGATTTTCCAGTAACATCAAAGTATTGATGAATACTTTACTAACCATACAATTTTAATGATAATACATTGACGTTTAGTAAGGGAAAACAGGTCTGAAAGAATCTTCTCTCCATAATGATAAATATATAGATATTGAAGCATTCTGAAAACTCATAACTATTAATTTCGCATCATTTATCGGACACTACATTTTGAATTACCAAGAAAAGAACGATGGATAATATTGTGTGGATCTTCATTGTAAATGCTTAATATTTATGCATGTAGGTTCGTTTATAAATTAAAGTTCAATTATGTTATTTATTTTTGTAGTTTTATTAACATCTTTTAGTAAATATATATCAACACGATCTGCACTTCGAATTGTTTAATGACGACTAATTCCTTCGAATCGTTTAATGACGACTCTCCACTTCGAATCGTTTAATGACGACTAACTCCTTCGAATCGTTTAATGACGACTCTCCACTTCGAATCGTTTAATGACGACTAACTCCTTCGAATCGTTTAATGACGACTAACTTCCTCACTCTAACTACCTACTATTTATATAAAACCTAGTGCGCACGACACCACACATTCTTGCTGCAATCACATTTGCGCACGACACCAATTCACTCAATTGCGCACCCACAGAAACTCTAGGCTCAAATACGTTTTGCGCACGACACCAATTCACTCAATTGCGCACGTTACCACAAATTCCTAGGCGCAGCTGCAGCTGTGTACATAACTCAAAACATAACGGAAACTAACAAACTCACTAATCTTGTTCAAGGTTAAACAACAATGAAACAATGATAATTTAATAACGATAACCACTGCGTGTGGCTCTTAGTTCCCCCTCACTCTCATTTCCTACATGTATGGCTAGTCGGAGTTTAATGTACATAGAAATTAAAAGAAAATTACAAATTATATACACTAATTATGAGGATTACACTAATTATGAGGATTACACAATTATAGTATTTTTTAAAAAGTCAATATAATGAGGATTGGTGTAATGTTGGACACAATTTGTTTTCAATATAAACGAAGAATATTTAATTATCTGATAAGCATGTTTAAATACTATTATATACGAGTATTAACCTTTTATTTAACTTAAGTAATGGTTTTAAATAATAATCGAGTCGCGATTATGTTTCGGAAGCGGAGAGACGCACAAGCATTGTGCTCTACAAGTATTGGCAATCGACCTTATATATCTGTGCATTAGTTTCTCAGTGTGACAACATAATTAATTTATTGATATTAAACTCCAATTTATTAAACTGATTAATTCTGAGCAAACGTACAAATTTCTGCACGCGGTTAGTACATATTAAGTGAGCCTTGCACTGTTAGTGCAGACTGAAGCAATGAATAACAATATTATCTTTATACTTTTTAAACTGTCCCATACACAAGATACGTATTCAAGAATTGGTCTAACCAAAGAGGTAAATAATTATTTTGTAGTGTAAGGATCATTAAACTCTTTCGACCTATGTTTAATATACCCTAGAACGCCTCTAGCTTTATTGATGAGAGAAGAGATATGCATGCCGAAATGCAGCTTAGGATCCATCAAATCACGCAGATCATTGAATTATGTGACACGTTCTAAAGTGTGATCTTAAATGAGGTAACTGTTTACAATTAAATTTTTTACGCTAAAATGACATAGTATTACAATTGTCACAGTTTAGCGTGAGGTAGTTCATGGTGCACCACTGTGATAAGTAATCAAGATCTTGCTAAAAAAGCATTTTTTGAATGGGAGATACAATAGATAAGCATAACTTTACCTCATCAGCATACATCAAGACGCTAGAATGTCTTATGGCAGATGGCAAATCATTTTTTAAAATATTTAATAATAAGGGACCAAGGTGGCTACCCTGCGGGATACCATGAGTTACACGAATAGTCTTAGAAATAGCTGTTTTAAAGATAACTCTTTGGGTTCTAGAAGTTAGATAAGATATAATCCAGCTAACTAATCTTGGGGGGAAACCAAAGATATCCAGTTTTTTAAGGAGTAAGAGGTGACATACGCTGTCAAAAGCTTTACTAAAATCAGTCTATATGACATCCACTTGATGTTGTTTTGAAAAACAACAATTTACCAGTGAAGTAAATTCTAATAAGTTGGTTGTAGTCGAACGCTTCTTGGTAAATCCATGTTGTGATGCACTTAATGAAGGAAGAACGAAATGCTGCACTTAAGCAGTGATAATATGTTCAGACAACTTTGGAATAGCGCAAAGTTTAGCTATTCCTCGGTAATTTAAAACATTAGATTTACAGCCTTTTTTGTGGAGGGGGATAATATAGGATTGCTTCCAAATATTAGGTGAGACTGAGGTATTCAGGTATAAATCAAATAATTTGCAGACTGGGCTAAACAAAGCTTCTGCGCACCGTTTTAAAACACATTTTGGTACAACGTCAGGACTGGGTAAAATGTTAATTTTAAAGATTTTAAGTATTGTAAAACTATATCACTGTCGATAACTGGCATGTTGAATTGATTAACTTGAGGAATGTGATATGGTTGTGAACTATCACAATTGCTACTGAAATTTGTGTAGGTGCTTTGCAAAAAGATTTGAAATCGTTATAACATTTAAATTCGTTAAATTTCATACTTGATGGAAATATATCTAATCTGCGCTGAATTTTTTTTTTTTATTACTTTTTTCTTTATTTATTGGATCTTCTCTTTCTTTCGAGACTAACAATAAATAATAGAATCTTAACCTAATTTCTTGTTTATTACTTTAACTTCACTTCCAGTTGGAGGGAATGTATGTATTAAGTGCCCTTATAATTGAACTCAGGCAGGTAGGTCATTTCTCCTAAGTAGTGTCTGTGACCTTATTCGAGTGAGTGCTTTTGCTAATGGATTCCGGTGCGTGTTTAGTTTCTCAGCGAAAGTAAGTTTAATTTTGGCTATTTAATTTTTTACTATTGGTATATTAAGATCTATATTTAATCGCTCGTTTTGAAAAAACCAAGGGGCTCCAGTTATAGTTCTTAATATTTTTGATTGCGCTCTTTGAATAACGTCCAGATTAGAGCCACTTGCATTACCCCATAGCTGAGAACCATAGGTCCAGATTGGCTTTATGATGCTGTTATAAAGGAGAACTTTATACTCAATATTTAGTGGAGATCGTGAGTTGATAAGCCAGTGAAAGCTGTTGGCTTTCAGTTTCATTTGAGTTCTCTTGGCTTCAATGTGTTTTCGCCAAGTAAGTCTTCTGTCAAGATGGACTCCGAGATACACAACGTTATCTACTTGTGGAGTCAAAGTATTGTTTGGTGTTAGCGGAGGGTAAGTGCTTCTGTTGAGTGTGAAGGTAATGTGTTTGCTCTTTTGCTCATTCACTTTTATGCGCCAGTTGGCTAACCACTCTTTGACGTGTGATAAATAGCTTGCCATAACTGATGTTGCATTTATCTTACAACGAGATCTACTTAATATTGCGGTATCATCTGCAATAGTCGGATGTGTACAACACATATAGAAACGAATCAAGAACGCTTCCTTGTGGAACTCCGGCACTAATTTCGTAGTTTCGTGCTGTGTACTAGTTTTGTCGCACAGCAAACAATCTGTTGCTGACATAACTCTCAAGGACTTTGTGAGTGTTTTTTGGAAGGAACATTTGTATTTTATGTATAAGGCCGTCCAACCAGACTTTATCAAATGCCTGGGCAACATCGAGAAAAATAGCAGATCACTATTCGCGGTGTTCAAATGCTGTACGAATCTCAGAAGTTATGCGGTTTACTTGCTCGATGGTGCTGTGCCCTTTGCGAAATCCAAATTAATGAGAGGGTATAATGTCTAGCACGTGTCTATTGATTTTTTCAAGCAGTGTTTTTTCAAAGAGTTTAGATAGACACGGCAGCAAGCTTATTGGTCTGTAAAATGAAGCTTGCGACTGGTCCTTCCCTGGTTTGGGGATCATTATTATGATCGCTTTCTTCCATTGTGTTGGAAAGTACCCACACTGCAACATCGCATTAAAGAATCTAGTGATATATTTTATTGCAGGGCCCGGTAGTTCCATTAGCATTTTTGACGTGCCCTGGCGCCTTTTTTGGGTTTAAATGCAATGTAATGACTTTTTTTTGTATCTAATGGATGAATTCTGATGGGAGAGGTTTCAAGATACAACTGATCGGAAGGTAGCATGAAACCATTAGTTTGTGGGTTTGGTTGGAAGACATCTGAAAGGTGCAGTACAAAAGTGTTTGCTTTCTCTTCGTTACTCCTTGCCCATTTACCATTTTGATCCCTTATCGGCGTGTCAACATTAACTGGCGGTTTTATGCATTTTTGCGCCCTCCACGAAGAGAATTTTGAGCTTGTAGGTGATAAGTTGGCTATATATTGGCGCTGGGCGAGCTGATCTTCAGAGTTTAAGGCTTTGCTAAGTTCACGAGTTGCAACTCTTAAGCGATGTTTCGCATCAGGAGACCATACGTTTTGCCATTCCGTTCGTAGTCGACGCTTCTATTATGAGTATTTATAAAGTTATAAAATTTTTTAGGATCTCGTTTGATATCCTCTTTCACATTTGCCACATATGACTGATAGCAAAAATTGTTTAAGTGTTGATAAATATAGCGAGGTATAGCATATCTATAGTAATCAACGGACAAACCGGACCTTTTAAATATTTTTAAGATCTATTTTTAAAATTTTTTAATTTAATTAGATCACGTGAAAATCATGGTGAAGTATGAGGTTTACGTTTAAATTTAATTTTTCGGAACAAATATTATAAAATAAATGAATAAACATAGTATCAAAACTGTGCAGCTAGTTCGATACTATCACAGGAATACAAATAACACCAGTTAGTTTTAATAAACAGAGAGTTATGCTGAAAAATATCAGTTTGTTTGAAACAGAAAACGCGTCTTGATGTAGGTAGCAAATTAGAGAGATTATCAGAACGGCGTCCGAAATATTTCAGCATGATGTTTAATTCCAAGGTTGGGTGATATGCATCCTCAAGAATGGAAAGAGGATTGCTTCTGAACAAGGAAACATCATATATGTTGTCGTTAAAAACTAAGTCTAAAATTCGGTTAATGCCATTAGCTATGTAGTTTACTTGCTGAAAGGAAAGATCCAGCAATGAATCGACAAACTCACAGCTAACTGTTGATATTACAGCATTGCAATTATCAGAGGCCGTCCAAGAAATATTCGGAAGGTTAAAGTCACCCATGATTAAAATCTTATTAGTGTCTTTAACAAAAGAAAAACTTTTTTAATAGCAGTTAGACTGCAATAATAATAATAATAATCTTAATGTAATAAAAAATTAGAATTAGCAAATGAGATTTCCACACAAATAAACTCAATGTCATCAGTGTTATCTAACGATAGCAAGTCAGAAGAATAAGAAGATCTAACGGAAATAAGAACTCCACCACCAACACGATCAATACGATCTTTCCTAAACGTTAAGTTATTATTGTTAAATAATTCAGAATTATGAACGTCTGGACGAAACCACGTTGCAATGAATACAATAATATCTGAATGAGAAGTGAAACTATTTAAGAAAAGTCTGTTAAGTTTAGAATTGAACTCCCTGACATTCTGAAAATGTATGTTCAAACTGAGGTTAGAAGGATCCATCGGAAGGTCTACTTGAGTGCGGTAAGAAATATACTGAAGGCAGGATGCAAGTTTTTTGAAGCCGAGCTTGCAGCCGAAGGATTATTAGTATGTACCGGCAACCTTCGGAACTAGATCTTTTCCTATTCTTCGGTATAAATTCATGAACTACCATATTTGGAGGCCAGAATTTAGGATTACACAACTCATCGAACGAATAGAAAGGCACGCTTATCTTAAACGTCGAAATATCCCTTGGTTGTGAAAAATTGAATTTTTGCACACTAACCTTCACCTTAATATCGTCACAGGTAGTATCGCAAGAAAGTCTCGAAAGGAAAATTAGTTTCCGAGGGGCCAATACCGACAAGATAGGTGGTGAAACCACATTCAATAACTGATGGCATTAATTGTAAAGGATTTGAAGAGGTCGTAAGCGACATTGATAAAAGAATGGCTTGTATCGACCCATCAGATGAATGTCCAAATGTTGAAGTTAGTGTCCGAATCAAAATCAAATGAAAGTTGATTTACTGCACTATTCAACTTGATAAAATTGGCGCGTATACAACGATACATTGACGAAAAATCAACCTGGCGTTTGAGACATGATGGGCAAGACCATGTCAAACTGCCACAAACAGTTTTTGATTTACTGATAATCATGGCGTGAACTCGACCTGTCAGTTCCGCACACTTCAAATGGCAAAAATTATCACACAGCCAACAACGTACAGCCCGTTGAGAATCAGAATCGAATGAATTTTTATTCTTGCATGGAGGATGGCAACAAATCATTTTCACGACAAAAATTGAGTGTGAACAACAATAGAAATGAGTATATATACGCTCCTCGCCACTTGAATAGGAAACCCTGTAAACCGTCAGTATAAATGCAAATCACTCAAAAATTAACATTACCATTAACGGTTTTTTTGAGTGTTTTTTTGACTATTTAGCTGTCTATATGAAAAATAATTGAACGCTGGAAATAAACCGTTATATATATTTTGCTATTTTGTTTTGTTATCCATCAAAAACCATGCACAAATTTTTGCGCCACTTGAAAAGAACATTTGTTTAGTAAGACTTCTATATGTGCTGTGTGCACACGCCTTACCACTATTCGGCGTGTAGTATAAAAAGCTGAACTTTTAAAAAGGTGAAAAATAAAAAAAAAAAAAACGCATGTATGCCATCGTACACGTAATAGAAGTGAAACTTCTTAAAAACAGACAGAGAGAGAAAGAGAGAGAGATCATCTCAAAACAAATACAACAATACAACATTTGCATACATCTCTTGGCGAAAAATTAGATCATCAACGAGCTTCTCGCTCTCTTTTCTTCGAATATTCCCTTGTTTTTGTACAACACTCAATCTGTTTGCTTGTTATAAACATTTTTATACACACAAACTGCATGTTGTTGTTGTGGAAATGTAATCTCTTTTTTGAGAATTTTCCGGTGGATTTTCCAATAATTTTATTACTTGTTGGGGATATGGCAATAGAAATACACATTTTATGAAAGTTTCTAGTATCTACCTAGTGCGTTTCATGAGATACAGAATCCGAAAATCGTTACAATCTGTATCTTTTCACTCAAAATTTTTACTAAATTTTTGACCAACGCAGCTAAAGAAGTTTCACTTCAAGAAACCACCACTGAATGCACTTCGAAAGGAGGAACGCCTTATTTTTTATCATAACCATATGAGCTGGACTATGGAGTGGCAACGCATCGTATTCTCAGATGAAAAAAAAATCAATGCAAATGGACCCGATGGCTACACATATTATTTCCATGACCTACGAAAGGAAGCCCATCATTTAGACCGCTTACATAGCAAGGGTGAAGGTGTCATATTATGGGGAGCGATTCGTATTACGGCACCTGTAAGTTACAAGTTTTGGCAACAAAAATGAATGCGATGGCATACAATGGTGTCTTATGTCTTAATGCATTTTCATTCTTCCACAACTTTTTGGACCCTTGCAATGGACATATCAACATGACAATGCGCCAATCGATACTGCCTGAACCTTCAAATCCTATATTGAAAGCCAGAAGGTGGCTCTTTTAAGCTGGCCTCCTTACTCACCGGATTTAAACATCTTCGAAAATGTTTGGGGATGGGTAACACGGAAACTGTATGGGGCCGGACAGCAAAATGGAGCCATACCTGAACTAATAGAAGCCATCAAACTAGCTTGGAGTTCAATACCACTCAATTATTTAGCCCAGTTGTACGAATCAATTCCAAGAAGGATCTGGGAAGTTTTGGAGCAAAAAGGGGGCACAACCCTTTACTAAAAAAATTTCAAATGCATTTGACAATAATTAAATGTACTCCAAAAGAAGAATTACATATGTTTAAAACATACCAATTTTAATAAACTGTTTTTTTCTGAAGAGATGTTCAAGTGGCGCATAAATCTGCGTGATTTTTTATAATTACTTTACCAAAAAATTTGTAACAAATTAACTGTATCAGTTACAAAAACTAATCCTTCTGAATTTGATTTGGAATTAATTATTGTTTCATTTGAAATTAAAAAAATTAATGGTATTTTTTCTGGATCCGCAAAATTAAGCTTAAAAAAAAAATTGTTAGGTGTCCTATTCAAGTGGCGCGGAGTGTATGATGATAATAATAATTGTTCCAACTATCAGAAAGTTATAAATTAGAAAATCACAAATAAGGATACCCTGTAAGACAGATGAAATAAAAAGCTACATACACACACTGCACATGAGAGTTGAGAGCGCACTTATAGCTATAAATCCAAAGCATTAAACGGAACTAAGAATTAACAACAACAATGTCACCGTTTAAAGAAAGAAAACACAAAACGGTACACAAATAACTGATCAAAAACAGATTGGATTTGCAACAACAATGCTCACATATGATAAAATTTGAAATGTTATATGCAATTTATGCACAACTAAACAGCCCCACGAACAACCTATACACTTTACAACCAATCAAACTAACAGAAAAATAACAATTAAGTGTTTATATAGCGAAAGATTATGATACAAAGACACAGAGCAATGCAAAAACTCGTCCGACTCGCTTGAAATTCTACTTTCTACTTTGTAAGATCATCTCCTGTTAAGTCTACATGAGCTAACTGCAGACTCCATTACCCGGACAACTACAAAGGCTGCGGAGCCTACCAAAGCTTTACAAAGAAAACTAAGAGCAAAGGATAATAGACAAAGCCTCCACGTCAACCAAGGACCGAAGCCCATCAACCGCAAGTTGTCCTAGTTTAGTCAATACTCAACCTTCAACTAATTCATTTAGAGGCACCTTTTTATATTCCGAAGCTGTTACAGAAGTCCATAAGATTCCTTAGAAGCAGTCCACCCAACAGGTCTATTGCGAAGAAGAAGATACTCTAACTGTATTGTCGATGATGCTGCAATTTGACCTTCCCATCACCCCTCTCAACACGACCGAAGTTGCCATAACTAACAGAACGTAACAGAACACTCAAGGCACTTCCTGAAAATGCACTGTGTTTCCTAGTAATGTTATTCAACGCGATCTTAAGAGTGCTATATTTCCCCACTATGTGCAAGTTTGCAGTTGTGTCGATGATACATTAGCCCAGTAAGCTGAAAGTGATTCTGCGTCATACCGGCCGATCAGTCTCCTGCTTTCGATCTCGAGGGTTTGGGAGAGAATGCTCGTCTGCAGCTTGATGGTTGTCGTGGAGTCTTGCGGACTCATTTCAGACCACCAATTCGGTTTCCAAGCAGGCCACAGCACTACCGAATAACTACACCGAGTAACAAACCATATCCTCCAAGCGTTTGACTCAATGATGTATTTTAACGCTGTGTTTATTGATTTCGAGCAGGTTTTTGACCGAATGCAGTATCTCGGACTCTTGGCCAAAGTTAGGTCTGTCCTTCATTCACCTTGCTTTGGACTCATTCAATTGTACCTGGAAGGGCACCTTTTCAGCACCAAATCATGGACTGTCCTGTCGGACACTTACCAGTCCTAGTGGGGTTGCCCAAGATAGCGTTCTGGGTCCAATAATATTCTCCCTACTTTCAGTAGATGTGTGAAGTGCCAGTCCCTTCCGCTGATGAGATGTGCATCGACCCAAACAAAGCTGTGTTAGTTACTTACGCCGACGGCATTGGCTTCTTTTACAGCTCCCACTGCGACTTTGAAGCTGTCAAGAACCGGTGGAACGTGAGAGTTATTAATAACAAATGCGCCATCGTGTCCCTCACTTTGAAGAAGAATATCCCACCGGCTGTAGAACTCTGCGGGGACTCTATCGTGCAATCAAAGAAGGCCACCCACCTGGATAAATGACTTACTTTCAGTCAAAAGTACTTGTTTCTCGAACTGCAGCCAATGTTCAGAAGTCTGCACTCCTTACTAATGCAATCTGGCAACACTGTTTGCCGTTTCTACAACTGCTCCTGCAGAGCATCTGCAGCCGATGCCGGGGCCGACACCGGAGCTTAAGGAAACAAGTGATATTTGATATTTTACTAGCATAGCATGGCGCGCGTTGCTGCAGCCCCGTCGTTAGGTTTTTGTGCGATTTTTGTAGTCATTGTTCCTTTCTCCCTATAATTTTGTCCACGCACAGTTGTTTAATTTTTTGCTACTTAAGAACGCAAGCAACACAACACAATTATGAGTTCTGTAGCAATGATAGGACATTGTATATAGGTGCTCCAAAGCGCCATCTGTTACAAATTAATGGAACTTACGAGAAAAACATTTAGTTTGAAATTAAAAAAATATTGAACTTATTAATCGCGATAAAAACTATCCTATCTATCAAGTTGGACCAAATAACATGATCAAAAATCATAAAAAATTTCATCAAGATCGGTTCAGTAGTTTCGGAGTTCATAGATTAGATTTGAAATTAAAAAATATTGAACTCATTAATCGCGATGAAAATTATCCTATCTATCCTTCAAGTTGGACCAAATGTCATGAATATCTAAAATTTCATCAAGATCGGTTCAGTAGTATCGGGAGTCCATAAATGACAAACTTTGTGACACGAGTGTCACGGTTTTAAAGTATAAACTCCTCTGAAACGGGTCGACCGAGTTTTATGAAATTTTTTTCATATATTTGGAAGGTATGAGAATAGGTCATAAGGTATTTTTCACCCTCCTACTCCCACTTCCCCATTTTTTAATCACGATTTTTGTATTTTCGCATGAACAAGATCCTCATTTGCCTCATGTTTCTGAGTGCATCACTTGAGTACAGCTGAACTGATTTTGATGAAATCTGGGAAACTCTAGCATAGTCTGGAGAGTGTTTCTGTGAAGTTTGGTACGGATCGGAATCGCATTGTCGAGAAATTAGTGAATAAAATTTTGGATATAAAGCTAAGAGACAAATTCGCTTTTGTCAAATGTATCAAATAATTATGTCAATAATAGGCATGTGCTCGATTACAATTGAAAAGGCTTTTGAATAATCTACTCTAAAACTTGTACTTTATTAACCGTACTAATTTGCAGCGATTATGATTGAATGATGTCTGATTTTTCAAATTATTTCAATTGCTGTGCATTGTACTAAACAGAGAACAGTATCACGCACTAACATCATGTCGGTAGCGTAGCAAAGCAAGCCGGTGTATACTTGTATTCCCAAGAATATTTAATTTTTTAATAAATATTTAATAAAGAAATAAAAATGCTTAATGACGACACTCAGCACGACGAACGAACGTAAGATATGAAGATAATAACAGAAGAACAGAACAAAATTCAAAGCGTTCAATGATGTATATACAAAGCCTATCAAATTATATAAACTGCACAAGTCACTCACATAAGGCGATCTCTTCTTCTTCTTATTTCAAATTTTGGCAAACAACAAATGCCGTGATTCATAACAAAAAACGTTTTTACGCAAAAACAATTACGGCAGTGTAGCGATACTACCTGTCCCGATTTGCTGTAGTAACGTTAATATACAATATTTGCATAAAAATTAAATTTGACACTAGAGATTAATACCTCTCTAACCATATAACTTTCATAAAAATACATTGTCGTTAAGTAAGGTAAACTGATACCGAATGGTACTGCTCTTAATTTTTTGGATAAAAGATACATATGTACTTATAATTTTTTGTGTTATTTCTTGATATCGTTACACCTTATGGGTGATCAATTGCTTAACTATATCACTCACTCAATATTTCCTTTTTTTTCATTTCTCATTCAGTGGTAGCCGCCGTGGTAGTGTTATTACAGGTCCACCGCTTACCGAACATCGTGGCAGTATTCACAATCTACAATTGGATATCATGGATGGCATTGCTCAGGCTCGCAAAACCCGATCGGGAAGCGGTGTTTGGACAGCACCCGTTTTACAAGAAGCCAACGATTCTATTCAATTCACACATAGATATTGAACGGTACTAAAATAACATCAATAAACAAGGAAAAAAAGAATGTAATTATGATCATGTGGATGAGTATAGAAATGAAAACCATGAAAAAAATTTAACAACAAATTAAAGCTCAAATAGACATAAGCACACATTCTTAAATATAGTTACAGATATTCAGATTCTGGAATTGCACGACAAGTATTATATTTACTTTAAATTTCCTTAATTTATTACAACGCACAATTTTTATACACGCACTTATGGGTAAAAGGGTGTATTAAAATTATGCAAAACTTTGTAACAACCAGTTGGAGGAAAGTAAGATCTAACAAAATATTAGAATGATGAGACAGTTCAAGCCATGTCCGTAATCCTGTATCCCTGTTTCCCCATCCACCCGCAGGTTTTATGGACACTCTAGAAACCCGCAATGTAAAATAGAATTTTTCTAGATTGTGAAACATATCTACGTGTTTTTATTTTATTATGAAGCTCTATGTTAATGAAATTCCAGCTAAAATTATCGATTTCCACTTCCGAGTTACACGAATATGGGAGCAAAAGCTTTCAGAAATGTTACTGCTTAAGCGTAAGGCCACGCATTGAGCGATTAGCGACTGAGCGACGTGAAATATTAAAACATATGAAACTACTTACATTGTAGTGGCCACAAAGAGATGAACGAATTTTAGAATTGAGCGACGTCGTTCTGCAATTGAATTGGTTTTAATTTTTATGCATCGCTCAGAGTCAAAAGCAATGAAGCAAATGGAATGTGGGTATTCACGATGACGATATGTAAAAAAATCTGTGCATTATTATAATTTTTTTTATTTATATGTTTATGATGTTTTTGCGGTTGCGTGAACACCTTTAATAAATTTATAAAGACTAGATTAATTGGTCAAATAGAAGAGCGCTCTTCATTTTTCCTAAATCTGGCAAATTTGTTTTATTTAACCTAATGCAAAAAAAAATTTTAGGGATTATGCAAAGTTGAGAGCGGTACAGGAGCAAATTTTAAGGATTATTTCAATCACCTTCTAAATCCTCCGCAAATATCGAAAGATGTTCTTTATGCAGAGGGATTAAATGGATGCTTGGATAATGACAGCAGAAGTCAAACTGGTTTTAGAAAAAACTAAAACAAATAAGTCTTCTGGTGAAGATAGGATTACCTTTGCGCACCTTTAAAATACACTGGATGACTTCTTGACTGAATTTGCGAACTGCCTTAATTTATTATTTTAACAACCAAAGATAAGTAATGCGTTTGTAAAGTCCATAATCTGTTCAATTTTCAAAAAGGGGATCCCACCTTAACCAGTAATTATCGCGGAATTTCTTTTATGAATTGTATGACAAAAGTTATAATGGGAGTAGTTCACACGAGACTTTATAAATGGATAGAAATGAATTTCAAGTTTCAGAAAAGTGTACTCAAATGTAGATAATATTGTTACAAATATCCAATTTGTCTGACAGTTTTAAAATTACACAAACTAGAAATCTGCTGTCAATTGGCGAGCCGCTACCAATTGGTGTGGTGTGAGGGTGATGCGGCCTGTGCAGCGATCTGATGGAAGCAAATGGCAATGTGGTGATCGTTCATTTTTGTAACAATATATACAATCTTGCTTCAATTGTGCAGTTAGTTTTGCGAAAAAATAAAAGTATAACTTTTTTTTTTGACGATTTTAAGGCAACGTTAAGCTTGAGTTAGACACCGCCAAACTGTGTTTCGGCACTAGGGGTAGCTGCTTCAAGTTACAGAAGCAACGTCGAGTTACACAAACGACGTCAACGTTATTGGCTTTTGGTAAACAAAAAACAGCTAAGCAGTTAAATCAGTTAAATTCAAAAATTGAATAATAATAACGGAAAGTGTCACAGAAATCGCCAATGGTTTTGCCACGGTTTTTTTTTTAACTCGACAAAATAAATCATAGGTGTCATAGAACAACTCGAGATTTTATTCTTCGAACATAGATGTTCGAGTGAACAGCTAGCCGCTTTTTGTTTGCGTTTCGTGTGATTGGCCAGCATGTCATTTATAACAAACACAAAATAATTCGAAAAACCATAAATTATACAAAGAACAATGCCACTTGCAAGGGTTATTGTGCTTGAGATAGAAAAGAAACGCCTGTTATCAATGGAAAAGACTGCGCGTAGGCACCTTAGATGTTCATCAAACCCTCTGTCACATTCAGAGACCACGTAAGAATTATTTGTTATTTTCTTCATTGCAATTGTAAATGCAATTTTACTCACATATATTTTTCACTAGATTCATACACAATTACCGCATGGACAAAGGTACGTTCATTATGATATACAATATCATAAAGGAGGATATTGTACAAACAAAAGTGCCACCGATTTTGCAACTGGCTACAGCGCTACGATTCTTGGGAGTAGGCTCTTTTCAAAGAGTCATTGGCAAGGATGCAGAGTTGGGGCTTGCTCGAACCACAGTATGCAAAATTTTGTGGTAAATAATTCCACTGTTGGAGAGAAAACTTTGCCACCGCTTCATCAACTTAAACCAAAGCGATGAAGAGATGTCTTCATCAAAACGCCACTTCTATACTATGGAATTCCTAGCGTCATTGGGTGCATTGATGGCACCCACATAAAAATTGCCAAACCGAGTCAGAGAGAAAGTCTATTTTTGAACCGTAAAAAGTACTTCAGTATAAATGCCATGATTGTGAGCATACGTGTATATTCGTTTCACTCGTGCAGTACTGTGTTTTGTTGTTTCAATCATGCTGTCCAGTGTTTCGTTGTTGTAATCGTGGTGTCTTGTGTTCAATTTTGTTGATTGATAAGTACTTACAATTATTGCTGATTGTTTAAATTTTGATATTTATTGCCCAGATATGCGATTACAATATGAGAGTGTTATTCGTAGATGCAACGATGACTGGGGCAAAAGCACATTTGAAATGCAATTATGAAGAAGACAACCGTGATAATTGGCTTCTTGTTGAACCGTATGTGCTAGCTCCTTACAGGAATCCGATGCCTGGAACAACATACCTTTAATCTTCCGCATGCGTCTGCTCGGAATGTAGTGGAACGTACAATAGGAGTGCTAAAAAGTAGGTTTAGGTCACTCCAACACACTCTACTATACCACCCACGAAAAGTAGTAAGAATTGTAAATGTGTGTTGTGCCCTCCACAATATTTGCCGAGAGCGGAATTCTCCTATTTTTCTAAATGAGATGACAGTGGAAGAGAATAATATTGGTCCAGAAGAAGTCAATGCAAGTGACGTTGATGAAACTGAATCCAGTATTCGCGATGTCATTGCATCGAATTTAGTACGGTGTTAAGTTAAAATAAGGACAATACATTTAGAAGTAAAAGAGTCAGTGAAGAATAATAAATTACTGAAGATACTCAGCCATGTCATGGAAATCGCCAACGGTTTCGACACGGTTTTTTTTCGAACTCGACAAAATAAATTATCGCCGTCATAGAACAAGTCAAGATTTTATTCTTCGAACATAGATATTCGAATGAACAGCTGGCCGCTTTTTGTATGCGTTTCGTGTGATTGGCAAGCATGGCATTTGTAACAAACACAAAATAATTCGAAAAACCATAAATTATACAAAAAACAATGCCACTTGCAAGGGTTATTGCGATTGAGATAGAAAGGAAATGCCTGTTATCAATGGAAAAGACTCACATAAGCGCCTTAGATGTTCATCAAAACGTCTGTCAGATTCAGACGCCACGTAAGAACTATTTGCTATTTGCTTCGTTTCAATTGTAAATGCAATTTTACTTACGTATATTTAATCAAATAATTGTACTTACATTTTTTCTGTTCACTTCTTTTGTTTACTTTTCTTTTTTTTTTTGCAATCACAAGCATGAACACAAAATGCAGACATGCCACCTTGCACCAATGCTATTATTAAAACTTTTAGTTAAACTAATTACATTTGTAGTATCGCTTGAAGCAGGAAACGTTATTAGGGAAATTGTCTGAACGCTCTCTGTAGGTTTTAGCAAGTGTTATACAAAGCTAGTGTTGCTAGAAGGGTCAAAGTACTCAGTAACTCATCACTAAAAGCTCGTGACAGCTATTCTGATTTGTCGTTAGTTTTTTTTCTTGGCGCCTAAAAAATGGGTATATAAAGGCATAGAAGACAAAAAAAAAGAAAAAAAAAAAGGGAGTTGAAATTTTAACTCTCGACTGTGCGGGTCGCTTTATCGGTTGTTCTGTCTGTCGAGTAATTATCCGTTAAATCAAGCGGGCTTGAAAAGAAAATAAAAAAAGGAGTCTGGTTTTGGTGCTCTGGATCGATTGAATTTTTTTTTTTTAAACGATTTCATATTGCTAAAAATACAATACAATAACGGGCCGGCATCGGGAACTTAAGAAAAAAATATAAAAAAAGGAAAAGGAGATAGCAGAAGCTGTGTGCAGTGTCGCTCCGGAAATTACGAGGAAGTAGACCAGTGGTACTCGTCAATGGTGGCCCTAAAAGGAAAGTCAACAACGGGGTTTTTTTTTCTCGCACGCATCTCGTAGCATCATCTTCAAAAAGCGGTGGCGAAGACGGGACGGCGCGGGAAATCCGGACCAGTCAGTGTTGGAGTTGGATTTGGCCATTGGAGGACAACAGCTAATGCTGGGAACACAGATAATTTTGTTTTTGTTTTTTTTTTTTTATATCTATATTTTTATTATTTCTTCTACCTGGTTGCAAGATTGAATTTGTTTTGCGGTATAACCGGTTGTTTTTTTTTATTTGCGTTATTCCTGAATGCATTTTTTTTTTTTTTTGTTGTGTTCCTCCTGTTTTAAATTATTGTCAAGTCTTGATTTTGATCCATTTCAATTTATAATTTGGTTATTATTATTATTTTATTGTTGTTTTTATTATTTTTTTTTGTTATTTGATTTTCATTATTTTAATTTTTTTTTTGTAATAGTTTTTTTTTTTTTTTTTTTTATTACATATGTACATATAGGAAAACATTAACAGCAGAATCCGCCTTAAAATATTGGTTTGATTTAGTGAACAGTGATGAGTCCGTCACAGACGCTTATAATAATGTTATAATATTATTATAAATATTTTTATTTTCATACTCTCCTTGTGAGGAGATCATTAGGGTGTAATCTTTTAAGACGCCTGAGTGGTGCATTTAACCTTAGTGAGGCTACCAGTGGGTTTGGATGATGAATGAGTTTTATGTTGTATCTGCTGCTGTGGAAGTTTATTTCTTCTAGAACTGTTGACGTGTTCAGATCTCGGTGAAGAGTCGTGTTTCTCACGTACCACGGAGCTCCAGTAATGCGGCGAAGGGCTTTGATCCTACGAATGTTATAAGCAGCAGTGGTTCCCCATATCTGTATGCCATAACGCCAGACTGGGGCCACCACTTGCTTATAAATCAGCATTTTGCTACTTAACGATAGCCTGCTGTTTTCTCGCAGTAGCCAATCAAGTCTGCGCAACTTCTGGTAGCAACAAGCAGCGGCACTTTTGACATGGGCACGCCAAGTGAGACGCTTATCCAGGATCAATCCGAGGTATCGAATTTGATTCACCTGTGGGATGATAGTTGAGCCATATTTAATATCTGGACAGCTATCTCGCCTTAAAGTGAAAGTGCAGTTCACGGATTTTTCTGCGTTTATCCCGATGTTCCAACGTTTGGCCCAAGTGTGGAAACGTCTCAGGTATGATTGAGTCATATCAGCTGACACTTTGGGGGAGTCGTCATTTGCTAGGATGGCCGTGTCATCTGCATATGTTGCCAGCAATATGTTTTCGTCATCTGGTACCGGCATATCAGATGTGTACAACATATATAGAACTGGTGCCAAGACACTGCCCTGAGGCACGCCAGCCTTAGTACCTCTAATAGACGAATTATCATCTCGCACCTTGACGAAAAACGTTCTATCTGTCAAGTAGCTCCGTAGAAGAAGAAATTGCTTGCTTGGGAGTAGATCTTTTAGTTTGTGAAGTAAGCCATCGATCCATACCCTATCGAAGGCTTGTTTGACGTCCAGGAATACAGCCGAGCAATATTTTTTCTTTTCGAATGCAGTGAAGATATGTTGCACCACTCGATGCAATTGCTCCGGCGTACCATGCTGAGGCCTGAAGCCAAATTGATGATTTGGTATGACACTCTGAACGCCCCGTACCTCCAGCATTCTTCTCAAAAATAATCTTTCGAATATTTTCGAGAAGGTCGGAAGCTGACTTATCGGTCTGTACGATCCGATAAGATTCTCGGGCTTTCCAGGTTTGGGAATCATCACGATTGCTGCACACTTTCATTTGGATGGGAAGTGACAGAAACGCAGCATGGCATTAAATATCATAACCAAAAGCAACAAACCCTTGTGGGGGAGGGCTTTGACCACTCTAGCATCTATCTCATCATGTCCAGGACACTTCTTGGTTTTCATTTTTTTGACAAGTGTTTTTACCTCACTAGGAGTGATATGTTTTGTGAGGTCCAAGTCAGAGTCCATTGCAGATAAGGCTAATGCTGTTTCATTTTTATCTGTGTTATCTGCAAGGAGCAGTGGAGTGAAGCGCTTCTCAAGCTCATCCGCAAATGCCTCTGCTTTTTCTTTCTCAGAACGACACCAGTTGTTGGATGAATCTCTCACCGGGGCTTGTCTATGTGGTTGTTGTTTTACGCATTAAGTTGCTCTCCATAAATTGAAACCAGTTTTTTTGTTTGGGTCCGCATTACTCAGTAGATTGTTGAAGAATTCAGTTTTGATGTCTGCTAGTATCTGTTTGAGTTCTCGAGCTGCTTTTCTCCAGGCTATCTTGTCTCTTTCATTGCGGCTACGCATATATCGACGACGCAACCTACGTTTGAACCTCACCAATTCTAGGACCTCAGGTTTTAAAAGGGCCTGAGGTGAGTTGTAAGGGGTGAATGTTTGATTTGTGGTGGCAAAATCAGCGGCTTCTTGAATGTTGCGTGAAAATAACTCCACTGCATCATCAATATCAATACTTGTTCTTAATTCGACGTTTAAGTTAAGCCGGGCTTCAAGCCAAGTTTTGAATTTGGCTGTATTGGCGTGCTTCGGCAGCAAACGCTTTTTTACATTGCAGAACTCTGGAGAGGTATATAAATTGACGAGTAGCGGTATATGGTCGGAACTGAGGTCTGCGGATTCCTTGATTGACAGCAAACTTGGATGAATACCATTGAATATAGCGAAATCAACTGCATCCGGACATCGAAGATTGTCATATGGGTATAGAGTAGGTGATCCAGTAGCCAACACTTCTTTGTTGCTTTTAACGATAGACTCGAAAAGTTGTCTACCTCTTTGTGTGGCGAGCCTGGATCCCCATAGACGGTGTTTGGCATTCCAGTCGCCACCAATCAGGAATCTCGGGCCAAGCACTTCAAAGTAGTCATTAAAGTCCCGCTCGCCTAATTGAAGACCAGGTGGACAATAGATTGCTGCAATGATTATTTCACCAGATTTGGTGAGGATTTTCACCCCAGCACTTTGCAACGATTCAGTCCGAATCGGATCAATGGGATGATGCTTGATGCCAGTGCGTATAATAACTGCAGCTCCTCCCCTCATGCGGTTATCGTCTGGGTGGTTGGCAGCGTATATTTCGTAACCTTGTAGTTTTAGATAAGTGCGGCAGCAGAAGTGGGTTTCTGCAATGAGCATGATGTCAATTGCTTTGGATGTCAAGAACAATTCTAGCTCATACTTGCGTTGTAGGACTCCATCTGCGTTCCAAATGGCTATGTTGATGTTTAAATTAAACATTTTTTTCTACCATGGTGGTGAGCAATGCAAGTATTTTGGATTGCGTCTCCATGAAATTGTCAAAACGGTTATTCAAATCATCCAGTCTCGATTCCAACATGGCAATCCTTTCAGATTGAATGGGCGACGAACTTTGTTGATTATTGCTCTGTAACGAAGGATGAGGATTTTGTTTTCCTTGTATAATTTGATGAAGTTGTTGCTGAACTTGTTTCCGGTTGCCTTGAGTGCCTTTCTGCTGATTTAGACCAGAGGTCTGCTGCACAACTTGTTGTTGAGGTAATCTTTTACTACCTTGGGGTTGATCACATTGACTCTCATGCGCTAACTGCGGGTTCTTGGACACCTCTGCGAATGTTAGTCCGGGTAACCTGTGAGATGTATTTTCAGCACGTTGAGGGCGCCCATTTGTATGTTTCGGACGTGAAGTTGGCGTTTTTATAGCAATCGCATTTTTGTAAGCACTGCAGCCTTTGTAATTGGCTGTATGTGGTTCACCGCAAAGAGCGCATTTTGGTGGCACTTCACGTGGTTTTAAACAAGCGGTTGACGGATGGTCTTGACCACATTTGACACACTTAAATTTTTTACGACAATAGCGTTTGGTGTGCGAGTATTCCTGACATCTATGGCATTGTGGAACGTCATTGTGCTGATGTGGTAGTTCTATTTTCACCATTTTACGACAGAGTCTGGTGATAGTATATACCTCTTTATTGATTGAATTAGGCTCCAGATCCACGAAGAAAAGATTGAGACGTTGATCGTTGAATCGACTCAAGGGGTTATACCAGTTGCGAACAGTATGACCCATAGCCGAAAGTTCATTTTTCAAGGCTTCAACGGATGTCGTGCTGTGAAGACCACGTATAACAATTTTATACGCTCTATTTTCCTTCAGCTGATAAGAATGGTATGTTACATTTAACTCATCAAAAAGTCTGATAATGTTGCGGAAGGCGTCGCTAGTAGCCGGAAGTATTTTGATTTCATTATTCTTCATGGCTTTTATTACGTAGCTGTCAGACTTTGTGACCGAGTCTATAGTAGCCAGAAGTCCATCTATTTTCTTGACACCAGTCACAAATATTGGCGGTGGCTTTGGTTTTGTTGGATCATTCGTATCATTTTTATCAACGTTGTTATTTTGTTGTAGCTCTGAATTTGTGTTTGATTTTAAGTTATGAGTGTGTGTTTCAGAGGCACTATCAGTCTCCATTAGACCTTCACTCTCATCACCCGATTCATCACTCAATGGCGAGAAACGGTTGTTGAGTAATGGCGAGATCGGCCGCAAATTTGTGGTACCATTTGTATTAGGTGGAGATTTTTTTGATATTTTTCTACTGTGTAGAGGCTTAGGAGAGCGCAGCTTTCGCTTACCTTGTAGTATTGGCAAAGCGGTTTCTGGGCTGCACCAGTCGCTCAATTGAAGCACAGCAGCATTGGATACCGCTGGCATGTTGTCAGGGGCAGTAACAGCCCGATCACCCATAAAGAGCAACCAGAAGTTGCTGATCTGCTATATGTTGAAGTCCCAATGTGTATTACTCAAAATAAAGTGAAAACCAAATTAAAATTTTTTAAAAATTAAATAAATTTTTGATTTATAAAATTAATTTTTCACAGAGAGCTGTCAACCCGTCCGATAAAAAACGAGCAATTTTGTAATAGTAATGCAAAAGAAAAGGTTATTTATTTATGGGTAAGAGAGAATTTGATTATCGCGGCTATATATTTCCCCCCCAATACCCCTGTTCAATGAACGTAAGCGCTTTCGTCGTTGGATAGGGAAACTTATTGTTGTTATTGGGCTAGGTGTCGGTCATTGAACTGAGTTTTTTTTCTTTTGGTTCAAGCGACAGGAACTGTATTATTTGACTCCGTTTGTTTTGATCCTCTCTTATGTGTTTTCTTTTGCAGTGCTACCTTCTATTTTCTTTTATTTTTTCTTCTTTTATTAAAAGTACGTCAGGGTTTTTTTTTTTTCTTAATTATGTTCATTGTTTTATTTTATTTTTAAGTTGTTTTTTTTATGTTATGATTTTTTTTATTATATATTTGTATGAAAGTTTGTTTTTGTTTTTTTTTTTTTTGTTGTGTGAACAACATGTTGGTTGGTTGAATGTTTTTTTTGTTTTCACAGTAGGAATAAGGGAAAGATGGGTTAAATATAATCATCGTGGGGTCCCAACAGTTTGGTTGGTGACCTAAGTAGGAAGGGACAAGCGTGTGCTTGTGTGTCATGGTGTGTTTTTTTTTCTCTCTTGTAAATTCCTTTCTTGTTTTGTTTTTTTTATGTTCCACGCAAAATTTTTTTTTATTTATAATGACATAGCGGGTCTAGGTCGGTAACTTAATCCACCCCAATCGTCGACGAGCTAGAGCCGGAATTTGAATTGCGTGGCCGAGCAACCTTGAGGACAATTGGGACACTTAGGTGTTCCTTGAAGAGCAGTTATATGTTACATATAAATAAAAAAATGGCGCCCAACGTGGGGCTTAATCAACAAGAACTTATGGCATAACCAATGCAATGATTATGTTACCTGTATGAATTATGGGGCATACTCAACGCCAACGAACCCCAACAAGAGAACGCAAGGAACTCTACTATCTATTCTATCTTCGTGTTAATTGTGAATCGAGATGGAGGGTGTGAGCTTATTATGGTTTCCAGTCACTCGTAGAATGAATAATGCTATGATCTGAATTACTATTTTTTTTATCCTTTTTCTTTGATCTTTCTGGATAAAGTGTAACTCAGAATGTTAACACTGCCGTTTGATCAAGAAATAAGTCCATTTCTCTTGTTTTCTTTTACGATTTTTCAGAATGAGGTGTAACTCAAAATGTTATCACCGCCGATTAATCAAAGAAGAGAATTCCCTTTCTTTGAACTTTCTGGATAAAGTGTAACTCAAAATGGTAACACTGCCGTTTGATCAAGAAATAAGTCCCTTTCTCTTGTTTTCTTCTACGATTTTTCAGGATGAGGTGTAACTCAATTGTTATCACTGCCGATTAATCAATGATGACAAATTCTCTTCTTGCATTTCTTCGATTTTTTTTGGATGATGTGTATCTCAAAAGGCTAGCACTGCCATTTAATTAGAAGTGTATTTCACCTTCATTTCTTCTTTGCCTGTTTACATCACACTTTTTCTCGATCTCAATACCATGACAATACACATACAATTTATTAAGAGTCACGACAAGACCTGGTGATTGAAAGCTATATTCTACATCGATTCCAATTTCCTAGCTTTGAAAACAGAATATCTTTTATGAAATTTTGTTTACAAGCTTGTTTATTTTGTTTATATCTTTGTTTATTTTCTTAATTTTTTTTATTTATTTTATTTATATTATTGTGTTTTATTTTAATTATTTATTTTATTTATATATTTTTTTTTGTATACATTCATACAATTTTAAATTTTTCTTTTTGCTTAAATTTTATTGTTCTTTGTCTTGGAGGAGAACAAATGCTACAAATTAAGCAGACAGACACTTAACATAATCAAAACAAAATATAGAAAAACACGAAGAAAAAGATCACCGAATTGGCAGTCTGTGAATGTGGATCTTTTGTGGATGGCATTTACAGATTGCAATAGTTGGCAACTATTTTTGAGGTCATTGTCTTGAGGAGCTTTTGATCAAAAACAGGAAGAAGGAGAATTTTCGTATTGTATTAATATGGCGATTTAACTTGAACAACAGTTTTTTATTCTATTGTAATTTACTACAATTCTTTGTTATACTAAAACTAAAGAAAAATAAAGAATTAATTTTTTTTAACAAACATTTTTGGCGACCGTGACAGTACATGGAATAAAAGCTAAGTTATCGTCCAAGTAATTCAGTATTAAAAAAGATATAATAGAAGTCATCGTTTTAGCAGGTGTAAATACACTGGAATCAAGGCACCAAAAGTGAAGTGGAATATGTACGAGACACACATACGTCCAGCTACATTTGTGTCCTTTCCATACAATTTCACCTCAGTGACAC
Source organism: Amiota communis (assembly GCA_037043315.1). Classification (NCBI taxonomy): domain Eukaryota; kingdom Metazoa; phylum Arthropoda; class Insecta; order Diptera; family Drosophilidae; genus Amiota; species Amiota communis. The sequence continues at coordinate 126,958 of JBAMAV010001119.1, forward strand.
ACATACCACTCCAGGATAACACACACTCCAAGATACCACACACACCAGGAAAGCGAGCATCTATTACAATCTACACACAAACAGCAAGTATATACGAATATACGCCGTTTATCATTAATATTACATGCTATAGCAATAATTATAAAAGATAAAGCAAGATAAAAGCAAATTTTCAATCGAATTGTCAGAGACATAGGTCATAGTGTTACAACAAGCTAGGCAGGGTCAATAAAAAGTTAAATAACATGAGTACTACCGATACGAACTTGAGGGAATCAAAACTGATTTCTTTGCGTGTCCAACGCAGAGTATGAGAATCACATAAAAAACGTACAATGTAAAGTCATTGCAGATGGGGCAATAGAGGAAGCTAATATTTTAGATTGTAGACTAAATATTCTGGAGTCGCACTATCGTCAACTTATGAAGATTCAAACACAAATTGAGAACTTGAACACTGTTGATGGTTGTCGAGCCGAAGTAGATGAGTTGTTCATTGCTGCAAAGGTAAAAATCCTTTCGCAGCAATGAACATAACTCAACGCTGTGAAGTCCCACAATGTCAACTGGTCAAGCACACGTAAGCAGATTACCAAATTTGAAGTTGCCAAGTTTCGATGGGAAGTACATCAATTTTAAAAGATTTAAAAGCTCGTTTACAAACTTACTATATAGGGATGCGTCTATTCCAGTCATCGACAAATTTAACTAGTTGTGCAATCGTTCCAACTCACAGAAGCCAACTACAGCAAGGCATGGGTCCGATTGGAGGCAAGATACGACAACGATGAATTGATTTTTCGTGAGTGTATCGAGAATTTGTTTTCTTTGCCCATGATGTCACATCCTGAAGCAACAGCACTGCAGAAGCTTGTCGACACTGCATCAGCAATACGTGGATCACTTCTTACCATTGGATCTGCTGAAGAGATAATGAACAACGTCATGATTCACATTCTGCTAACCAAAGTAGACCTGGAGACCAGAACGAAATTCAACGAGAAGCAAGATTTCGAAAAGCTGCTCTCGTGGGATGATTGCTGCAACATTCTTAACCGTCGTTGCCAATTTCTAGAAACACAAAAGGAATTCCAACAAAAGCCGTCAGGGAGCGTACCAAAGACAAAGGATTCGTTGAAAGCATTTATTACAACAAGTGCTGCATGCGTGTATTATAATGTAACAACACATTACATTTCGAGATGTAAATCGTTGCAAATCTCCCATTACAAGAACGAATTAACCATTTAAAAAGGTCAGGTATTTTCTACAGTTGTCAAAGGCAAGGATATCAAGTTAGGGATTGTCGATCCAAGTCGAGGTGTAAAGTGTGTAACTCTGCTCATCACACGCTATTACATGACTTTGTTTCTTTCACGTTATCACAAACAGAACAGCCGATCATTAACGAAACCACAACTCATTTCAGAGGAGACAAACGACCGTCGCAAGGTGTTGGTCTTGTAGCAAACACAGCCAAGAAAGGCATACTTCCAACAGCAGTAGTCCAGATATAGGACAAATTCGGACAGCTTCACTTAGTTCGTGAGTTACTTGACTCTAGTTCCGAGGTCAATTTCATTAGGGAAGAAACTGCTAAACGTTTGCAATTTGACAAACAAAGGGTATATGAAGAAGTTAGCGGTTTGTCCGATGTTAGGCAGAAGGTGAACTATAACGTGTTCGCAACACTTCGATCTTGATGCACTGAATTTGAATGGCCATCAACATTCGCGGTGATAAAGCGAATTAGTGCAAAGCAAGCGCAGGAAAGGGTCAGAATCGCAGAATGGAATCTACCATCAAACATAACACTGGCTGATCCACAGTTTTATTCATCTTCCAAAATCGACATCTTGATTAACACTGAAGGTTTCTTTGATACGAAAAGGTAAATACAGCCTAGGCGAGAACCAGCCGTGCCTACCCAATACCGCATATGGTTGGATAATCGGAGGTAACATAGGACTCATTGGATCACATAACGTCCAGTTGTGCCATTTCGTTCAAAAAGCTGAACCGGATGAAAGCGAACTGATAGGGCTAGTGGAACGATTCTGGAGAATTGAAGACTACCAAACGAATGTATCCAACTTAACAGAAGAAAAAATTGATGCCGAAAAGTACTTCTGCAGAACAGTGGCACTGTGATGTGATGGACGTGTGCAAGTAAGGTTGCCATTCAAAGAGTCAGCAGTTCAATTAGGGAACTCATTCGATATGGCAATGAAACGCTTCAGTTACTTAGAGAGGAGACTAGATCGTGATGATCATTTGAGAGAGACATATGTCGCATTCATGGATGAGTACATAGCTCTCAACCACATGCCATTGGTTTCAAACGTGGAGATGAACAAGCCTCACTTTTACATACCACATCATTGTGTGTTAAGGCCACAAAGCCTAACAACAAAACTACGTGTAGTCTTTGACGCATCAGCAAGGAGTACTTCAGGACGGTCTTTGAATGAGTTATTAATGGTGGGACCAACCATACAGCAAGAATTAATAACTACATTACTGTCATTCCGTCTACACAGATTCGCATTAACAGGGGATATTGCGAAAATGTATCATCAGTTCATAATGGATGAACGGGATAGGTGCTTTCAATTAATATTTTGGAGACCTAATAAGCACAGCGACATTTAGACATATCAGCTGAACACAATTACATATGGCACATCGGCTGCTCCATTTCTGGCAATAAGAGCTTTGCGTCACATAGCAAGTTCTTACGGGTCTGAATTTCCACTCGGTAGCGAAGCCCTTCTCAATGATTTTTACGTAGATGATCTATTAACTGGGGCCGATCAAGAGGATGAGCTGCAAAGAAAGAAGGACGAGTTAATAACACTTCTGACTAGAGCAGGGTTACAGCTAACGAAATTTAGCAGTAATTCAAATAAAATAGTGGCAACATCAGAAGCTGAAAAATTCCTTGTTCTTGATGATCATGAAACTACAAAAACGTTAGGCATGGCTTGGCAACCTAACCTAGATGTTTTTGTGTTTCACTACCCGTTTGAGTCAGGAGAACCTTTCACAAGAAGATCTATTTTGTCAACAGTTGCACGAGTATTCGATTTGTTACGTCTTATAAGCCCTGTGATAATTCGGTGTAAAATCTTCATTCAGGACATAACACTCAGCTTCAAGAAACTTGGGTGAATCTGCTGCAGGATATACGTGGTATTTCACGTTTAAAATTTCCACAATTTGTGTTCACTTCACCAAATGAGTTGTGTGAAGTACATGGGTTTGCAGATGCTTCAGAAAGAGCGTACGAATGTTGAATCTACGTTCGGGTTCAACAAAGTGATGGCATTAAAGTTAACTTGCTCAGTGCAAAGTCGAAGGTGGCACCGACGAAAGTGCAATCATTGCCAAAACTTGAGTTGTGCGCCTGTCTTACTCAGCAGGACTTGGCGTAAATTCGCTACGAAGTTACAAGCATACACGAAACAAATTTATTTCTGGACGGATTCGAAGGTCATGCTGCAATGGATAAAAATGCATGCTTCTCAACTGCATTGTTTCGTTGCAAACAGAGTGTCAGAATTGCAAGAGCACAGTCAAGACATCATTTGGAGACATGTTCCGTCAAAGCAGAATCCAGCAGACATCGTGTCCCGAGGATGTAACGTAGCAGAGATGCTCACAAATATGTGGGTGCATGGTCCTGATTCCTTATGTATCCTGAGTGCGATTGGCCACAGTTGCGGGAATCATTACCTCCGCCGATCGAAGTACGTGGTAAGACCACATTAGCTTGTAGTAACACTCAGGGCACTGAATCAGTTATCGATTCGATTGTGAAGAATTGCTCATCATACTTGCGAGTCTTGTGTATATCATTATATGTATATCGATGCGCAAACAGAATAAAGCCAGATGTATCGCTCTCACCAGGAGACGTGTTACATATACCGTCGAATGAATTAACCATCACTTTGTGGAGAATTGTCGTACACATACAGCAATCTTCGTTTTCAAAGGAAGTTGCATCGTTGAAATCCAAAAAGTCATTGCAACCAAGCTTGCAACGGCTTACTCCATTTCTGGATGAAATGCGATTGGGAACAAAGATGGTGTGTGTGCTTAGAGTTGGTGGTAGGCTTGCGAATGCTAACATCCCATATGACGCTAAATTCCAAGCTCTGTTGTCTAGAGATCATAGGTTTACGAGGATGTACGTCGAATTTCTACATCGAAGCAACTTACATGCAGGAGCAAAAGTATTGCTGTCCATATTGCGTAAAAAATTCTGGATGGTGAACGCAAGAGAAGTTATTCGCAAAGTAGTCCGCGGATGCACCCATTGCTTCCACTACAAACCTCGCCTTATGCAGCAAATTATAGGTCAACTTCCAGCAGATCGGTTGCGCATCATGCGACCGTTTTTGGTTACAGGCGTAGATTTCTGTGGTCCTTTTTACACATCGTACAAAATAAGGGGAAACAACCATATTAAACTTACGCTGCAATATTTATTTGTTTCGCCTCTAAAGCGGTACGCATCGAATTGATAACAGAATTATCAACAAATGCGCTTCTTCTTGGCCTTCGGAGATTTGTCAGTCGCCGTGGCATTCGTCAAGAAATTCTATGCGACAACGCAACAAACTTCGTTGGTGCAGCTTCAAAACTAGCTGAATTTAAATTCCAAATGTTCAACAAGTCAACAATCGATAACATACATTTATACAGCAACTGTGAAAACTTTGAGTTTAGTTTTATCCCCCTAGGGCACCACATTTTGGAGGACTCTGGGAGGCAGCCGTAAAGTCGGCGAAAACACTAGTGGTAAAAAACGCAACGCAAACCTGTCATTCGAAGAGCTACAAACGGTGTTCATCGAAGTTGAGGCGATACTGAATTCAAGGCCACTTGCTCCCATGAGTGATGATCCGAACGATGCTGAAGTAATATCACCAGGACATATGTTGATTGGATCCTCCTTAGTATCAGAACCTGAAGAGGTACTGTATTATAGTACAGACGACTGCGAGAAAAAAATGCGTTATTTAGATAGATGGCAAAGGGTGACATATCTCAAACATCAATTTTGGTCACTTTGACAACGTGACTATATTCAAACGTTACAACAACGTTCCAAGTGGACAAAGGAACAGCCAAATCTCACTGTTGGACAGCTCGTTATCATCCATGAAGACAATACGCCTCCCAAACAGTGGATTTTAGGTCGAGTGACGTCTTC